>OX454265.1:26861138-27461138 GCA_949715065.1 Periphyllus acericola
TGGACATAATTATCAGTCAATTAAATATGCGTTTTATTCGTATGAGTAAAAAAATATTTGATATTTAAACTCCATAAATATTACCTAGCATTGACGAAAAAACTGTGTTGCAAAAATATGATCAATTTTAAAGCAAGTATTCGGATATAATATGACCAAATTTATCCCTCCAGATTCTCAATATTGTCCATCTCATTCTACCTGAATTTTGAGATGTGCAGTGTTTACCAGATATGCAGGGATATTATAACCAAATTTGGAGTGCTTGAATGTGATATAACAGAGGTGTTCATGGCAATTTTACTATTTTATACAATTTCTGTAACTTCTCTGAACAATTTTCTGAGAAATAGTACCAAACAAAATCTACTTAAATATTTATCATTGATTGCAGTCGAAAACAGTGCTGCTTCAAAATTGGATTTAAGTGAAGTGATTGATCAATTTTCTAATATTTTATAGCTCGTAAAAGATTGTAAATTTGATTGGATAGACTTTATTTTATTTGATTAGATAGAATTAATAAATTAATAATGATAAGTGATAATAATGATTATACTATTTAAAATTTGTTTTAGTAATTAAATGGATTGCCTTTTTATTTTGTAGATATATTGCCATGCAATGGATGAGAGGCCAATACTATAAAAGAAGTACTTTCTATAATATTATCGTTGTTAATTATTATTATTATTATTATTATTATTATTATTATTATTGAAAGAATAATATATTCAATATGTGCTTAATGCACAATAAGCAAATATGATAAAATTAGACAAATAAATAACAGGAAAATAACTGAGGAGGAAGACCATCCAGTGATGTATCCCTCATTATTATTTACCCTTATAATCTACGTTAAAATTTTATTAAATAAGGAAATTTTAGACACGCTATGTTATTGACTAGTATTGTTTTTCTATAACTATTTATTGGCAAATAGGCAACAGAGAAATGCTTTATTTGTTCGATTTAATTTTATTGCTCAGCATTACCGATCATAGTGATAACGTCTTTCCACTCAGAAGTTTATAGTTTATATATTTATAATAGTTATACTTATTGACAACACTAAACTTTTAGACATTTTGTAACTATTCATTGATCAAATTATTCATAGTTATTGGAACTATAGAAGCATTTAAGCATGAAGTTACTTAGTGCCATTCTATCTCTTTGAAGTCTGAACATATACATCGGGTTCTAAAGTAAAAACTTCCATATTTTTAATAAATAATATTATGTAAAATAAATAAATAATTACAAGTGTTACAAATTGGAATGATTATGATTGATAATTTTGTATGTTAATTAAATCTATTTTAAAATTCGATAAAATCATTTTCGCTGTAACACAACGGTCACAATAAATAATTGTTTATATTCATTAATATACCTATACATTTAGAGGTGTGGCCGGCGTAGTTAGCTTGATGTATATAAGCATAAGCATCATGAATTCATGAATTATAAAATATCCTTAATTAATCTCCTTTAAAAAATAAAGCATGCCAACATTATGTATACAACTAAACATACTTTTCTAATCTACTCTATTATGGTGTTATACATCGTGTTTCTAAATAAAAGTTATTAAAGAAATTGTAGTATTCACATTATTACATCATTCATTTCATATCTTCTAATCGAATTCACGAAAAACCAGTACGAATACTCCTATCCTGTTCATCACGACTCACGAGTGATATTACTCGTAATTATATTATACTTATAAAATTTAAAATAAATATATTGTCTATATAGCTAAATATACATATTAAACAAATTTATGTTAATTAATTATGTTGAGCATAAAATGACATAATTAAAAAAATGTGTGTAATAGATATTAGTAAAGAACTAACAAAACAACTGATATTTGAATTATTCTAGAGCAATATTTAGTTTTGATTTGTCCTTAATGTTATTGTTTTCATTTAATCGTTAATTCTATATTGTCTATATGTGTTCGAGTTTATTTCGAAACGAAATTATTGATTTTTAAATCGCATGAATGAACTAATTGTTATTTATTACTCTGGAATTTTTTTTATAAAAAAAATATTCTACATTCCACTAAAAACAAACTATATTTTACTAAACATATAAACATTATGCTACTCTCAGCAGTTTGATTGTAAGTCCTAAACATAGAGAGAAAACTTGGCTAAGCCAATTGTTATTATTAGACATATAAATTGTTTCAGACTGCATCGTTAATTATTCTTAATCTCTCAAGAGGGCTGATGTTTAACATTTTACCGTGAAAAAAATACCTTCATAGACTTTGAATTATGTTTAAATAGAAGTAATAAAATATTTGTATTCAGTATAACAATAATCTTATTTGGTAACTTTTAAACATGGTGTATAAAATTTATAAAATAATAAATTAAGTTGAAAGAAACGTTTTGAGTACAAAGATAATTGAATATGAAACTTGATAAATTATTTTTGGCAGAATTAACATTTTTTTCAATGTAAATTAAAATTAGATATGCGTGCAGTGAACTAAAAAACTTATTTTTATTATTTAAAATATCTGAATGGTCTTATTTTAAATTGCGTTCATAATTTGATATTAAGTTTAAGAATATAGGTAGGTACTATAAATTATAATCATAAAATATGTTATAATATGTTCCATAGCTAAAATGTGATTACTTTTATGCAATAAATTCCAATTGTTTTTTACAGCAAAATTATGCTAAATAGTAAATAATAACTGCTTTGTTTAGTTAAACTATTGCTCATCGGCGTTCTTATGAGTGTTGATGCCTTGATTGGTATATGCTACAACCATATTACATATTATAATAACAAATATAACAAATATTTCCTAGTATACATTTAACTTTAAATATATATAGCATAATACAAACTATACACTCGCATGTGTCGTATTTTATCGCTTTATTTTATACAATTTGATCAAAATGATTCACCGTAAAAATATATAATTGATACAACAATCATAATATCATATTATGTAGGTATAAATTTATAAACACATATTTATCATATTACCACATACTATAAATAATTAGGTTTCAAAATTATAGGACATTTGATAGGTTTGAACTTGATTGTTATCTAACTCAAAAATGATTTGTTCTTTGTATTAGATTTGGGAAGGTTGAAAGATGAAGAAGCTCTCTTCTAAGCTTAGATATTTAGGTATAGTTCTATAGGCTACAGCTACTTCAACTTTTAAATTAGTATTATATAACTCTTAACGTACATACTTGAGTAACAGTTAATAACGTTTATTTAAAAACCATATCAAATAACTATTCGATTTTGTACAAAAGTTGAAGTATTTTTTTACCCCGCAGCAGTCCAGAGGAACAGTTTTGTATGAATAGAGTATTCATAAATATACGATATCGTAGTTAACGTAGTTTATTGTGTTTTACACAATAGTTTTAAACATAAGATAATGATTTAATTTTAAACTTTACAACATCGTTACAATATCAACTGTATACGGTTGTTGTAGACTTAACGATGGTGTTACAAAAACATCGATCAACAGCCAAGTATTTAGATAATAAATATAATACACACAATACGCGCATGATACATATTCAGTGGAATGATGAACTTGTACATGTAGTATACTCGTAGGTATAGGTATAGGTGCATTCGTACACATATTGAGTGAGATATTAATATTTACGACTTTTAACACGACAAATCAAAGTATGCACGTTAGTATTGTTACTTCCGTGCGTGCAGTATGATTGTACAGCGTACACTAAGTATTATTACGTAGTATACCTGTGTACGTACCCAATACACTGCGTAATGTTATGTCTATGTATGTGATATCGTATTATTATTATTATTTGAAATATACGTTGAGAACCCAACGCGTGAATGTGCATTTTTTCTTTCATCGGACCGACCGACAACAACGTAGAGGGCTGTTCGTCTCTTTCTGTTGTCGGCCGAACCGATATCTTTTTCTATCTTGAAAACACGTTTTTACCTTCGAGGTGTCCGCGTACACACACACACACACACACACACACACACACACACACACAAATATACTCGCACGCACACACGCACGCGGTGTTAAAATTTTCTTGGCCGTCATGCACATCGCGTTCCGGATGACGGACCACAGATACTCCGAACAATATGTATGTATACACGATGTACTATCGTAGTAAATTATTTATCATAGTATGCACATATACATATTGGTCCATGACCCCGGCAGTGTCCGTCCACGTTTTATAAATACGAGAGTGAATCGAATTTACATGCGTGTTCGCCGTGTACTACTATTGTCAAACCGGAGCTGTAATCGAATGAACGACCGTTGATTACACGAATCGTTAACGTGTTACGTACCCACCAACAGTTGGTGATGTTATACATACGAATACGACGATTATTGATTACATACACAGTATACTTGCATATGGATTTAGGGATTTTAAACGTATCGATTCGCCTTTTTATATTGTAGTCCGTCCGATACTACGATGTACAGTCTAACTAGTCGTAAATATTCGTAATGCTCCTTCTTAAACGTCCGGCAAGCAAAATCTGCGGACGAAATAATTCGATAGGCTTATGAGTAGGCATTTCGATGCACTTTGCATTGTTTTCCCAAGCTTACCGTACAATGCTCGTCTTGTCACAAAATTGTTTTATGTACTTTTGAATGAGAATAAGAAAGTTTATTTTGCATCTTTTGGAATTTTTTAGTTTTTAGTTCATTTTTGACATTTTTTAGGGCATTTTAGGGGTTTTTAAGTCATTTATGATGTTTTTCAATTTGAAATTAAAGATTATAGGTTATAGATTTATAATATAAAATATTTATATGCTAACAATATACGAAAACCCAAATTACCTATTTCTTATAAACAGTTCTTACATATTAAATTTATATTACGAGATATAAAATATATATATATTCTTAAACAGCATAGCGATTCAATTAGAAACTTCTGGATTATCTTTGATTGAATCCATTAACATTGTTAATAAAATTAAAGATGAAATTCAAAAAGCGCCAAATGAAATTGGAAAAATCGTTTATTAAAAGTTTACTACGGTTTTAAATAAAAATTAAGGATTCAAAATTATTTCCAATACATTTGATATTTTAAACGGGCAAGAAGGTACACAAAATTAATTTCCGGGTGATCTTACAGCGAGTGATCTGACGTACTTTAAATACTCACCTATTACTTCAGTAGGTGTAGAAAGGAGCTTTTCTATCTACAAAAACTTATTGGCGGACAACAAGAGGGCATTTCTATTTGAAAATCTGAAGCACGCTCTCGTTATTCAGTGTAACAATAAAGAATAATAAAAGTAAAATAAAACATTTATGTACATGTAATGTAATTTTTTTTAAATTTTAAGCTATTTTAAATACATTTTGAAGACATTTTTTGAGTTTTTTAAGTCATTTTTGCATTTTTTAAGGTCATTTTTCGCGATTTTTAAGGATATTACAATTCCAGCCCTACTTATGAGATTTCACGGATGATTTAGAACTAACGTGTCACACTCACTTGTGATCGTTTTAAGTTTCGTTTTAACAGTTGAATAGTTCACCCGCGCGGCCGCGGCCGTGCGAAACAATCGCACGTGGACTATTATTTATGACGTTATTCCTATAAAAACAAATTTATCAGTCATCCATTCCGGGTTAAAGTTCATACATGTAGGTATAGACTGTAGAATTGTAGACATATATTTTATATAAATTCGTGATTATCATTGCGAACAAACTATTTAAATGTATTTATACATGAATTCCCATTGTTTTTACAATACTTTTGCCTTTCGCCGTTTGTATATTATTATGTTTAAATTTAAAATATCACAACACGTTGAAATAGATTATTTAACCCGAAATGTAACGTTTTGGGACTTGATAGTCATACATAAACGATCTATGTACTGCAGGACCTATAGTTTTGATTCGACATAAGTATTAAAAGTACATGTATATTCGAGATATAAGGATAACAATAATATCATAATATTGACTGCTTTGACTATAATTAATGTAACATAAAACATAGAATCATAAAAAAAAAATACATGTAATGTAGTTAGAATGGAGGTTTAAAACAATTAACATTTATATTAAAAACAAATATTATAAAAATGTTAAATAGTGATTAAATTATGTTCTAACTGTATATTTTTGAAATCCATGATATTTACATAATGCCCTATAGTCTATACAATTGAAAAGTGTATTTACACTTCAATTTTCTTAAATATTAAAACGTTCAATCTTTAATGCCTGTAAATTAACAAATACCATGTCAATATTTAGGTTTAACGGCAAAATTAACTTAAATTAATCTATCTATCGTTGTAACTATAAAAATATACAGCTGTTTGAACTGCAGTAACAATAGACCGGTTGGTTCCTACAGGCGTCTTAGCTTCTATTCGTATATAATAGCGTAGAACAATGATTATAATATGTTATTATAATGGTGAATATTTTATGATCCTTAGAAAATATGATTATAACACGCGAGTATATATTGCATATTTAAAGTCGTATACTTGTATCTTCAATATCTGTTATTATATATTGTTGCATAAAGATCACGCAATGTCTCAAAAATGTACGACCCAAAAGGACCTACAACGACTAAATAAGGCATATAGCTATAGTTAAATAAAATTGTGATGAGCATCTGCTAAACATGTGTGGTCGTTTGTTCGCATGAGCCATGTGCCTTAGTCCATTTTTTACGATCTTGTCACATGTATATATATATACTTTGTAACTAAATAGTCAACGTTTACAAATTGAATTTAGTAATATGACAGACACAAGGGAAACGAGTCGTCTGGAAATCATGGGTAAATAATGTAAAAGTGTAAATATTAATAACTTATATAGTACCTAATAACTGTAGAGTGTAGACTATAGTGTTATAAAATGACATTAATAAAAAAGATGCACACTATTTATCATAAAATAAACTTGACATTAAGACTGTGACATTGTGCGTGGAAAAAATTTGTAATTTTTTAGATTATTTTTATAACAAACACAAAAGACAGGGGACTGAATATTTTCTAGATCTATTGAAAACTCATTCGAGCCGACACGTTATTAATTATTAATACAAAATTTCGCGTGTACTATGGGAAAAATATTTAACAGGCCACATTGTACTGTTCTATCATAATATAGTTTACCGTTTACATCAAATTGTAGGTTTCATGATTTCCATTTGTATTTTGTGTACATGTTCACTTCACACTTGTGATAACGCACGGGATTATTTATGACGTGAATAAAAATCGGGAATACGATTAAGTATAAATGATTGGACATGATTGTGCCCGTATTTTGCGTGTCAGTGAGAATTTGAATAAATAATAAATAATTGATTGTGATTTTATTCGAATACGACGATTTTTGTTTCAATTTATTGTAGCTGTGTGTATAAATTTACAATTTTGAGATATACATCTTGAAACAATTCAAATTTAAATTTTGTATTTGCTAATATACGCGATGGAATAATGGTCGTGAAAAAAAATACTTTATAAACAAATATTGAATACAATACTTCTTGGTGTAAAATAAATTTCATAGTCTGACTTTTAAATTTTAAAAACAGCACCGAAGTGTATGCAAGTTTGCATAATATGGTTTTTTTATTCAACGTGCCTCGATAGTCTTTGTAAACTACTGACTTAATTCTAAATAACCTATAAAGTCTATAGGAATACAAAATTTAATACTTTAAAGAGGTAGTGTATTTAATTATGTGCAAGTAACAATGTTCAAACATATGCATTATACAGTAATAATTAAGTAAAATTATACACTACATTATCTTCAATACCTACAATCTACAATCTAGTATCTACCTTTTATCTATTATAAATACTTACATTAATTGATGATAATAAATTATGGAATAATGACGAATTCAGAATTTTTCAATCCCTTTAATGATAACTTTTTCGGTTTTCCATTTCCTTTCCAGAAAAAGGTTGTATTGTATAAAAATATAATTCAGAAAATAAAATGTAATTAAACTATCAAAAAAAAGCTATTAAAATTTAAATGAACAATAATACAAAAACGTAAAAATTAAGTTTTTGAGTTTTAAACAAATTTGAAAATATTCAGATCCAATATAATTTTAAATGCTTTTCCTCTTTTATAACATAAGGTAAATTGTAAAAGGTAGGTACTTACTTCAAAATATCACGCAAGCTCATTTATATATTCTTAGTTATTAATTTATTATGATTCTTACCATGAGTAAACATTTCAAAAATAATTTATAGACTCATTACAATGTATGAATTTATATTTCTATCAGTACAATATACGAATATAGTATACTAAGACATCATTCGTTAATTACAACGAAATCTTTTATTTAAGAATAATTTTCAAGCTTTTATTGCTTTAACTTTCACAAATTTCGTTTATTTATTTACCTATTTATTGATGAAATAAAACGTACTTCTGTGTTTCTAAGATTTGTCCTAATACATATTCTAACTTCGAAATCTGCCATCAATATTTTGGTTAGCCCATTATTTATCGTAATACTCGTATTACAATCATTACTGACAATGAAAAACAAAAAAACTTACGATTAAATACGATTTTACGTCCATAATAAGTTAGCCTAATAAGTAAATCTATTGTATCTTAGTAATGGAATCATCTATTATTTACAATAATTCCACGTATCAAATACAACTTTAAATTAGCAAATACTTATGGGTAAACTACATAATATTATAATATCCCACCAAAATTACTGTTTCACTACAAACTGCATTAACCAGATTACTTTCTTGCTGTATTAAATCAATAACATTCCTCGAACGGAGTGTAATTTTAAATTATTTATATTCCGTATAGCCGAGTAACGCAAAGTGGCATCGTTTTAGTAATAAATAAACTAGGGCAGATACATATGTGTATAACATACACGATACACCGAACCGAATTACTGCTAACTCATAGACATTTTTTATTATCAAGTCAAATGAAACTGATTTCGACGTTTTAAATAATGATTTGAAATTTAGAATTTTTGTAAACATGTTATAAAAAAATTATATTTTGACTGATGGTTCTTACAAATTTGTTTTATATGTTTTAATTAGTCTTAGTCTTTGGATTAATAGTTATAAGTTATCACTTATGATTTATTAATAAATTAAGTAATAAAACATAATCTCACCTGAAGACGTTTTTCTTTATTTTTAACCCTTTATAAAATATATACATATTATAAGAGCAAAATAGTTCTTAATAATCTATATAATTAATAAAATAATAAGTATAGTCTATAAATGAATGTATGAATTGTTAAAAACAAAGTGAAAGTATACAATAATATTAAATTAAACTATATCGAGTAGCATATTAGTTGAAGTATTTTATTGCACATAACTAATTAAACACACGATAAGCAAATATATTACTAAGAATATTAGTTATTTCATCATCTACTTATTATACCTTAGTATTTTTTTAATTCATATATCATTTGAATAATACTTTTCTGCTGACAAAAATCGGAAGCGATCAGTATTCCACTGAATTCCTTTTTTTTTGGAGAGGGTGGGGTTAGAATTCAAATATTAAATTTAATGATTACATTTTAAAGATAAATTTTTTTATCCAGAGAGGTATTATTTAATTAAAAAGTCAATTGTTTAAAAAAATGTATTTTTTTTTTGCAATATTTTGGTATTTTATGTAATTGTGTTAAATAATATTTTAAAATATTTTATTACATATTAGGTACTTACCTGTAATGTGCATGCAATTTATTTGACATTAAATGGTCGATAATCATCAAATTATATACTTACATAGTTACATACAAACGTATATTTTAATATTTTCATTAATATGTCAGTAAAACCTTTTACACCCGTTCTCAACCATTTAACATATTTTTAAAAATAAAAGCGTTTTTATATCGAATGTTCTAATAGAAAAACATAAAATAACAAAAATGTGGTCTTAAAGAAATTAAATCACAATAAATGCCAATGTCGGATAAAAACAGTAGTTAGTTAGCCTGAACAATCAATGGTATTATATTCACATGATTGAAACATAATGAAAAATGTTACTGTGCAAGGCGTGATAAACATATTTATGCAAGTTAGATTATGGGTATCTCGTTGTTTGATGTAAAGACTTTGTTATGTTCTATATGAATGATAACTATACGAATACCATTGTATAATCGTAGCAATAAAACAAAATTGAAGACGAAATTGATTTTTGCTGATTTGATCGGTCGTTAGCGACTCTTTCATTCATTCATAGTATGTACTATTATTATATGCATATTAAATGTTAGTCATTCTCTGTTTCATTACAATATTATTTATAGATGGCATACTCGTATAAATAACATGCATCCTACATCATAAGTGCCTCCATGGCTCTATATATATATTGTTCAACGGTCTCGTCCAAAGCACACTACGAAATGTGTACAGTCCTACCACGTACGTGCAACGTGCACAGTACACTGGCATTTGACACGAAAACATACTGTAGCTCGCAATCGGTAGATGAAACTTACAAGGATTTGAATTTTAAACACATATACGGAAAATGAAAACTTGTTTATAATGTATATTTTGGGACATGTCGAGCGCATAAAGAGAACACATACAAGTGAAATTAGATTTGACTAAATATATATACACAATTATAACCGTTATAATTAACGCGAATTGAATTCACGCTAAATTAATTAAAAGCTGTTTCCGTTATACGTATTATTGGCCCGTAGAGAATAAATGGTTTCTCGAAAATCAAAGCATTCCCTTTTCCTCGCGTAGTCCATCGCCGACTTTGTATTCCCCTCCATCCGCCCACTACGTCGGTATATTGCGCAAGGTCTCCCCTCGTGGGGCTCTATCGATTCGCAGAAAAACTCATCACTGGGAAACCGTATTCAGGGTCAACCCGCGATGTGCGTACTACATTTCCACCCCTCTTGCCATCACAAACAGCCAACATTAACGGGAGCCTTCCTCGCCACACCGCGGGCCGCAGTGTACTTTCCTTTGCTCCCGTTTCCTCCTATATATGATGTTTACAAGCACGCGTTCTCTCGCTTGTATACGTAATACGTTTCAATTTTCCACTATCAAATCGTGTGTACTATATTTATTTATTCTTTCTATTTGTAAAATGTATTTTGTTTTCATTCTTGTCGAACACACGACGATCCTGCAAGTAAATTTAATCAATTCAAGCTATATTCCTTTGCTAATTGGAATCCATTGAAAACTCCAACACGTGGTCGTTAAAATCTATTTCAATGGCCAAAAGGTTAATTAAAATGATTACCTATTTGGAAATTATCACATTTAGAAATATTTAATTAAGTACGTTTTGACACTTTGTATGCTTGGGTTGTTATTTATGTCCTGTGTCGCTTTCGAGACGATTAATTTTAATACATATTTTAATTTCAAAGCTAGGAAAATATAAATTTTAAATTCCATTTATTTTTGTAACGGGTGTCAACAATTTTATAATTTGTTTAGTCGATGAAAAATTAAAATTTTATTAGTGAAAAATGTCAAATCCTTTTTTACAATACTGGGATTTTAAATACAAATACATAAACCATTTAAGTTTCACTGTTAATAATATACAAATAATGAAAACATAATGAAGTTAAATATTCTACATCTAAGAGTGTAATAATGTATATAATATATAGAAACAAATAATTAAAAACCTTTAATTGCATTTGATTAAAATAATAATTATACTACTACTACTACTACTACTACTAATAACAAAAGAACGAATTCGATAAAATTAAAAATATTTAATTATATCCTAGATATACACGGGGTGTATAAAATCAAAGTAACACGTATTGAGTACAATAAACATATTTTATAATTTGTAAGGTTATAAAACCATCACCTAATTGTATTTATGTTCACGATATTTTATTTAACAGAAACCTCATTAAGGTGTGTGTGTGTGTTATTATATTAATATTATACACATCTGCTATGAATCTGGATAACCGTTAATTTTCAACAATGATTTAATACGCAAACGATTGATAATGCGCCGAGAAAATCTTGAATTCTTTTTACGACCGTAACGGTAGGTATTACCGCGCCGCCGGCAAATTCGCCAATTCGTCCGTCCGTCAGCGTATGGGTACAACCGTCCGACCGTTTTACCCAAATCGTATATAAATATATATATTTTTCACCGTGGTACTCCCAGACCACTCCCACTAGCCATTTCGACAACAATATGATGTACAATAATACTATATCACTATGTACGGAGGTAATATAGAATAATTGTTCGGTAAAACGTCGTTCAGCCGATTGTTTTTCCCTTTAACTCGGTAATAACAGTGTTTTTTTTTCTACGAAAACGGTCTTTGGCGAACGCGACGGCGGCAATGCATCCACCGACCGTTTCGTACAGTTGTACCTCGTGTAGTTATACCCCTTGGATGTATGTTATGAGGACCGACGACAGCAGCGGTGGCGGGGTTGCAGAAGAATAAGAAGAATAGGATATATGGGAGGCGCGTCTGCTGTGGTACTGCGTACCTATAAATACCTGCACGATATATTATATACATATACTGTTGGGTATGTATTTAATTAAAAGGACCTTTTCATGTACACATTATATTTATATATAATGCACGTCTGTCCGGACCCCGAAAACCCCTATCGTATTTATCGCATAGCATGATATACGCACCGTCGTCGGTACCGTTGGCTGCAAGAATGCGCGTCGTCGTGCGTTGTTATAATATGCGCGGGGCAGGTCCTTTTTTTCCTCCGGGCATACAAAAAAATATGTACGTGTGCCCGTGGCCCGTCTACAAAGGATGAGAGGCGATATTTCGACGGTCGTGTGGCGGCGGCGGCGGCGACCACTACGTACGTGGTGTACGACGCGACCTTACGCGTACACACGCGCACATTTTACCCACACACGTATAGTATACGAGTACGTATACGTTTGTGTCGGGCGTCTGCGTGATGGTGGTGGAGGGGCGGGGTAGGGGCGGTGAAGCTTCGCGCGCGCACACACACTGACAATGAATCGATGGCGCCAGACCCGTTTCACAATGGGACTCGTTGCTGCTCGGCAGAGAGGAGTGAAGCAAATTAGATCCCCGTGGCGCGCGATGCTGCACCGCGCTGCGCTATTCAAGAAACATAGAAATAAAAACCCCAACGCGTACGCATATAGTATACATTGTACCAGGTATAAGGTACGCGTTACACACACGGCTGCTCTGCGTTATAGGTGTGTGTACGAGAATTGGTGTATATATATACGCGTAGTACATACCAACCACTGGTCGCGGCCGTAATATTATTATTATTATTATTATTTTTATTATTATTATTATTATTATTTTTATTATTATTATTATTATTATTGTACGATCGTATTGTGTTGTGCGCGTCTCCTTCTTTTGAATAAACGACAGTGGCCGGCACCGCCCTCGTACCAGTGTATAATATGTGTTATACGAAATACGCACCGAAAGAGTGAAAGAGAGAGAAAGAGAGAGACTTGGTCACGACCGATACAGTAATAAACGACGGAGGCGGCGGAGAAATGTTTACGAGAGCGAAAAACGATGATTTTTTTATTCTTTTTTTCCCGAACTTCGAAGCGCGTGTGCCGGGTAATCATGAATATATGTATAAAAATGGTATGTATACAAGCGTGTTATAAATAATAATAATAATAATGTATAAAAGACTCGATTCGTAATATTGTCTAGCGGTCAATGCGATAATATTATGCCTCGATCTGCGGGAAATGATGGTCGGGGGTGTGGGTGTGGGGGGGGGAAATACGCGCGTGAGATCTAGTAATTTTATCTGATGATTTTTATTTTTTATTTTTAACCAGCGGGTCTTCTTTATACATAATATATAATATAGTTACGCGCATAAGTGTACGCAGCGTCAGCGCTCTGAAAAACGGGTTCGCCTTTGTGCTCGTACAGCGGTTATACGTAGATACATATATATATATATACACTTGTGTACCCATGTATACGAAATACGTTCCAAAGAACTGGAAAAAAAACACGTAAACAGAATGATTCACTATAAGTATGAATACACAAATATAATATATATATTGTATATTATATGTATACGTGTATTTATGTCTGATCTTTGGTCGAACGTCGAATGGTGTATAAAGAAACACGCAATCGCATTCGGTTCGATCAAAGCCAAGGGCCGAGGGAGACAGTGTGGCGGTAAACGTAGACAAATGAAATAATTATCGTCGGCGAAAACCGAACGATGTGCACATGAAAGTTAATCGAAAATTCCTTGTGGACCGTATGTTTTGCGAACAATTAATGCATGTAGTGTGTGATCGGTACGGGGACAATTTTATGATTATACCAATAAGTACGAAACGAGAAGGTATAGAAGGTAATATAGTATATTGCAAGAACCGAGTAGTGCAAATTCACCACGTGTGGAAGCGCATGTGTGTAGTTTTTTGTGCAAACGAACGCACGTAATATTTATAATGCAAACGCGAAAGCATTGAGTGGTATTTATCGTTTATATAGACCTCAAGAGAACAGCTTTATAGTGAATCGTCAACGATAAAAAATTGTTACACAGTCGTTATCTATTCGTTCAATAAAATAGAATAAAATGCATTATTTCGTGATTTTGGTTTGTATTTCAATAATATTTTGTATAATACAACTTGGACTACGTGGACTTTTGTAGAAGTATTAACTGATAGCCATACTATAATGCATTTCATTAAATCAAGAGTGTATATAATTACAATTTTACTTAGCTAGCAAATTTTCATACATGTACCTATTCCCTTAATATTATTATTGTTATTATTATTATTATTATTATTAATAATAATTGTGAGTGGATGTTTGCAGGATATTTTAAAGTATAAGTGCGTATTTTAGAAATATTTTTTTGTAAAAACGTATTTTCCGTAGAACAATTTGATATTTATTTATGTAAGTTTAATTTCAAAAGAAATTATGAATGTATATACTTATTTAGATATTTCTTATTATCAAGTAATTATTATATTAATGTTTGAAGTACAATAGTATCAAACGAGGTGCGTAAATAAAGTAAAGAGAATGGTATTTAATAATGTTTTATCGAATTAAAATTAATATTTCACATTATCTTCTTCAAAGTAGTTGATTCAATGAACGTCAATAAATATAATATTTTAATTTAATAACTAGTAAATCATTATTTAAAGAGAAATATCAAATTGTTTTTTATTAGACACGGGTTATAATTGTAACCAATATTTTGCCACTTGAATATTATTTGTTCACAGATGTAATAGTTAAAAAAAAAAAAAATGGTTTACGTACTAATACGTACAGAGTTCCTAGCGTTAATGATGTCGTCACGTCGTGAAACTAAAATTAGAAAAACGAAGAGCCTTACATCAAATAATAAATATTTATAATCAAAAAAACCATTTTAAAAGTTAAGACTTAATCTATAATTTATAAGTTTATAATGGAATGGAAAGGCATATATAATATGATTCGTTAATCACTCAGATAAAAAATATTATGAAGATATATCGTGAACTTCCATTAGAGTTAATTGCGCATTATTGTATTCCAGTCTCAATGGTTTTTTGCTGACTTTGTTTTTATATATGAAAAAAATGTGTTGTCGTAGTACGGCGATAATATAAGATACGGCGTCCGTGTAATTATGTAAACTAATATTTTCTGAATGCTATGTTATACGTAGTATGTACTGTTCGTATACATCGTTCTATAAGTTCTTATATTCTGTACAATACCATTGTCCTCAGAATTCATATTCCTCCATAATATAATAACTGTAGTAATATTTTTATATATGTTTGCCAACATATTTTCTCTCTCCATTAGGTACTGCAGATTAAAATGTATGATAAATAAATAGAGGTTTACCGATATACGAAAGTATAAAAAGTAAACCACACATTTTTAACCAGAAAAAATTTTATAATTACTTACTTCATTAATATGTCAATAATTAATATGTATATATATATACTAAAAAAATTCTATAAATATAAAATCATAATTTACATTTTTAATGAATGTAAAAAAATACGTGATTTCTAACACGTTTTTATTTTCTAATTGATAAAATACTAAGATAATAATAATAAGTTAATAACCGAGCTGTTCAACACATTATGATAAAAAAACATTTAAAATATAGTAACCATGTCCTATAATGATTTATCTTGTTTTAATGAATCAAATATTACCCGTTCTTGTGTAGAAACTAGTAGAACGTTTCTTACGTTTCAAGCAGTTGCCCATCACGCCGGACAATTTATTCAATCCATGGTTTTTCAAAAATTACTAAAAATATATTTACATATCTCAAATATTGATCATGTGTAATTATTATTTGGTTTTAATTTATAAAATGTTTTGTTGACTTTTTAGACTAGAAAACTGATTTTATTTTATAATTTTTTTCATGGCCTTGTGTACTCGTATAAGATATTCCAATCATAGGTAATTTAAAAATCCTAAAAAGCATTTAGAACTATGTTTTTATTAAGGGCTTACATTTTTATTAAAGTGTCATCGTATTTTTTTTGTTACATACATGTTAACGTTAGTTATCTTGTTCAGACGTTTATTTATGTTACTACTTCGTAATACGCTGATTGTAAATAATTCAAAAAGTAAAAAAAATGCTTACGTATAATATAACTAAATCATATCAACTAACCATAAAATACGATGATTGCGACGATTTTATGTAAAATTGTTTAATTAAATTAATGTTTCTTTATATTTTAGGACATCAAATTAGATTGAGATATTGTTTTATTTGTATTCTAATTTTTAACTAAATAACTCATACAGTGTTTAAATTAACAATATCTTGAAATCTCAAAAAGCATTTTATGATTTCAGAAATTGAATTCAACAATTCGTACTAAAATAAACGACGAAATACCGCATCAAATAAGCTGTATTTTTGAAGTGATATATTTATGCGAACTAATTAAAAAAAGCCCCACGAGTCATATAATTAGTTAGCCCTATTACCATAGATTTTTATTTTACTGCATACTATTTTACCGTTCTGAGTCGAGTCAACCTACATTGGCACGTGTATCAAAGTGCAGGCTGCATGCACTAAAGCGAACCCGAATAATCTCGAATCGCATTCCGCATAATGTCGACGACTCGACTCAATTGCAATCATAAAAATGTATTTTAATATTTATCTTTCTCGGCGGCTATATATTCTAGAAACTACTTACTATTATAATTTATAAATGATAATAGTTTAATTGCCCATGATCTTATTCCCGTAATTTTATAAAACGGTTTTCCAGCAATGAACTTGCGTATTTTCAGAGTAACCAACGCATTATACATAAACGTAATACGGCTGACAGTTTGATTATTTGGTAGTTGGCTCTAAATGCAAAGATACATATGAAATAGGGTATTTCGTTTAAGAAAAATGATATAATAAATATAATTATAAATCCATCAGTACTCAATAAAACTAATAAAAGTAGTGAGTATTGATATTTATAATAAGTCATACCTAATACGTTTATTGTTTTGTATTCTTTAAAAAATCTTTTGTTCGTACCCTATCAGTTAAAATTAATAAAATGTTGTTCTGATATGATAATATAATATATTTATTCTATATATTTTATATTTATACGAAATAAATAAAGGTTTTTTTTCATTTTATAAGTTAAAAAAAAGTTACAATTATACTGTATGCAAACAAAAGATTAAGGTTTTCCTTTTTATCATACATATAATTAAACAAATCAATACTGCAATTACATAATAAAATATTTATTGCGTTGAATGAAAGAATCTTTTTTTTTTTTTTATTTGTCATCCTTTAATTCCTGGAAACCCTCCCAGGAGGCTCAGAAGAGAATGGTGCCGTGATCTTCTAAACTAAATATAACCTAAATCAAGTTAGGGCAGTGTTACCACTGGGTAACTCCTCCCATCACTCACTCATGTTTTAATATTGCCTTCTTGATTTTAAATTATGTGAAAAATGAATCAATAATAACACCTTGTGGTAATATTTGCTATCTGTGTATAGTGAATAATTTTGAACTTATTAAAATCCCATTAATAATTTATACTGTGGATGACAATTTTTTTTTTTTTTTAAATTTTAAATATACAATCTGTTCAAGTATCTGAACAATAAGAGTATGTGATTTCTTATTGTTTTATTTTTCACATAATTTAAAATCAGTGTACCTATAGGCTATAATATCTGAAGAACAATTCAACTTTTTAGAAGGTTATCTTAAGCCTGGATAATAATTTAAAATATATCAAACGTAGGGCTGAATGCAGAATGATCATTATGATATTAATATAAAAATGATCTTATTTAAAACGTGTTCTTTACAAAAATCCATAAGTGCGTCTATTTTACTATTTTAGAACCTAGATATTATATTAAATAAACTGAAAAACCGGAAATATATGATCATTTGATAACAATTATAATAGTTGAGTAGGAAATTGAACACATTTAATTTTTAAAAAATGATGTTTTTTTAGTTAAAAGAAAAATTTATAAAACAACTACGAAATATTTGAAATTTCTATTATGTGATTTATTTGATTACCTGCTTTTAATTTGACAGAAAATGAGTATTAAGATTTTAAATATAAATGTACAAGAATATTCTCTATATCATTATCTTAATGAATTTTGAATGTTCTGACAGATAATTATATAAGAACCTTTATGATGCAGATATACACAAATATATAACATACCTACGTCCTACACTCTATAGTTTGCACTATACATTAAAAAGACCTTTACACGTAATTGCTTCTTCATATTTAACTTAATACATCATTGTTTTTAAATTTAAATAATTCTCATGGGACCATTTTAGAGTTATACGAGCTTTACAATTACAATTTTTACTTTTTTCTATTATCACTTTTTCAAGTTTTTATACAGTAACAAAAATTGGATACAGCATACTCATAGTTTAGAAAATTGGTTACGGAAAATATATTAAAAACAAGTAATTTTTCGATTTAGTCAGATGTTTTCGTTAGTGATGGCCGATAGGTAACTTAGGTACCTAATAATATGAAAATTCGTCCGGTAACCGTTTATATTTCTCTTGCTAAATTTTTATGTTTATGACTTAAAAATACTAAAAACTGGGTAACCCTATAGTACTCTAATCAATGTTAGAAAAATCAGCAATTTGACCCGGAACTTAATATACTACTACGAAAAATTTAATAATTTTTGCAAATGTACTATATATGATTTTTTTCTTTTCAATCTTGTATTTCAATAAGTACTCAAAATTTGGTCAGAATCATTTGTCGAAAGCAAAATATTTACATTTCTTTCATGTTCATAAAAATAAATACGTTATACTACGGTACTATAATAACTGAATAAGAAACAACTTAAAACCCATTTCTTACCGGCTTTTTAAAATGCATTTTATGAATTGTACATGTCTTGTTGACCTTGTTAGTTCTATTAATAAATCGTAATTTGAAATATGAGAACTTTTCGAACGGTTTGTTTAAATTCTGCACGCGTACATGCATTAACGGTAGTGTATATGAAAGGGAAAGCCGTTGTAATGACTGTCACTGCAAATTGTACAAATTGAATATACTACATATAGTATGTATACAACATATTGTAGTATAGTACTATAGTATATAATATGACCCGGTAATATCAAGTGGCCCACCCTGCTGCAGTAGAGTGCAGTATATATTATACACTATACCGTGACGAATAACTAGACGTTTGGAAGGGGACTTTGTACCTGTTGCACCCAAGAGACCGCCAATTCTGTCTGTCCTCCCACGCACTGCATGCACACAAAAGAATACCGAGTGTCGTATAATGCGGTGCGTGGATTGTGGCGGTAGTAGTGTTAAGTATTTGTGGCCATTATGATAATGTGAAATAATAATACGAAATATTATAAGGGATTCGAGAGAATAATAATAGAACAGACATAGCGCCGGGACTGACCCTATACAACCTGTACGGCTGTACGTATATACACATACACCGTCGCGGTGCACACCGCGTATATATTATATTATTAAACGAACTACGTCACGCTGGGGTTGTTCCAAATAACAAAACAGAATATTTCATACCTGGAAAAGAGAAAAAATGATTTATCGAAGGGCCCCGATAATGGGAATCGTTTTTCTCCCTATTATACGTATTACCAATGTATTATATGGACACCACCCTCTCGTCCTTTAAGTTTCCACGTTTCACTGTTTTAATGGTCCGTGTCTACACATCACCGAGATTTACATCTCAACTATATTTTCACACGAAATTTTTTCACACGTTTCAATCGTTTTTTTTTTTTAATATTTGTGTTTTAATGTTAAATATTTATATGTATTCTTATATGTTATTCTTATGTGTTCTTATATGTTTTCTTATATGTTCCCATTATATGTCCAATTGTAAATTATTTTTTTTGTCCTCATGTATTCATGTCCTTCATGCAATATACCAAAAATGACGCTACATTATATCAAACAGGTTTATCCGTTAAAAGTCTTATTTTAAGAAATTACATACTGAAGTTAACTTTTCGACCTACCCTAGAGCAAATTTAAGGTCGATTTTAGGTCAAAACTATACGCTTTTTGATTTACTATAATATAATAGTATAATACTGTAATATAATAACGTATTATGAATGAAAAATTTTTCGATTATAGATATAAATTTTATTATAAAACATTTCCTTCTGAATTCTACAGATTGATTTTTTTACGTTCGCACTTTAAAACTGTAAAATCTTTCGTGCACTCTTGTACCTATTACCTATGTTTAATATACTTTTATTTTAGCCTATCGAACAAAAGAAATTTAAAAATTCAATGCATTTTAAAAACATCAAAGTATAAACAAATAAACTGAGGCAATCGTTATTATAAGTTATAATAGTTTCATTAGTAATTAGAAATTACTAATTATTAAAATAAAATTATGTATTATAATGGTAAACTGAAATTATTAAATAAATTACCTATGGCAATATTATTCGCTGAGGAACAAAACGTGTATTATACGAGTATTATATCGTAAAATCAAATATATTACACAAATATACTTTGTATGAGACATGAATATATTATATTATATACAAATTAAAAATTTAATTTTTACAAAATTTTGTATAACATAATCAATAAATCTTTATAATTTTTAACGTATATACTTTAACTTATTATTTACTCAAGACTTGCAGTTAGATTTAACTGATTTTATGTAAATATATCCATGTACAATATTGTAGATACGTTAGGTTAATATTATACTACCAGATGCATTATTCATTGAATATTTTTGTACAATCTACTCACCAGAAATTCTGTTGAAAATAAGTTTATGTACAATGTACGTATTAATGTATACATTTTAAGACAGAAAATCAAATTGAACAACTGTTGTGTCACTTGTATCTCATATTCATATTGTACCTAATAGAGATCGGGATCACTTAATCGCAAACACGAAACAGGTAGTGTTTTTGTTCGTACATATAAAATAAAATAGGAACTAGTTGCGTTCTTAAACCTATGTATGACTTATATTCTGACCCGTATTTTAAGTATTCACTAAATCCACATTATTCTCTTTTTTCATGTTGACAGAATAATACGACTCTTTTTGGTATGATTAAAAATGTTGCTGCCATGATGAATAATATGTTTCTATGCTCAATGCCATTATTTATGATCTGACGTAAACAGAGAGGACGACGAACGAGCGTATATACATATAACTAACCTGTACATGTTGATTGCACTTCAATACTTATAGTAATCGGTTTATTTTTAACCGTCGAAGGTTTTAAATATTTTTAAAGGTATTAACTATTAAGATGATTATCAAAAAATATGTTTATGATAGGTACATAATAGTATACTTATGTAGTAAACTGTATTCGCATATTTCAACTAGATCGTATTTGAACAGTTTACAAATATAATCAATTAAATAATTATTCTCGTCAATGAATATTTTATTTCTAACACAACTCACAGCCTTCCATACAAAATCATTGCAATTGAATTGACCATTAACGGATATTTTACTTGTATAACGAGTGTTGGAATGGAATGCATTTATTTATACATTCTTCATTTCTTTAACTTCAACGTTTGGATAGTATACCTATATGTAACTATGTAAGACAAGCTTAGATCAAGGGGAAAAGGAGGGGTGCTATAGCCCTCAGGCTTAAACGTTGAGACGCACACCTGATATTATCAACGATAGAATATTTATTTTGATTTCACTAGTCATTATAACCAATGAATTCAAAACCAAACAATTCTTTATACACTTTATAGTTTTTACGTCATAAACGTTTTATTTTTAAATTTGTTGTTTACACGGTGCCGAGATGAAAGATTGTATACTTACTTAGCAAATATAGATTTTATATAACTAGAATCTGAAAATAGTGTTTTGAATTTAGAAATCATATTGACCATCAAAAAATTCGCATCATTAATAAAGCACCCGGTAAACAGTATTTCATTTGAAAAACAAGAATCCAACTGACCATCTATACTAACAAATGTAAAAATAGACTAATGAATCCGTAGAAAATTTTAATATTTAATCAGAGGAGTTTGGTTTTTTAAACTATTTGAAGCCTATTATAATTAATTACATTTTTAACGCATCCGGAGGGCAATGAGATATATTCGAGTATTCATAATAAATAATATACTAATCAGTAATCACGTTAAAAACTGTTTCAAAATAAAAATTATGACACCTGAAATGGCAAGTTTAACATTTTAAATTTATATTCATTAATATTTCTAGTTTTACAAAATAATGATTGTGAACGCAATATTTTATGATTTTCTTCATGACAATAGACATCAGTCATAAAAGATATACAAATATATTCACCCGCTAAAGGTTAGTGTTACTCATTCCATTTTTCTTTTCAGCAAGTAGGTACGGCACGTAACATCAGTGCCATGAATAGATATCTGCAGTATGACGTGTATTATAATAGGTATTCGTACATTTACCATACATAAAATATGTACATAATATTTAATATATGGTATTATATATATTTATGTAGGATAATACTGAAAACAAAATTTGACAGTTGTTTAATATTGAAGTAGACTAGACAGATTCAAGTCTCAACATGAAAAACGCGGTTTTTTTTAACGAATGTTTATGATTAATAGCAATAGCCAATAATTGGTCGCACGTAGAAAAATTGTCCAAAATTTGGTTTTTATACTTGTATCTAATTATAATATGTATTTTCTTTTTAATTTCAATAATTGTAAAGACTATTTTTTTATAAGGTAATAGGTATACAGTTTTCCAGTCAATATTAATGTACGTGTACCACAGCCCGTAGGTATTAACTATTATAACTTGTAACTACCTATATAAACTATATATTTAACATTCTACACCTTGTTAAGTATTTAACTAATAATTATTGTACATTGTATTTATGTGGACTAATGATAATTATTTTAAACACAATGTTTACCATTAACGATCAAGTGTTTAATACTATTACTCGTAGTAATATCGTGTTATTTTGGTGTAATAGCTAATAATAATAAATTGTTATGTGTAATTTTACTATTTTTAACCTTATATCTTATTACGTAATCCGCCATTGACATTAGGACATTAGTTTTGGTTTGGTAGACCGCCGAAGAGAATACCGTTTACCTAAATAACTACAACTAACAAAACGTCACAATAATTGAAAATTTTCTTTTTCAAGCGATGACCGTTAATCTTAACTCATGAATTATGTACGATAATGACCTGTTGGCTGCTCAACTTAAATTTCCGTCCGTGGTTAAATTTACGTAGGAATTCTTTACGAGAACCTATATAGTTAAAAGATTTCTGGCGATCTTGTTGACGAGCTATTTAAAAAAATATGCGTAATTTAGGCGTTTATCTTTTACCAGATTACATCACCTACATCCCCAAAAAATAACATTTTTCTCCTATCATTCTCATGCCAGTTTTCAATGTTCGCTTGGTCACGGAAAACGATCGTTCACAAGTCGCAAAGTTGACAGCTATTAAATAATCAATTACAATTTGGAAAGATTTGTTTTGGGGGCGAACCCTTTTTGCGATCATCGCGAATCGACGAAACGGCCGCGCGGACAGCGAACACATGTTCCGGCGGCGAAGAAATCGTACACGAACCAAGAGTTGGGAAAAGCGTTCCGACCCGGCATGGCGGCCACCGAAACGATGGGCAAGTGCCTACCGCGAGCACGGAAACATCGCGGCACCGGGGAGCGAGTAACGTGAATGGACCGCGGGAGCGAAGCCGTGAATATAAGCGCACAAGCGGTATTTCGGTCACGTCGTACGGATCCACCTGCCCGTCGGTCGTCCGTAGTACGCGGGTGTCGCGGCCGCCGGTCGGTCGGTCGGGGTCGGGGCCGACTGCACACGCGGTAGGGCGGTTACGACAGCGGAATGCCGTCGTCGTACGGCACCAGCACCTCGGTCGAGTCGCACGCACGCGCCATACAACCATTGTGCGCCGCGCGAGAGAGTACAACATGTAATGTAGTACGCATATATAGTATCGGCGGCGGCGGCGGCGTCCCATAGAAAAATATCGCCGCCGGCCGTCCCACCCGATGTGTATAGTAAAAAACGGAGCTCGTAGTAGGTACGGTCGAACGCTTCGCCGCCGCGCCCCCGGACGCCGTTTTTTCGCATGCGTACGCCGCGTGCGTGCGCGTGTGAGCGAACGGTGTACACTTTGTTCAACCCGGGAGCGCGCGCCGCGTGTAAAGCGAGTGCCGCCGCTCCGCCGTCGTCGCGCGCCGTCGTCGTCGTAACCGCCGCCGCCGTCTCGTAGTACGTGGAGCGTAGTAAGTGTAGTATAGTAGTACGCGCAGTAGTGGCCGTGTTCGTGGTGGAGCGCGCGTGTTCTGTGTTGCACCGACCGGTCGTAGTTGTTGGCGTGTGTGCGCGTTCGCTGGCGCGCGTGTGAGTGAGTGAGTGTGTGTGTGTGTGCGCGCAACGTAATCGCCGAGTTGTGTAAACGGTGTACATGTGTACGGTCCGCGCGCCGCCCGTGTGTCAGTGTGCGTGTGCGTCTTATTGCTCGGTCGACCTTCTCTCCTCTCCCGGCGCGAACAATATCGAGAAAAGGAAAGAAAAAAAAAATAATAATAAAAATAATAAAACACATACGCGCACAACACCGCGCGTTCACGTTAACCGCCGGTCGTGCCCGCCCGGCTTAGTATTTTAATAATAATATTGTAGTCGCGCTGACCGGCGTCGTCGATAATAATTATCGTTACGCGTGTGGGTTCGACGGAAAATGCTTATCAGCCCCAGTGGCACGATTATCATTATTGTTAATCACAACTCGTCGTCGTCGTCGTCGTCGTCGTCGTCCGGTAAGTAGTAGAAGCGGTCAAACGTTTTTCGTTTTCACTATACCGAATGTAAAAACCCCGTGACCAATGGAATACTACGCGTTTACGGTGGTTGTCGTTTTGTTCTCGTTATCAACTCGTCGCTTTCCAAACGGTTTTCCGGCGTGGTTTTCTAAAAGTGTACGCGATAAACGCCACAGCTGCGAAACACATCCCGGCTAACCTTGGACGTATTTCGACTAGTTTCCGGCTGTGCAAATTTTGTAGCATTAAACAGCGTTTATTTGAAAAAATAAAAAAAATTGTTCGTTCTTCTCAACGTAATAAAATTATTGTACACACACGTCTCTGCGGATTTTCGTTTTCCACTTGTACTTGTGTCCATCGAAGTTATCGGTTACTACGGTTGACGCGCGAAAGTTTTTATCGAATTATGGCCGTACAAGTTTTGCAAACGACATCGCCGTGGAAACTGGAACTATTGCGCTCGAATCGTCGGTTCCGTCGACGACGGTGCTTCGCGGCGCAGCATGTACATGGTGCCGGGGACAAGTGTTATTCGGTTACAACCGCGCGCTTTTTTTTTTTTATTCTGTTTATTTACCTCAAGGTCGCTGCGACGACGAATGCCCCGGTTTTGCACGTTAATTACATACTATATTAAATTTTACACCGCTTTCGTACATTTTTTTTTTTTTTATTCGTACAATTTTATTAGTATTCCTCCTGTTATGTGAATCGCAGACGGAACACAGTACTATATATAATATTATCGTGTGCGGTTTTTTTTTGTCCATACGTTCTTCGCAAATGACGTAAACGCGTCTATGCGTTTGTTAGTGCGCACTTGGACTGGCCGCTAAGGAGAAAAAACCACTCGACAACAATCGAATTGGATCGGTTTTCCTCTCTCCCCTTCGATCGTGTAACGACTATGATGAAAATATAGAAGGCTTTGGGACGTGTATAACCAATATTGGATTCCGTGAACCGTGCCGTTGACGCATTGCACATAACTAATATAACAATATCGTATTCACACCGACGGGCTCATTATAATTTTATCTAATTCCCATTAGTCCGTGTATCCGTAGAACACGTTATTATTATTATTCTGAACATCATCGTAACATATTGTAATGTTCAAATTGTTAGGAGTGGTTATGCCGGCGTCTGACTAATGGCACGGGTGTATTGATATTATTTCGCGTATGAAACCATTAACCTTGTTCGAACAGCCGCATAATGTTCTGCTGTGCATCTTACATTAATCGCAACGGAAAAAAAGTCATTACGCGTTATCGTTCACGGAACGGAATATACCGTGTACTATGATAGTAATAATAATAATAATAATAATAATAATTTACTCCGAGCGGAAACCTCGTTGTTACGGTCATCCGCCCGGCGTGCACGGCCTTTGCCTTTGCCGTCGAAAATAACAATTAAAACCGCGTGCGCTGGTACGCCGCTTGTTTGGTTTTCACCGGTTCGGGGGACCAAACGAGAATTAAGTAAGTTTCTTCCGGTCATTATTCGCGCTGACGTCCTTGAAGTGTTTTAAGTTAAATGTCACATCAACGTAGCCGCCCGACGATAAATGAACTAGAAAATATGTGATGAGCCGCGTGCGCGTGAACTGTGAAGTGAACATTATTATTACTTATTTACGTACGTCTGTTATATTGCACATTATGTACGGTTAACGTTTGTCTTGCTGTGCTTGGAGTACAAAGGACAATAATCGGTTCTTATCGTAGATAAATTAGCCCGATTCCTAATTGTGCAGTACGAATAATATTATATTGCAAATGCATGATGCATTTTTATTATGGTATTCGCGTAATGAACATCGCATTTCCAAGAATACCATTTTACAGATAAGGCTCTTCGATTTTTTCCACTGTAATATCATTATTATTCTCAACCTGCCGAACAAGCCGGTTTCGAGCCTATTGTGTGCGCGCGTACACCTCGGTTTGTTGTAAACAATTTTTTTTCTCACTTCATTAATTTTTTGCTACTTGGGGATCCATGATAAGCGAAATATTTTGTCGCGTATTCGAAAAAATGTGGGAACTACCAGTGGCGTATTTATTGTGGTGACGGGGGTGGGTTCTTCCCCACAGAGAATTTTCCAAGACCTTTAATTCAAAATACGTCGATAATATTGAAGTTTGTTAATTTTCTGAATTCGAATAAAGAAAAATTATTTATTATGAAGCTTTTGTTCGATTTCATGATTTTAATATTATAATTTATATATAAATGTTGGCAATATTATTAACTATATTTTAAAAACGTCTAATACAACCCGGGTACCATAATATTGGTGTTTTCGGCTGTGCAAGTCTAAACATTGGTTAATGAGTAATGACTATCAATAGTCACTGTGGCTGTAGTCCTTAGAAAAATATGATCTACTACTATCTGTGGATATTGTTGAACGACGCGACGATTGGATCCTTAACATTGTCATCATTACTCCTATTTATTCTGTCGTTTTTTTTTCATCGAGACTTAAATATTTCGACAGATGAAGTTATTGACGAATTGGCAAATAAAAGAAGAAATCTAGATGGTATAACATATTTTTGAATATTTCATACGGATTTTTAAAATATTTTGATTATTACGACACCTCCTCCAAAAATGTTTTGTAAATACGCCACTGCGGACAACAATAATCGGCGGTGGCACGCACGTGTCAAGTTTAACTTTTTGCCTGTTTCTAAATATATTGTTGAGTCTGTACAGACAGTGAGTGCATGTATTAATAATTTATGGGATATACCCACATGCACACGTACATATTATATTGGTATCAATATTGAATGAAATGAAATTTTATCATTTATTCATTATTGTGTGTGCGTGAGTTAAGCACGGTTAAGCGTTAAGAAAACTACAACACTTGTGAATTATTGTAATTTGCCTCCTTTGTCTTGCACGCGCGTGCGCGTAATGCGGTAAAGTAAATGTACGAGTGCAGTGCACGATATCGGCGGTGTGCATTGGAGTAAATATAGCTGTCGGATAAATTTATATATTATTATCACGATAGTAAAAAAACCCTGTAGTATTTCTTATTTTTCTTTATTGTTTATTTTCTTTGACGTTTAGCTGTTCATTATTGTTTGAATATTATTCTAGATGACTGCGAGATAATAATATTATTCGTATACCGCCGCGACGTCTGGTCCTATATTTATCGATACCCCGCGACCCCACGCAGCTGTATTTTAAATATTGCTATTGAACTGTTTCGTATGTTATAAATTTATAATCAAACAACATATTTTCGTGATTATGTCGTAAAACCTTATCGGTGCGCATGTACGTACTACCTCCGCCACCACCGTTCCATTTTCCGTGTGCAATCGACGTCTGTCGAAAATACAATCACTTCTACGTACGAGTAATTGTTTCCGGTATTCACTGGCTTCCTTCGAAGCTTATTATTATTATTATTATTAATATTATACGGTTTGTCGCCTGTAGAGATACGCCCACGCCGACAACGCGTGCGCTTACTCCTTACGCACACACGACATGTGTTTGAGCAATAATTCTGTTTTCGATATCGCTTACGACAGTTGCCGTTATGTTCAGACAGCCTTAGAAACAAAAATCGATTTTACACCTATATTATAATTATAATATTTTAAGCATGATCCTCAAAAGTTTGATTAATCCTATTAGTAGCTTGACCCCGCCGCCGCGGCTGCGTCGATTTTGCAGATTGACATGCTGTGACTGCACTCGCTCAAGTCCAATTCATAAGAATTTACTTTAATATCGTTAATCACGTCCAATTTGATTTCAACTGGATTACTTTGATGTTGCCGAAATCTGGTATTTCGGCCGATGAGTTAATAAATCGTGTTTTCATGAATGGTTTTTTCCGCTCGGTTTAATTTGGTTGAAGAAAAGCCCGACTCAAGTGGTTAGGTTCTCGATAATTGTTCGGGTAACATCTCCCACTTGAATATTTAGCATATTTTCTTTAAATTCTGCTGTGCAAGTAGTCCGGAAGTAGAATATTTTAAATTTAAAAATTGTACGAGTTTTGTCGGATCATCATAGTTTATTCCACCATCAGAAAATTTCATTATTGTATAACAAATTTATATTTTGGACAGTAATAATATATTGTCATACACAATGACTTGGCGTATTTAATATTTATTTCGTATGTCGAAGTAATATAAATTACTGTATTTCGCAGTATAACGATGAAATTAAAATGTTTACAACTGACGATTATCGACAATTTATTGTGTTTACCGATTAGTCAATAAAAGTAAATTAAAATAAAGTTTATATATTTTATAAGTTTTAGCACATTTTTAGTTCTATAATAATATGTTCGACGACGATAGTACAACTTCATTATTTAGCCATAACTTAATAATAATAACTATTATAATAAGTAGTAATAATAACAACATTAATGACATTCTGTTGATCGTTTTTAGGCGTTTCTCAGCGGTACCCGCAATGATCACCAGCGGTCTCGTGGTGGATGGCGTTAGCCACGGGCTCCAGGCCCACTTGCCTTACAACCACCAGGCCGTGGCCGCAGCCGTCCACAACCACCGTATGTCTTACGTGGAACCGTCGGCGTACTTGAAATCGGTGGTGCCGCCACCACCTTCGCCACAGCAGCAGCTACAACATCAACAGCAGTCTTCCGATTCGCCGGCCACGCCGGAATTCCTGCGGCCATTGCCGAAACCAGCGCCGGTGAATCCTCTGAAAGCATCCCGGGTGTCGTCCAAGTATGCGGCGGACTGCCGCCCGGTCAACCTGACGGCCAGTAAAGACCCGTTACCACCACCCCCGCCGCCGGTGGACCACCATCTCAGGTTGGACGACCGACACCATCCGTACCCCGTGTACGGACACCCTCGGCTATATGTGAGTGCGTCGCCGTACCACCCGTACCCCATGCACCAGCCGCCCGCTCCGTACGGCGTGTACACCAGCCCGTACGCGTCCTTAATCCCGCGGGACTCTAGACACCATCTAATGCAGCCGCCGCAGGAGCAGAGGTATCCTAGCCCGCCGAACAAAAATCTGAATGGTGGCGGCGTCGGCGTCGGAGTCGGCAGTCGGTCCAGTCCGTCGTCGTCGCCGCCCGAACAGTTCAAAGTGCCCAACGGCCGGGACATTAAGACACCCCTACAGCAGCAACAGCAGCAGCGAATATTACCGCCTCCACCGTCAATTTCTACGGTGGCCGTGCCTGCTATCAACAATAACAACAATAACAATAATATCAACAATAACAACAATAACAATAACAACAACAACATAATGGCATCCGCTGAGCCTTTGCCGAAAAAACTGCGACGCAGCGCACCCGAATCGCCACCTTCTTCACAAGCTTCTAAAACGTCCAATTTCACCAAAGGCTCGCTGATACGGTTGGCTAACGGCAACATAAAAAAAGTCGAAGACATGAGAACCGAAGACTTTTTGAACTCCGTGGAGAACAGCAACTTGCACAAGATCGATCCTAGCACGGTAGTCAGAATCGAGCCCGCAACGGATTCAACGGTCAAAGGCAACATTAAGATTACACTCAGCTACGGCGACCAAAGAAATCATCAGGTACGCATTTCCCCCTACCCATCCGTGGCGGCTCCGTCCATATGGAAGTCGAAGTAGTAGTAGTAGTAGTAGTAGTAGTAGTAGTATTAGTAGTAGTAGTAGTAATAGTAGTATTTTCGACCCCTCACTCCGCTGCCTATCGTTCTACACGGGGGATCTTGTCGCCGCGTGCTCGTATAGTAAACGACGTGTAGTAAATGGTCTTTTCTCGAAATCGGGTTTGGAGAAAGACCGCGCCAGAGTAGAAGGAGCAGCGGGTATGAGCAGGAGAGAACCATTAGTGCGGCGGTTTATGAAAAAAAAAAAACCACTCGCCGCTGCGGTGAATACTGTACGTAATAATAATAATACCAACTCGTGGAATGCAACCAAGACGATACGGGTTTTTTTTTTATTATTATTTTTTGTTTATCACGACGGACGATACGCCGTGGGTGCTCGTGGAGGGGGCGGTGGTGGTAAGAGATGGGCATGAAATCTGCTGCGACCTTGGGCGTCCACGAGAAGAACGCGACTGCAGCGGCGCCCCCCCCCCCTCGTTCGACGCGGTGAGTGAGTGACATTGTTCCAGACGGGTTCTAGTTCAAGAGGTGTGGAAAAACCCGGAGCTTGTGGAGGCGGCCATGTTGCGTGGCACGAGTTGGTCCGAGCGCGCGCGCGCCCGTTTATATTACACCCAACACTGTGCGCTCATTGAAATTCCTTGTCGTCCGTCGAGACGACTGGCCGCACTAAGAGCAGCACGTCTACAACACAATTTTTATCCCGAGCTTGCGCAACAATATATTATAATATTTAAAATACGAATTGAAATGAATTATTGTTCAACGACTACGGCAAATCACAACGTGTACGGGGCAGTGAGAGCCGAGGAGGCGTCCCCAACACCCGATCCGTCGTGTTGGTGCCCGATGTGGTGGTGGTGGTGGACGGTTTTGCGAAACGGTTTCCACGCTCGACGGCGCCACGCGTGTGTGTCCCGGTATCGCCGACAAGTCTTGTCGCGTAGGCGGCGGCGTAAAAATCGAATTCAGCATTATTTTAACGCCGCTGACGAAATATCTCTATATGTACGGTTAGGAAAAATTATCACGCATTTTGTGTGTGTCACATTATTATAATATGGTATGATTGTATATTATACAAGACCGCGCGGGTGGCGTGCGAATACGTTCAAATTTCATGAGTTTTGTTCTCTTTGCCTGTGACAAATTTCGTGAAATCGATATTTTAGCCGTACGCCGACGGGTGGTAGTAACATTGCCGCGCAACTGCGCGACGCGACAATGAAAACATTATAATTTCAAACAATAGTCGACGTTCTACTCGTATTTATCGTTTTTATTTTACGCCAATACCAATAAAATACGCTATCGCAGTAGTTAGTTAGGACGTAGTAATACGTATTTCCGTTAGGTCATGATGACTTAATTACAGAGCATGAGTGAACCATAATTTTGCTCGTGTCCATCATAGAGATTATTTTCATGAGAATTAAAATATAATCGAGAAAATTACGAGTCATTTGTGTTTTTTTCTAATTGGAAATAATATCGCGAGGTACCTTGGAAGTATTTTTTCTTCTTTTGATGGGCGCAAATATTTATTAAAAAAGAACGCGTGACCCTACATCTAAAATGTTGAAAAATTGTCAAGTGAAAATATTACACTAATATTATTACTCCAATCTCCATATATTATGCTCGACAATAAAAAAAAATATAAAAAAAAAAAACAATATTTATGACACATGCGACCGATGAACCTACTATGTTATTTCTACTTTATTATTAATAATCCTTGAAGTTGATCTCGGAATAAATGAAAATATAATATCAGTTAACCATCACGTCGACTATTTTTAAACTACCGATATTGCTCACGTCGTACAAAATTATCAGACGTTTTTACGATTGTCCGTACTATGTGTGTAGTTAAAACGATTCTAATTTTATTATTTTTATGATTATTCTTTTGAACCCGGATAGTATATATACATATTTATATAGTATAGTTAATTATGTAATACCGCCGCGGCCGCCTTAATTGGTTAAAAATTCTCCGAGTACTAATAAACATTGGTTTTTGTTCATAATATTAATATTGGGTTCCCGTGGAACCAAGAATATAATTGATGTTTTATAATATGTGTAATATATTTATTGTATTTATAATATAATCATACTATTAACTGCTGGGTATTGGTTTAGTATGTCTGTTCATACTAAAAATTTGTTAATCGCACGTCATAACACGTTACGGTAATTTGTAATTACTCAAAACCTACGTCTTTACAACTCAGTTGAATAGCATTTCGAATATTAATTTCATATTCTATTGTGGACTGTCGTGGTTAGAGAATACTGCCGTACACTTCATTATAAGCAACCGTCATCTATTCGAGTTTATCAATACGCTCACAATACTTTCTCGTTTCGCAGAATTCGCTATGCTGAGAACTCTTGATATCATATTGCATGTTGTTTTATCATCGAAAAAGCGGCATGTTGCGCGCCTATTATTGTCAAGATTTCCTGTTAAGTAATCAGAACGTATTTTCCAGTAACCCGTTCGGCGGTACAATTTAGATTAGAATAAATACGATAATAAAATTAGTCGTGCACCGTCCAAACGGATTACAAATAGTATGTGAATTAACATCGGGCAACCTGTGGAACCGAACAATCGGTCAAACACATCTTCACGGAGTGCCTCCAATACACAGACGTACTCAATAAATAATCTTATCGTTCCCAACACCCTGGACGCAGCACTTGGACCTGACGCAGACACAATCAACGAAATCTAGAAATTCTTGAAAATTTCCAATCTTTACGACCTAATATAATAAATGTAACCCCGAGAACAATAGTAACCTGCACGCGATTCTAACTGTAATTATAACCGATGGCCATCGCTGCCGATGTTTTAATCGATCGATAAAAGAAAAAGAAAAATAACACCGGGGATTTTTGTTACCATATAGGTTTGCGATAAAGAGAAACATATTACATATATACATTATACATACATAATACACGTGTATACACCGCGGGTCGCACATGTTTGGTTTTTTATATCGTAATAAATTTGACTGCAACGACGACCTAGCCCCGATAGGTTTACGCGAGTATATAGCGAGTAGCGTGGCGAGTGTACAAACCGTGCGCATAGTCGGTGATAAATTAATCGATGGTCCGAGCAGTGTGTGTGTGTTCGTGTATTTAAAATGCACACAACTATCCGGTTCAAAGAGCACAGTTAATAATTTCTACGTTCTTTTTCTCGCTCGTATCGAATCGACCGGCCGTGGCGCCGCCGATCGCGTTTACTACGACGGTTACGTAACGCAATATTTTTTCCGCTTAAAGTTTCAGCCGCGAAACGCGTGCGCGTGCGCGCCTCGAGCTCTCGGGCGCGCCGCGCACCGCCGCCGGTGCTGCGTACTCCTCGCGTGCAGCCATTAACGAAAACGCATAAATTTCATTCAACAATGGTAGCAATAGTGTGACGATTAGGAACTGGCGTTTTCGCGATACGTAGCTCTCTGTGCGGCCGCGTCGGTGACCGTGCCGAGGTACAGTCGCATCAACAGCTACGGCGGCGGGTGTACGTCGAATGATGGTAACGATTATCGTCAAACGTCGTTTTCTCCGCGCGCTCAACCGGTCGACCCTACGCGGTTTTCTGTACTTGGACGCGCACGTCTTCTCTCCCGCAACGTTTTTCTCGTCGTCGCGCAGTGGTCTTGTTTTTTAGTTTTTCGCTCCGTTCCTGCATTGTCAAACGAGTTATCCAAGAATATAAAAACCGATATGCCCGACAAAGGAAAGAACGAGTAGGACTAACCCGACGACCACGCATGGCGTCGTACTACTATAATACCACCACTAATACTACTTATTATTACTGAATACTACTACTACTACTACTACTACTACTACTACTACTACTACTACTACTACTACTACTACTACTACTACTACTACTACTACTACTGTCTACTTCTCGTACTTTTCGGAGAAAGAAAAGACGATGATGCAAATCGGGAATAATAAAAAATAGTTGTTTTCAACACAATGCCAAATAATGCACGTGTCGCCGTCGCCACTATCCCCTCCATCGCTGAGCGGAGGAGAATATTGTATGTAGTGCGTGCGTGACCTTTTTCGTCTGAAGGTCGGAATGCAGACATCGATTGGAAATGCTAATACACGCCGCTCCTCCCCTCCTCCCTCACCGTTGGGCGCACTGCTCGAGTGCACCCGACGACGCGCATGTGCACAAAACACCGTGGGCGTAGAGGGTGTCGTTTGCCCTTCTCTTACTACACTACCACCGGGGACGGGGGGAAACTTTTTCTAGTCTGTTTATCTTTGTTTACTGAATGAACCGATTTCACTAAGGATAATCTATATACATATATATAGGATATATCTCACGTTATCTGGCATTCACAGGCACGACCCATCTCAAGCGCGTTGATTCCGATACGCGAAATAAAATGCCTACGCCCGCAGGGTCATAAAGTAAAATCGATATTTACGTTGAACGTAAAAATCGTGCCTTTTGTTCTCACGACGGACGACGTCGAAGGACGAGATCGCGCTTGTTGTTTCGATTTTCGTTTATTTATTAGACTCCGATCGAGCGATCGAGCAATGGGTGGTGGGGTTATTCGTGTCTGGGAGTAAAAGTTACGTTGTTTATTCTTTATGCATGTTATAATGTATGTATATATTATGTACATGTACAATAGTAATACCGTAGTAACGTTAATATATTCATGACGTATAGGGACTACGACGATGTTAATCGTGCGGAAGGGGAGAGGGTGAGACTGGTGGTGATGTTCTCGCGTGATCGGCCCGCGTCGTGTATACACACAAAAGACATACGTCGCATGTGTTCGTCGTAAAAACGAAAAAAAAAAATAAACAAATAAAACGTAAGCGAAACGGGCTTGGCGGGGGGTCACTACTATTATTATTGTAAAATAATAAAACGTTTTGTTTTCGTCGTCTTCATTGCGCGTTATCTCGCTGCGGGTATTGGCGTGTACTCTACACGGCGGCGTGACAGGATAATAGAGGTTCACCGTGGAGACTTGGACCGTACAATAATATTCGTATAGCATAATATTATAAATATCATGTGAAAAAATCCGAAAACGTCTGGCGGGTTGACGCAGTATGTATTGTATAAAAAACACGGTCGTCGTTCGCATGCCATATGTGGGAGGAGCTTTAGAAAACGAGTCGAAAACGTTCTTCGTATTGTTAATTGTTGTTATCGTTGTATACCGAAGTAATGTTTCACAGTCGACAAACTGTTCGCTTTTAACCCTTTCTGTTCCCGTTGTGGGGAATACGCGCGTTATAGCTCGTCGGGCGATATCCAATTATCGAACGCTGCGCACGTTAAAAGGATATCTACATCTACATGTGTTGTCATTGTCTTTGTTATTCACAAGTACAACAAAGCGCTACCCTTTTTATTGTCCACCAGTACGTCAATCGGATATTTTATTTTATTTTCGTATTAAATAAAAATGTACTATATTCGAAACCTTTTATAGCACTTAAATTCGATTTATGGAAGTTGGAGGATATTATGTAATTGTAAGCAATTGGCCTGAAATGAGACTTCGTGCAGTGCATTGATTATGTTCTCAGAGTGCGTATCGGTTCAATACATCAAAATCATACAGCTGGACCGAAAAGCTGGTAGTTTTTGTTATGTTGCACGTGTGAAAGAGAAAGACGACATGCCAAGCTTCGTTCCAGCCCTCAAGTGCCTGCCCCACTTGTGTATCGTCGCGTGTACGCGGGGCGGTAACGGCTAGGCGCTCCACGGCTCTGGTGCGGCTGCGTGGACTTTGTTCTTTGTTTACCCCCGCAGGACCGTCCGAGCCCCGGCAACAGCGGGTCGCGCGCGCACGCGCTCCGCTCGGGAAAAAGCTTATGAATCGCGCGGGGGAGTTCATTCATGCACCCCGGACGGTTCCCGCGACGTCGACGGCGGTCGCTCAATGGCCTCGCGCGGTTGCTAACTTCCCCACCGCCACCGCGGCCGACAGGGGTAACATTGAACGCGGGACGCTCGTGAATGCTTCTTTGATCGCTTTCCGCGGCGCACGAGAAAACCAAACGCCACCGAGTTCTGTATAATAATATCGCAAACATTCCCGCGTGTCGACGGAGCACGCGCCGACGTTCACGTAAATCGAACACGGTACCTAATCATTAATCAATATTATTATATTTCTAAGAACATAAAATCACGAAATGTCCGTACCGTTTGCTGTGTGCTCACTTCTCGTATACGCTACTTCGCGCAACAACCGTATTATTTCATACGTATATTTTAATTGTTCCTGTTCTCCTTAAACACGATTAAGTATTACCCCGCCGAACAATTTTTTAGAGTGAACCTGTGTAATTGTTTCATTACGTCATGCGCTCAAACACGTATTACGTTTACCGCGGTATTATCGTGTTCTGCTCCACCGCGCCGCTGAAATCAACGGTCCGATGGAAATAGTCCTATATAATCCTATATAATTGCTCCGGCCGGTGATGAGTGTTGCAGGTCACGCGGACAATCGCCTGATTAGCCGATTGTATAGTTCGCGCACAAATGTGAGTGTATTACATTGATTTCCCTTCATTTTGTTGTTGGTCATTTCACTCGCCTCTGTGTCGGACTCAATCATTTTCAGTCGCACAATGTGTTTTTTATAGGCGTATTACGTATTATTTTCTGTTTGGTAACTAATACGCACGACGGATACGTATTTTATGTAAAGTTTCAGTAAATTTGCCGTGGCTCCACCCAAATAAATGAACACGTATACAAATAGTTTAATCACGAACAATTACCGAACGAAAAATAAAAATCTAGATAACTGCGCGTGTGTCGTTTCCGATAAATCGAAATAGTAAAAAGCAAACGGGAAAAAAATGACCTAATCGAAACGTACTTTCGACGAAACTGATTTTACTGCTCATCCCTCCGACATCGACGATGACGTTTTCTGTGCAATCGGTCATTTATGGGTCGTCCGCCATTCATAAAAAACCGACATACGTCTTATTTTCCCGTTTCCGTTCTGCAGTGTCCCTTCGATATTAATTTGTTTTTTGCCGTGTATTTTTGGCTCTTGTAAAATTGTAAACACTAGTTTTTGATTGCTGATAGAGTGTAGATTATAATATAACATAACGCGTTAGCGTGTGCGATTCCAACTACCTATGTACTTTTTTTATTGGCTTTTTATCGTTGAATTGAACTTAACGAATGCATGCACTTGACGAACGAATACTATATAATATGAATATTCGAAAGTGTTTGTTGCTGTCAACAGATAATACATGTATATAATATGCTCGAATGTTTGGTAAAATGTTTATGACCTATTAATATATAAACTTACGGTTGTTTTTCATAATGTTTTAGTTTTTGTTTCGTCGTACGAAACCGGAATGGTAATTTGATTAGTATTAATATTGTATTTTCTCCAATCATTAGATTTTCGTTCGATTTACGATTCGTATTGCGAGTCAACCGGATAGTATTTGTTTTATGCACATAGTGCAGTTTCCTTTGTACTTCAATAACAATTTAGCATTAGCACTTAGGTCAGCTGTCTTGAATTATAAATAGTATTTTTTTGTTAATAAATTAATCGTACTAATAAAACAACTAGATATCTGCATTTCTATACAATGAATTCTTCTTATAAAAAGCGTACAGTGTTGTGTGCGTTAAAATGTGTTATTGTTGTGGAAAATTATAAAACGAACTCGTCGTTTGAAGTGGTTATATTTTGTCGGTAATAATAACGAAAATAACAATGTTCATTACTATCAACTTAATAGTACATAAGTCTCATGAATGAACACGTTTTAAAACTCAATAAAAGCGAGTATAACTTTCATAATAATAATCCTATCCTATTTAACCATGAAAATATAAATTACGACCATTCCTACTACCGTATAGTATACAAAGTCTGACGCTTGTTTACGCTATATATACATATGTATATTAATTACTGTGAGTACTATAAACTGTGGTTCGAGTACTGCACGGGGAATTTCGTCGAATGATAATAAAAAAAGTTTAATCGTCGTTTGTCATTGAAGATAAAAAAAAAAAAAATCGCGTTTATAATATACTCTCTCGTTATTCATCACCGTCGTCATTATTATTAATGCAGCCGCGGTGGCGCGTGGGCGTCGGGTGTGTGTGTGTGTGTGCGTGCGTGTGCGTGTGTATGACAGTGACAGTAGTTATCCGGGCGAGGCCGTGTCCGAATCGCTGCGCTGTCGTATGTGTTGTTCCCGTTCCTTTGACAATAACAATATATGCGTACGCGTTCACGGAAAAATACGTCGACGACAACGCACACGTATTTGTAATATGTACATGTCAGAGTGTGTGTGTGTACCGTACGCGCGTATTCTTGTACGTAGTACGTACATCGTGTTTGTGTGTTTGTGTGTATAATATATTGTGTATACTACGCATAGTACTCGAGAGCGCGCGCGCGCAAACATCATCGGGTGTAGGCGGTGGGGGTATTTCGTCCTTGAGGCATGGCAGGGTCATTACTATGTAGGCTAACGTAGTCGTTGTAGTAGGCTCGTATCGGTTTCCGCGCCGCGCCACACCGTTCCTCACACCTGCCCACCCGTTCCTCTCTTAGTCTCCGCGCCGCGTCCGTCCAATTGATTGCCACTTCTCCGCGTGCCGCTCGCACATAATCTCCTCATTCTCTTCTTCTCGTCTTTGTAGTTGGATAAAATATAAAATTATATATATATACACACACACACACACACACACACACACGCGTTCATATATATAATAGAATAATGCTATTCTCCGTGTATACTCGTCTTTAGCCCTCTCCTTACCATGCCGTCACCGACAACCTTCTCCTATCTCTGTCTCTCTTTCTTACTCGAGTGCGCGCATCGAGTTTGTTGACCTGTTGCTCTCCCGACCACTGACCGATGCGATAGTAACTGCCACCGCCGTACGTTATACGCATACACATACACTCATGTATGTGCGTTAGGTTATTGCCAAAAAAATAATAATAATGATAATGATGATGATAATAATAAATAAAAGAAATACGAATCCTGTTCGGAGAGTTGGCCTTGTTAGAGGACGAAGTAACGAGCGTATTTACATGCGCGCGTCGTATTAATAACACACACACACAAACGTGCTGGTCGCGTTCGCCCGTATTCCTTTCTTTATAATTTACATAATCGTTTTTTCTCCTCCGTCTGGCATCGACAGACATCTCTACGAAATTCCACGGTCCCAACGGCGTACCTTTTTATACTTTACGACACTTACACATTTTGTGAGGAGGGGTGATGAGATATTATGACGAACAAAAATCTTTTATTTCGCTCACCCTGAAAGTCTTCACAGTTATGAAAAAAAGAGGAATGATAGTGACAACGCACACTGTATATCAAACGTTATCACGATGACTGAACGCAATAAAACATAATATGATATCGAAGTTTAAATAAGATAAAAGTTATGCGGAAACGAAACAGTTTTTTTAACCAAATAAACGGCCGTCTACCCTCTTCCACTAGCCATTATGAGTCACTGAAAATAACCGTACTATTACAATTCGCAGTGCATGTTGTTTACACATAGCAGCATCGCGAATGACTATTATATCATTATGTTTACGTCGAACCTTTATTAGTGCGACTAGTGCGTAGGTCCTAAGAGCCGAGATTTCGCGTGACACTAGTTCCGTCCAACAACGGCAGATCGAAACGAGCTTCGTGCACGCGCGAGGAGGCGCTTCCAGCGGCGCGCAGTTTTGTCCACACGTTGTTGTATTACGATAACCCTCCCTTCGTTCCGCCGCCCCGCGATGGCGTGTTGCGCGTCACATTATAAATAGACGTGGGAGTGGTTGTCGCTGCATTGTTCCCGCCACATACATAATAATAATTGTGTACAGTACACACGTACGTATTGCTATTATTATTACGTTGATATGCGCGTACGTGCATCGTACACATACACCCAGTACGCAATAGGTACCCATACACGAGAGGATTTTATGACGGATTTAGTCTAACGGACTAAATCCTTTGGTCCTCGAGGGATTTGGTCCGTCGGACTAGATCCTAAGGTGTGTCCACTAACGTGAAAATAAAAGTCCGCTACTTTTCGCGGAGCGAATCCACCAGTGGGCCAAGTCCGCTGGTTAGTGGAGGAAATCCGTTGATTTTTGTACTGAGGGCCTAGTCCTCTGGTCTTTCAAGACGTTCTGAAAGATCTGCGGACTTATACGACCGATTACAGCTATTGTATGATAATAATGATGTTGATAAAAGAAAAATTCTTATCAAGGTCCGCCGGATCCGGGCTCTTAGTGTGTGGAGAAGCGAAAGACTTGATCCGTCGGTTTAAATCTACCGGAATTTTATACTAGACGGACTTAATCCTAGAACACCACACACGATAGGACATTTTAGGGGATTTAATCTGCCAGAGACCAAATCCGTCATAAAATCCTCTCGTGTATGGGTACCTAATGTCTCTGCGCGTAAAATGCACGTTCGGGGTGCGTTATAAAAACCTACGACGACCGTCGGTGATCAGTGCAGTTGAGTAGTAGGCAGCTGCGGGAACGATGCAAAGTGCAGCACCGAAATGCCAGCTCTAATCATACGGCACAGGTGTATACGATTTTTGTGTAAGCCAAAATTGGCTTATCGCGCCTACATTTATACTTCCGGAAGAGTTGCGCCCCGAGTCCCCCCTGCCACGCATAGTTCTTGAGCTCTTGAGCGGGGTTGTAAAATATTTACACTTCTTTTATTGTACAGATTACGCGTGGAATTCATTTTTTTTTCTCTCTTGCGCAGATTGGTGCGGAAGGCAAGAAGAATGCACAGGCTGCGCCGGCGGTGACGGTGTGCAAGTCGTACCAGGTGGAAATGGAGAGCGGCGCCGAACACCCGTACTTCGTGTTCGGACGGGGCTGGGCGTCATGGAGCCCGGCCAAGACGCTGGCCGTATACGGGTTGACTTGCCAACGGTTGCAGGTGGGCGACGTGTGCGTGTCGCTGACGATGAAACGGTCGGCCGCGGGTGCGGTGGACGCGGCGACCCACGGTAAGCGACGGCAATCGGCCTCGGTCGCCGTTCACCAGCAACAACTCAACAACAGCAACCTGCACAAGCATCAGCAGCAGCAGCAGCAGCAACACCATCATCATCACTCGGCGGTCGTGCAGAAAGCTCAGCACCACCAGCAGCAGCTGACGGTGGTGGACGACGACAAGAACGGAAGAAACAAGAGACGGTGGTCCGCGCCCGACCCGGAACCCAATACTTAAAGAAAAAAATCTCTCGTGTCACGTGATTTGCCCATGTTTTAATTTTATTATTTTTTCGTGTCCCGGACTTTCTAGGGTTTGAACAACGCGTATATGACTACGTTGAATATTATACCTATGTATATACCATGTTGACGGGATGAAAAACTATGTCGAAAAAGTCCTCTAGTCCATCGGCGACGACACATAATTATATTATTATAGTTCGTTTTGTTTTTTGTACTCTCCTTTTTTTTTCTTCTTTTTTTTACTAGGTACCCGAATCAAATCAACTCCAGAGTTGTCCTCTTTGACATTTTTTCGCCGTCAAATGTGTTCTAACCATTATTCGCTGATATCGTAGTTTTTTTTTTTGAGAGAGAGAGAGAGAGAGAGTGAACTATATAACGACCAAAAACTCTTGGAATATTAAGATGTTGTTTTGTTGTAATTTTGATTACCACTAAATACACGCAGTGTTCAAGCTTTGATATTGGACTAGGTGGTTGGGTGACAGACGAAATAAAAAAACCAAAACGAAATGATAAACTAAAGGATTCACTTGTTTTTTCTCAATATGATAAATATGTTAAAATTTAATTGTTATGTGTAAAAATACAAAATACCTATTTTTATCGTCGTTATTTTGTTAAAAATTCAAACATATAAATTTAGATACATGTTATACATTCACTATTAAAACTTAAAAGTCTAAAAATGTATTTATTTTTTAAAAATTTTTTATTTTTATTTGGAAAAACAATGTAATAACTAAACATCAATACCTATTTTTCATGTTTTATCTATATGTAAACAACCCTTTAATATTAATAGGCTTAAAACGTAAATTGCCATACATTATGTATATTTATTATTATGTTTAAGTTGCAGTATTTCAAAAGCTCTAAATTTATATCTGGATAGAATGATCTCATTGCGCGTAAATGAACAAATTTTTTTTTAATTTATCCTTTTTCTTTTTCAAAATTAAAAATTTTTACGCATGTGATATTTTAAAAATGAGATGGAAATGACTTTGTTTTTATAATAAAATTATAATATATATTATAAAATAACTAAAAATAATATAACTATACGAAAATTTGACTCTCAACTATAGTTGAAAATAATAATATATATTTTTTACTATGATAATTTTCTTTTAATTATTAATTATATAGGTACCTATAACTATTTTTGTTAAAAATCTGATAAGTTGAAGAGACTGACAAGTAAATGATAATCGCGGTTGAGTTCAACCACTTATTATTATAATTTTTTTCTCTCAGGTCTAAAGACTGTAGAAGTGAAATTCTTTTTACCTCTCAACAATATGATGTTTATTTATTTTTAGCCCATGCTTTTTCATGCACATATCCTTATTTTGCCTATTGTATAAATTATATTTAAATTTATTGATGTATGATGAAAAACAATTTGTCGGTTTGTATTTATTTTATTGTATAAAGTGATACGAAAATGGCAATAATACTTTTGAGTTAACCAGAATTTTTTTTATTGCATTACATATATATTATATATATATAATATATATATATTTTTTATGTTTTTGACTATTTGATATTTTACATAATATCAGATTAGTTACAATATTTATTATCTTTAAAAACGTGAACTTTGATTGTATTGTGTTAAAAAAATAATAATATTTTGTTGAGTCTATATGTACAAATTTTACATTGTTTTTTTTTTTACATATATTTATACCTGCATATTATACTTATAATATAATATATATTATATAATTAATATATTATGTACTAATATAATATATACCATAATTGAATGGATTATATGTGATTAAAGTATTGCACTACAATCATCTTGTACCTATAGTTGCTGTAAAACATTCATATTTTATACAGTTGAAATAGGTATATAATATAACATTGGTGAACTTAAAAATTGATACGGGAGGTAAGGTGCTAATATCCAACTTCATTGAATGTTGCTTTAGCCTTCAATACTTGTTGGATTTATTTGTAAGGGTTCTCAAATCCTGCAATTTTAAGTGACAGTAATCATTTAATTTCAGCATATAAATCAACTTTGTAGTAAATACCAATATACTATTGCCTATTGAATGAAGACATGTTACATAATAACTGAAATATTTTATGAAAAGAATTGTTAGATTTACATCACTTAGAGGCTAATACATTTTATCAGAAAAAAATTATGTGTTGTTTAGAATATTATTTTACTTAAAGTTAGGTTACATTTAGCAATGTTTACTTTTAGTAGTAAAATTAATAAATTATGAAAATTAAATAATTCCCAATACAAATCTTTGTATAAAATATGAATGCCAGTATGTCATGGTTTAAAGTTTATTAGTATACTGTATACCTTTTCTTGTTCTTTTTGATAAGAAAAATAGGAAGACTATAATAATTTATTTGTTTAATATTATATTGATAATTGATAATATGTTATGTTGTATACATTTATTATATAAGTATTAATTATTGCCTACCTAATGCCTTTTAAAAACTTAATTTTATAGTGAGTTATGGCCTATGGGTACATTGATGGTCAGCAATGGAAATACTGACTATCAATGTTTGATGACTGGTTGCGTATTATAGTTGTATAGTAGACACCAATGAAACATTAATCATGAAAAAAATTTAAAATACTAAATTGTTAACTGTGATATAGGTATTATCTATATAGCTAGTTATTAATAAATATAATTATTATTAGATATTTATATATTATTTATATTTTTTTAGACACCCATCAAAGACTAAATATAAGTGTAAAATAACATAATAATAATAGTGACATTGTCATCATTGCCTGATTAAATGTAATTGAAACCAAGTGCTTCAAATTATTTGAGATTCCCTATTTAATATTTTATTCAACAAAAAATCTGTAATGTTTAGAAAGAAACGTTGGTAATCACAAGAAAAAAAATGTTCAATTCATTCATTTAATTCATTTTTGTAATATTACAAAATTATACCTACTATATTCAAACATTAAAACACTTTAGGATTGTAATGTAATTTAAATTAAAATAAATCAATTTGCAGTCTTGCATAGATATGGAAAAATAACTTATTAATTTAACAATTTATTTTATATGATTAAAATTAAATGAAAATAATGATACATTTTCTGTTTTTATAGTATTTTATGATAAAAAAGTTTAAAAACCTCAAAGGTATTTTATCTTGCTTTTAAAATTTAATGATGATGTATTCAATGTATTCAATAGTTAACAAAGACAAGACATCTAAACGTTCTTGTGTCATATAAGACAGACATATTTTAATTCGTTCCAACGCATTAAAAGTTCTCTTATAGGGACATTTGTTACATTGTCAAATATATTTGCAATAATATTTAAATGTTAGGAAATGTATGATGTAAATTCATATTAAATATTTCAATTGAGGGTTTACAATTTGACGCGGATTTTGGGAAAACTATTTCTTTCAGGTAGGTATTAAATTATTAAGTTATTATAAATATACTAAACTCTGCACATTTATTGTATTATATCTTACAAAATGAATTTATGTGGATTTGATAAAGAAAAAAATGTTCTGCAGTGTGAGGGGCCTAGTACAAGTGTACCATCTGCACTTGTGTAAATCAGGCCCTGATTGTCATTAGTATGAATCAATACCATAATATAATTTTAATAGCGGTCGGTAGACCGAGAGTCCTACACATTCATTGTCGCAACCGGTCCAGATACATGGTAGGACTATAAGATAATATAAACATGGTCCCGACTAAGATAATATAGCGGACTGCAGACTGGTATCTAACAGTTAATCAGTGTCATCACTGTATGATTTCTTACAATTTTTAGCGCAAACAATTTTGCTAAAAATATTTTACATTTTGTAAATAGCAGTACAATATAATGTACAAATTTAAAATAAATAACACTAATTATAACATTTCGAATATATTTTCGAGATTGAGAAGGCTGTTGAAATTTTTTGTGGACTGCACACCTCGACCCATAGCTCTCCCTCCCCGATATCCCCCTGTTAGGGGAATTCGACTTAAAAAGCCTCACGGGCTCGATATTAACTTGTTTGACGGTCTGAGTAACTAAATAGAAAAATATCTGTGTTATACGTTGAGCCTATACGTGGCGTGTACGACAGTTGCATAGAATGATAAAGAAAGAAATTATGGATTTTATTTTAGTTTAAATGTTAAGTTCTTTATGTCCCATTCTCTACATAATTGATGTAAGACATGGAAATATTTTTAAAAATTCTTTTATATCGTATGATTATAGGTAAACAACGTTATAATGACATTTTTTTAAGTATTTAGAATTATCTATAAATTCTATTTTAAATCTGTACGACTACTCGCACTTGAATACTTTTTTATCAAGTACTCAAATACTTATTTTAATTACTTTTGAAAACAAGTATCTGTATCTGTAATTGAATACTTTTAAAAAGTATCTTTAACAAGACCGGAAGTTTGATTTTATAGATAATAATTAATAATGCATTGAAGAATGATTCAAAAATAAAAAATGATAAGTTAAAGGCTTGCACATAACCTATGGCAAGGTTCAAAACGAAAAGATGCATTTGGTAAACGAGTGTCAATCAGTTAATCATCAAATTAAATCTGATTACGACGTTTAAACTATTTTATTTCCATTGACATATTAAAATAGATAGTTAATAATTTTAAGTATAAATGTATACAATTAAAATTTTTAGTACAAAGCTGAACGCTCGGAATACCAGGGAGGCAAAAATAAAGAAAATTAACTCAAGTTGCCTAAAAACAAAGGAATATTTTTAGTTTTAGTGAAAATGTATTCGTATATTTGTCTTATCGGTTGGCTCAACTTTAAATCGTCTATTCGGATGATAGGTGCCTCAAGATTTTTTCATGCAAATAAAAAAATTATCTTCCCGAACCAGAGAAATGAAGAATATGAGGAATTAAACAAAAATATTTCCTTCATCGTTGTTTTTAAAATAAAATGTTGTCTTGGGTTTAAACTTTAAATTAAACTTTCGGCCTAATCTAATATTGAAATGTCTTATGTCTGTAGATTCGCAAATAGGTGTATTCTAATAAATTCTAATTCTATACTAATAACGATTGAAATAGTTTTGCCATCGAGTGTTTATTATACTGAGCTAATTAATATATAATAAAACAAAACGTGTGTATGATGATTATTATACAGTTCCAATTTTTTTTATTTTGTTCTGTCCTTGAATTGTATAAGTCATTCTCATCGTCAGTAAATTTTTGTTCAATGTTTTATCACATATTTTATAACGACAAACCCAGCTAGAACACTAACTACTCTAGAACAAATTAACAATATTATGTTTATTCCATATGGTGTAATATGGTATATTTATGAATATATGATATAAAAATAATTAGAATCGTGCAGTTAGATCATTACAGACGAATTTATACTTTTATATTTGAAAATCAATATCAAGGCTAAAATTGAAGAATTTAATCGCATGCAACGCATACATACCTCGTGCGTCGTCAAGGTGAACATGCATGTATATATTCAATGTATATTATTATATCTGTTGCATTGGAATCAACGAGTAAAAAAAACTGGTCTACGAGTGGTGTGGACGTGTGGTATACCGGGATATAAAAAAATACAGTCGACTGCCGACTCGATTAAGCAGTTGGTCGTCAGAGGTGTATTGTGTATAACGCGGACAGTCGTTTGGACACTCATGTGTTTTTTTTAAATTATAAATCAATTTATTAGAAACCAAAATCGTACTATAGCACCATGATAGCCAAGCCAGTTTCAATGAATGTCTACGATAGGTTAATGCAATTGGGTGCAACATTATTAGACTTCCATAAGTATTTAAATGTGAAAACATTTTGTTCCGCATTCATGGAGACAGTGGTAGCTTGTGCTTGTAGTTGTTTTCCTCCGATTGACATGTACATCGATGACGGAGACACTTCAATCGAACAAAAAAAAGGTAAAAACACCTATCTATTTTAATTCTATATATTGTATTATTTATTTGACCAAAAGTGTATTATTATCACACATAAATTTATATCATATTTTATAAGCAGTTCCATACTTACATAACTTTTAAAATAATTGCCATTACACTAAATATTAATTTATAGAATAATATTTTACCGTTATTGTCAGAAGTATTATTTTAGTAATACTCGATATATTCATATATCATATATTATTATATTATTCCTGTGATAATTAAAACGTAGATTACAATTTATATATTTTTTTCATTGTAGTTGCGAAGTGTTGATGAAGGATATTTATAAAATAATTGATATTCTCTTGGTAGGCTAACAGCCAATAGATAGGCTATTGATTATGAAATAGGAAGGTTAGAAATATATTTTAAAACAATATATAAAACATGAATCATGACTCACTATGATTACTTGCTATAATACTCTGGTACTTTTATATTACTTATTTATACTTTCAATTTTTGTCCTACTCACATTAATCATATTTTATTAAATATTAAATATTTTTGTTTGAATGATATTATTTGTATATAAAAAAATTAAAATCAGTATTGTGTTATATGCTGTATTGAGTGTATATAACTTTTTAAATGCTAGATCAATTTAGAAAATTTCAAATGTTACGTTTTTACATAAATAAAAGTTTAAATTTATGAACCGTAGTTAGTAACGTTTTATTTTTAAATTATTTCATCAAATGGAAATTCTCCTAAGACTTACGTCTTATATATAACTATATATTATCTAAAGTACTATCTATTGATTGCTCTTTTAATATGTTAATCATGAAAACTTTATTATATTTAATTGTTAACAAGTAGCCTATAGGTATGATATAGAAACTAGAAAGACCTTAGACTCCAGTTGGCAGTAACGAACTAAAATTTAAAAATATCGTTATAATCTAATTACCAATCAAGTATCCTGATGGATCGTCATAGACTCACTAATCACTGTATAACTTTACTATTTTTTACAGATTAAACAAAAACGAAAACGAATCAAAACAGAAAACTAGATTAATAGAAGCAAAACATTTGTATTCTAGATTTTTTTATTTAACTAATTTTTTTATCCTAGTGTTCATAGTTTATATTGAGTATCTATAACTAAATACAATGTGTGTTGCAGCTATATTTATGTACTGCATAATCCTTATGTTATACTATATGTAAGCGATCTCGTATTTTCATAATTTTGATCATTATTGATACTTACTTGATTATTTTTCAATATTTAGAATCATTTTCTCTTTTTAATATTTTAAATACTTATTAAAATCATGAAACCTCGATTTTATGATGATTATTTCTCAGACAAAAAAAATATACCATAAGACTATAAAAGTATGTATTTTTATAAATATTTAAAAATGGTTTGTAATAATTATTATCAGTTGGGTGGTACTACTGAGTACCTCCCACTCCATAATTTTCAGTTACTTAAACATTGTTAAAAAAATTACTCATTGTTCAAACTTTTAATGTATAGATTGTAATTATGATTTTCTAATAAAATAAAAAAAATTATTATTATGATAAATATTTTTTATTTCGCATATTGGGTCGTTATAAGTTGAATATTAATTAAAATTAAGTGAAACTATACTGTCAAAAAAATAATAACTACACGACTTGAGGCTAGGCGTATAAAACTAGTATAAGTACGGCTGGTAATTTATTAGGATAGGTAATGTTCAAAACTATTGTCGGAGTTTAAATAGCTGCAGAATGATGATTATTTTGATTATTCTGATATAGCTACAACAAATCATTAAAACTGTGTAAACAAATAAAATGAATATCAACCACAAATAAAAAGCATTTTTTCGCAATAATCATGATAAACTTAAATGATCACTAGAGTGCCTAGATGAAATAATTTTTAGATAAACAGTGCCCCGCGCTTTTTGCATTCGTCTTTATTATCATAGATGTTAAAGTATATATTATTTATATTTATATGTAGTTACCTATAATTGGTAGATGAATGCTGTTTATATATATTCATTTAAGATTGAAATAAATAATGATTATAAAGTTTAATTCTTTATTGAACTATTCAACAAACAGTATATGCATATGCAGAATTATTTTAACTGTTACAACTATGAAGTAGGTTGAAGAAAGTATATAGACACATAGCTATAAACTGTAGTTCTGTATTTTATTTTATTGTATATTATATAATACTATTACATTACCCGCTAAATTTATATAAAATGCAACATATATTATGCATAATTTTAAGGTTCCAATATAATATATAATAAAAACAATTTAGAAGAATGTGTATTTTAAGCAAGACTGCATCAACATATGTTTTGTCCTTGCACGAAAATATAAATGTATTGTTTTAAATTATCTACTAATAAATAAAGAAACTGAAGGTATACGTTTTAAATATTAAACTCAGTGAACAGAGTTAACACTCTGACCCAATCACTATTGAATACTCAAAATTAATTTCAGTCCATGATGAAGCAAAAATGCATACAAACAGTACAAACGCTTCCACAATCTTCTAACATTACATCGGTTATCACAACCCATTAATACATTATTTTGCAGTCCCTTCCTCGAAAACCCACTCAGATGTCTAAAACGCTGATAGTTCCATGACCTCTTTCTCCAATGTAAATCAAATTGTTAAACAATCAAATAATATAATAAAATAAATTTGCAAGCCTTGAGATCCATAAATGGATGGCTGCTCTTCTCACGACGCCACAAAAAAAAATTATGTACTTTTATTTAGTCTATACTGATTAATTTGATAAACAATTTTATAACTATAGATATGTAGTTTTTTACCGCATTTATACTTATTGTGCCTATATCTGGTATACGAGTACATCGTATGTGACATATAGAAAAAAATAAATATTAATTTTAAGTCGAAATAATCTTGCGCCTTCTTAATCATATAGATATCAATATTACCTACTTCTAATTCTTTATTTTGCCTATTTTTCTCTGGTATTTGACCAAATTTTTTAAATTCTGGTACTATTCTGTAATGAAGTGCTTTTTAATAACTCTTAGAACAGTATAACTTTATTCTCTTTAATTTTAAAGAACATACTGACCACGAAATTAAAACTCTCATGGTGTTATTTCCTACACTGACCTTATAATCTGACCATACAATGCCTAGGAGAAGGATGAATTTTAGCTATATTAAGAAAGTATGTTTCAAAAAAAAAAGTTGTTAGTTATAAGACTTATTTAAGTCATAATTATATAATATACCTAATATGTTTATAACAATATGACTTTTTTTTATAGATATTATATATGTTTTTATTATAATTTATTAGTATTATAACTTTTAATTGGTTTTAATTTAAAAATCGCATGTAGGACTTAACACTATCTTATGTAGGAGTTTACACTAAGTATATGTAGGAAATTACCTACTTTTGTAAGAGCTGACCGTTCCCCGAATAATCATCTAGATTTATTATAAGCTGAAATTAAATATATGTACCTATATTTCATTTTATGGGAATTTCATATTTTGAAAACATATGAGTATTAAATACAGCACTTAATGGAAGTATAGTTTAAGTGGTGTATAAAGAGGAAACTCATGAGTGGATCGCTTTCAGAATATTTTTGAGAGAAGAAGAACTTATAATTTTATTTTTATTGTTTTCATATGCTAGGAATTTAATATTAACATTATACAATACAATTTACATATTAGGTAACCATTCTGTTTGAGTTGACCTGATGGTGCCTGAAATAATGCGCATAGTGTGGTTTAGTTGTGTGTTAACTTTTCTACAATGGGCGCTTCTAGCCCACACAGGTGCGCAATATTCGGCGACGCTGTACACCAAGGCAAACGCTGTAGTTCGTAGTACACTGGTGTGACATCCCCAGCTAGTACCCGCTAACTTTGCCATAATATTATTGCGTGTTTTCAGTTTATCTTTGACACCTTCTAAGTGTTGGTTGTACGTTAGGGTTCTATCGAATTTTACCCCTAGGTACTTAGGGCCTTACTATCCAATATAGCCCCTCCAGATCTTAGAAGGCTAGCCCATACAAAAAATATGATAGAAAAAATTCTTACCCACCATTACGCTTAAAGTCCAGAGCCCCCATATGGCAGACAGTAATAAACAATGAGACTGCAGAGTGCCTATGGAAAAGAAGATGGAGTCAAACAGAAACTCGTAACCAAGACCTGATTAAAGAACCGTTCATAAAAGTCCAAGGCTGGGATTTTAAAAGGGCACAGTGGACTCAATCGTATCAGAACCGGGCAGGGAAGATGCAACTATCTAATGCATAAATGGGGCATGGTTGACTCACCACTGTGCGAATGTGGTGAGATACAGAATATCACGCACATCGTGGAGACGTGCCCGTTCACAAAGTTTGAAGATGGGCTGGTAAAACTGCACGAGTGTGGCCCGGCCGCAGCGAAATGGCTTGAAGAACTTGTTGTGAAATTATAACTTTTAACTTATTATTATTAAATCTTTTACTGTGTTAAAAATAAATTTACCTATTATAATTAAAGTTATAAGTAAATTAATCTATTATATATTCTAATAATCGTGTTATCTACCTATTTATCTATTTATCTATACTAATAATTTACCTATTGTTATTATATACTTAATTTTGTAACCATAAGCCGATATGTCATATGCATAAATAAAAACATGTTAGGTGTGAAATAAAATAACTCATCAACTATCAGAGTATTGGATCCAACACTCATTAAAATAAAATAAATTTATAATATTAAACATTTTGTTGGAAATATTAGACATGGAAGTACCTATTATTTTTCTTTGATTAATTATAAATTATCTATGGTTTTGGAGAGTTAAGAGGAAAAGCTACCCTGTGTTGATTTTAAGATATGCTTATGTATATAATGTGATGTTATGTAAAAAATATGTGTTTATAATATTTTTCTTTCCTGAAATCTTCTTATAATATACAAGATATATATGATAATCTTATGATTTAGTGTGAATTAACAAATAATCTTGGCAGGTAAGTCTCAAATAGCATTTGACTAACAGGATGAACGAAAAAAACGACCAACAAACAATATTATAATTAATATATCTTTTTGCAATTTTTACCACAGGAAAAATTGTGTTTAATTTAAATATTGTGTATTTTTGATGATGTGTTCAATGTACAACTGTACGGAATTTTACAACGCTTAACTAAATATACGATGCGGTTTGCATAAGCTATAAACAATTACCTAAAGATTTTAATTAACTCGCAAATTTTAATCCGATTCCATTTAAATATGTTTCTAACTCTATCCACAGTATTTATACTTGACTACCTACTTTAAATACATCTGCGAATCTCCGCCGATTAAGATTACCCATGCCTAAATAATCATATTATATTTAAATATCTATATCATTTTGTACCAAATAAACCGGAATTCATTATTTACTCGTGTTAGTGAAATAATCAACAGGTTTACAATCTATAACTTTAAGTACCTACTTTAAACCTACATAATATATGATTATTTAAAATAATTTATTTTCTACTTATCCTTGAAATTTCAAACTTTGTTGTTTGTAGTTTTGTAGTTTTTTTTAAGGATATCCGATACCCGGATATTATATAATATTATGTTATATTATGTTATACCAAAGTTAAAGTCGATGATTATGTTGTCAAACGTAATTCTTTAATAGTATTAACCATTAGGTATAAATATTATGAATTATGTTATTAAAATAATAAGTTTTTAATTTTAAATAAACACATTTTTATTTTTTTTAATCGAAATTTGTATTTTTTATTCCTAGATAACAATAGAAAACCATGAGTATACTGTCATAAAACAGGTATTAAGTACCTGTATGAAAAAGGTGTAGTCATTGAAATAATGAAATTATTAATTCATGAAGGACAAGAAAAAAAAATCATTTACTCCTACAGTGAGCAGGTTACCAGCTAGTGCCTACATTTTTTTTAATAAGAAATACTAACAGGTTCTTGTTTAAAATTGTTTTCTTTGATCTTCCAATTTTTATAGTATTTTCATACGATATTACAGTGTTGCAACCAGGATTTTCTTAAAGGGGGGGTCCAAAAGTATATAATTATTTTAAATTAACATGCAAATTTAATTATTATTTTATTCATTGTTTAATGTAAATATTGTAATTATAATGTAACATTGAATGATAGTTAAATGTAAAAAATAAAGGTAGGTATGTACAATGCTGTAGAGTTTATAAAATGAAATCTAAGCGATGGTTTGTATTGCTTAAATGATTTATTACTTCCTCAGGTGTTACACTGACTTCGTAGTGGATATTGAGAGCACCTAACCCATTGAATCTTTTTTCTGATGTGGTATTTCTCAAGTAACTTTTGATTCTTTTAAGTGAGGAAAATGATCTCTCCGCCTCACATGAAGAAATTGGAAGTGTGATAAGTATTTGCAATACCTTATATATATTTGGAAAGAAATCGGGATTCATTAAGTATTTAAATTACACTATTATATTGGATATAACTGTCAGTCAAATAACGATTCCATAAAATTGTTTCTGATTTAACTCGATAAAAATCATCAACATCGTTAGCATAAAACTCGACAAGTTTTCTAAGTTTTTCTTCATCAAACACTGAACTTTTAAGTAACATTTGAAATCCACATATTATATTTTGATGATTAACAAAACGATCATTTAATTGTTGTAAAAACAAATCAAGAAATGGTAGAAACAAAGTAATTCTAAAATATTCTTCGGGATCTTTGGTTGGAATATTAGCTCGGTTCATTTTTGTCAAACATTTTTATTATTTTAGAAAGACATGACACGGTTCAAGGGGGGGGGGTCCAGACCCGGGGACCCACCCCCTGGTTGCGCCACTGCGATATTAATCAAACTGAAGAACTCAGATAGCACATAACCCATCGACTGAAGGATAAATGCTTAGATTTTAGCAATACATCAGTAGTGATAAACGACGGGTGAACCTTTGTTTCGTCTAAAAATATTGTATGATATTAATAACAATACTTACCTAATAGGCATGGTGTGACGCCAGTGTTTAGACGCAGTCATTGATCAGTGCTGCAGTAAGCACCGTCCGTCGTCGATAACTCCCGGATGGGTGACTCCTAAGTCCCAGAACGAAAAAATTATGAAGAGGTAATATTTTAGGTATTTTATTTATTTATTTATTTAGATATAAAATTTATAGCATATAAATCAAGAATATATCTACTCCTTTAAACCTGAACTTGTGGTAGAGTAGGGGGTTAATTGTATTTTATGAATACTTAAAATTAAAATAAATAAAATAGGATACATTTTTTTTACATTAAACTAATAAATAAATTTAAAAACTCATTATAAATTTGAATATAAATGTCAGATACATGAGATAAATATTACAAAATATTACAAAGAAAAGACAAAAAACAAAAAATAATGATTATTATTTAAATTGTTTGAAAAAAATAATATCTAAATACGGACTATTATTTATGTAGTAACTAGTAATTAATCCTGTTAAAAGCCGTTTATAGATACTCCTTTTTTTCATTACTGAGCTATTATGAATGTTTTTTTATATAATATAGGTATCTGATAGAAGTAGAAAAAATTAACTATTTTATAGTCATGTTCTGATCACGGTTGATCATCTGTGTTGTTTTAACCAACAGTGTAGATTTATGTTACTGTTATACTTGCATTTAATACAAGCCCATTTTGATTTTGTGACTTTGGTCATTTCTCGAAAAGTGGATTATTTCAACGTAGCACACATAAAGTGAGTTTTATTTTCAACTTAAATTGTTTTTAGGTCAGTTTTTTACGATACTTTAAATTTCAAGCGGGTTATGAGTATGTGAAATATTACAATTTAAAAAAGCTCGTTTAAAAAATACAATATCATTAAATAGGTACCGCCAAAAAGAATAATGATACATCAGGTATTAACCATGAACACAACCTGTATCAACTGATATCATAGAAATAAAGAATAAAAATGAATGTGCATCATGCTTGTATTCATATATTTTTGGAACAATTAGTGATTCGGCGTACTTATTTATTAGGGAAATGTTGCATTGGCAATAATAATATTTGTTTTGAATAAAAAATAAGCAGTTGAAAAAGAGTTTCATTACCAAGCAAATCAAATATTATATAATATTTATAGCGCAGAACGAGTTGATTTATACTGTGTTTTTAATCCCGACTAATTTTTACTGTACCAACTTGTCCCAATGTACTTTTGTCCTAAAATCAAGATAATTTTTATCACAGAATTCTGTGATAGTAATCAAGTACTGTATAGATATTAGAATATACGATGATAAGAATTATTCAGCCGTGCGAAATACGAATTACAAATTAATAATTAGTAATTACTGACATTCTTCATTTATCCTGTTTTGTGGGCTGTGGCCTGTGTTACAAATTCGAGAGGCCGCTCACTCGAGCGTAGATATCAGATTGAAGAGATCATAAATTTAAATTATTGAAGAGTAATATTGTACTGTTTGTCTTCTTCATAATTTTGAACTGATTATGTTTTGATTATATAAATTGATTTATAGAATAAAATTAATTAAAAACTAAGTTAGGTTAAGATCATTGCTCTAAGATCATACAGTTTTCAAAAACTCTAAAATTAACTCCTGATGAAATATTTTTTCAATTTATGTTTATTTCAAGTATAAGTTATTCTATAATTCTATAATCTCTATTTTATAATATTTTAAAAGATAAAAACATTTCTATTGTTTAATTTTAAACTGTATTAATGAAAATAATAAAACAAATGAAGTTATTAAGTTTAACTAGATACTCTTTTAGCAAACATTTGTACTCTACTTGTTCAGTTAAAGACATTTTAATAACTCAACCCGAGGGATGTAAAAGGAAATTAAAGGTAGTATTATATTTCTATTATATGTTAAAATAAAACATGTTTTCAGTTCTCAAAATTGTAAATTAATACATTTTCAAGGGCATTTACATTCTATCGTTAAGCTTTTAAAAGTTCAAGTATTATACAAATTCATGTTTACAAATAATTTTCATTGCTTATATTATTAATTATTTTTATTTTTATTATTATTATTATTATTATTATTATTATTATTATTTAGATGTATAAATATGTACAAATACTTTTGAAATGCTTAACTTCCCTTCTTCCTCATTAGGAAAAATTCAAAATTTGTGCTTGGTATTGAAAAATATTTTTGGCTTAAAAAAATTATTTTGTTTCAGGGTTGGGCTAAAGCAATGCGCAAAATGAAAGAAAACATATTTATAGACTTAGATGATGGTTCTACTCACCATCGTCTACAAGTTGTAATACCTAAAGATAAGGTTCCAGCTTCTTTGACATATGGATGTTCTTTTGAAGCTAAAGGTGTTATGATAAAAAATTCTAGAGATAAATTAGAATTAGTAGCAGACTCTATTAGTGTTCGTGGGCCTTGTATTGTTCAAGATGGTTATCCATTTGCCCCTCGAAAGACTTACAATCCAGATTATGTTAGGCAGCATTTACATGTACGACCGCGGACAGCAACGTTTGGTTGTTTATTAAGACTTAGAAATAAAATGTCGACTGCTATTAGAAATAGATTTTCTGATGATGACTTTATAGAAATAAATGTTCCGGTATTATCTTCAAATGATTGCGAAGGAGCTGGTGAAGTGTTTGTAGTCAAACCAAATAGTGATAGTTTAATTAAAGAAATGATTTCACAAAATCATCACTCACCTATGGAAGCCTTCTTTAATGGACAAACATATTTAACAGTATCTGGACAGTTGCATTTGGAATGTATGGCACGGGCTCTAACTAAAGTTTATACATTGGGACCAACTTTTAGAGCTGAAAACTCAAAGTCGAGGTTACATCTTTCAGAGTTTTATATGATTGAAGCAGAACAAGCTTTTATTGATAGTACTGAAGAATTATTAGGAGTTATTGAAAAAACTACATCAACTGTAGTAGAAAAACTATTAGAAGAATCTAGCGATGAAATAGACCATTACAGAAAAATTATTGGTGCTTCTGAAGACAATAATCCTGCTAACTTAGTTAAAGTTCCTTATGAAGTAATAACTTATCATAAGGCATGTGATGTATTAGAAAAAGAAAATTGTTTTAAAAATGCAATGATTCGAGGCAAGCCGTTAGCAAAAGAACATGAATTGTTTTTAGTGAAATATAATGGTCAGAAACCAATATTTGTTGTAGACTGGCCTAAAGAAATCAAACCATTTTACACAAAAACTGTGCCTTATAATGAGGAATTGGTAAAATTTATTTTTATTAATTATATGTAATACAAAAAAAACTAATTTTAATTTTTTTTTTATACAGGTATCAGCTGTGGATCTGTTATGTCCTAATGTAGGTGAATTATGTGGTGGAAGTATACGTGAAGATAATTATGATATCTTAAAAGAAAAGTTATCTTTTGTAGAAATGGAAGACAAATTAGATTGGTATTTAGAATTGAGAAAATTTGGGAATGTGTCTACTGCAGGTTTTGGTATAGGATTTGAACGTTTCCTTCAGGTATTATTAGATATACAGAATATTAAAGATACTATTGCATTTCCTCGATGGCCACATAATTGTAAAATGTAAAACACTGATTTTACTTAAATAAATTTATTTTCTATTGACTTATACTCTATTATTACACACATTAGTAAATATATAAATTTTTTTAATGTTGAAACTTATTTATTCTAATTTTATCGTTTGCAATTATAAGTTGTAGCTTATATACTGTTTTCTTATGGTCTTATTCTATAACCTAATTGTTTTAATCTTTTCCTTTCTAATGCACTTGATTCGGAATTAATTTACAAAAATTAATATTTGAGTTGTGTTACACTTTAATGTCTTCTAATTATAGTTGAGAAGTATAACAGTATATAACCATTTATGGTTAAATTTATGATATATTTGTAAAACAGTAATAATTTAATATTATTATTGTACAGAAGCTCAAAATCAATTATACACTAAGACTGAGAACTTGTGCTCTTGTTAGGTTAGTAAAAAAAAATTAATATTTTATACATGTCTGTTGGATACAAATTTTATCATACAATTTTAAGTTGGATCATAGATTAGTCCAAAATAATTACTATAGTTAATACTTCACTTGAATAGTAATTGTGTCGTTAAGTTTTCACTCACATAATCGCTGATGCTTTATGGACTATGGTGTCCAAAAAATATTTAGGTCACTTGGAAACCGAAAGTTAAATATGAATGTTTCAGTCCCCAAATGATTTTTTTATATTTATAAAAATAATTTGTTTTAACCAGGAAAATGATTAGTAAAATTAAGAATTGACCATTACTAAATGCCTTGAACACCTTATACATACATTTTAAACGAATAACAAGGCATTCAATTATGTTATAACACTTGGTCATGACTTTTAATACCTACCAAGGTAATGATGTTGATTATAAACCTTGTTCTTATGTTAGACATTTCTACATGTACATTGAACTATGGGCATTAGGGTCGGATCTACAGGGAGTTTGATGAATACATTGTACTGGTGCTTACAGACTAGACTCTAATCACTAGAAGATTCTGTAACAGCTACAGATTTTATCAATATTTGTACAGTATATAATATATAAGCAGTCGAGTATAAAATAGTTATTGAATATTTTGAAAAATGTATGGTTTATAGTTTTAACACAGTACTTGACTAAGGAAAAAAATTGTAAGAAGAAATCAAAAATATTATGAAAGTGAACATTTCTCAATTTCTAGAAAGGAAATTATGTCAGTTGTAAACATTAAAAAAATGGTACGAGGCCATTAATAGAAAAAATTTACAAAAAAAACTTTATAACCACTGATTTTATTTTTATTTGTATCATTTACCACGGATTATATTCAATTGTAATTAATAAAATTCATGATACATAATTAAAGACGTTTATTTTTTGGCTCTTACCAAAATTCTTATTGAAATAGCAACAGTATTAATAAAGAACAAACTAAAAATAACAATATGTCCCTGGGTTTTATTTATTAAAATTAATAAGACACTTCTTATTGGTCAGAACAAAAAAGATATTTGAGTATTGTATAACTCTAAACCTGAACTTAGATATAAACAAATGTCATACATTTTGAATCACATTCATATTAAAAGCTACATTATAATAAATAGTTCTCAAAATAACAAAAAAATTTAAATTTAACGTTTATTGTCCTCAAATGAAACTTAAAAGGCATATTAATATATATAGTTATCAACTAAAATTATTTTTGTTCAGATATTTGTTGTTGATAATTAATAATTATTAATTTTTAACATATACTAAAAAAAATAATGTTTACCAGGAATAAAATATAATACATTTTATTTTTGGTGCTGTCTACTATTCACTCAGTTTTTAACACTGTAAATTTAAATAACACATCTACTTAAAATATTTATTAAAAATCAAAAAGTTTATGGGTTTAATTAAATTTGATAGTAAGGAAATACTTTTTATCTTAAAAAAAACAAAACTATAAAATAATAATTTATTTTTGGTAAAAAAAAAAAATCAATTTCTTATTCTAATATATTTCAATAATATACAAAAAAATTAAGTTTTATATTATATATTTTAATATGTATCACATTTTTATTTTTAAATAACTTACAAAATTTCAACATATCTATTTACACAGTTTTAAAATCATATTTTTCTTTCAAAAGACTATTTTATTTTTTACATTATTGAACATAAGCCTGACATTTCTTTTCCTTTGTTAACCATTGGATACTCTTTAAGTTTTTGGCTGTTGTGCATTAGTCTTTTTTTCATTTCTCTTAGTATTTTAGGAGCCACTACAGTTTCCATTTCGAGGCCAGGTGGTGGTGGTTGATCAGGGTCAATTTCACCAAAAGTTTGGGTTAAGTCAGGAGGTGACTGTGGTTCTGTGGATGTATCCTCATTCTGAATGATTGATTTATTAACAGGAGTACTTTTCTGACTAATATTTATTTTAATTGTGCCCATTGCAGGGGCCACTGGAACGTTCCATTCAGTGTCAGTATTCCCATCAATAGAACACGTCATTGTAGAAACAGGCGAAGGAGATCTAGGTTTAATTTCTTCAGGTTCAATCTCTTGAATATTAGGTGAAGATGAGATATTATTATCTTCAATAACAGCTTCATCAATTAATTTAGGTGATAAAACATCAATCACTTGTACTAGTTTTGTGGAATCAGAAGTTTCCAAATCGTTAAACATAATTTTGTTTACATTTTCTTCAGAAACTGATTTTAAGGTTTCAAGTAAATTTTCACCAGTAATTTGTTCTTCATTTTCTTTTTTTATTATTAGTTCTTTTGCAGTTATTGTTTCTTCTTTAGCTATTAATTCTTTATCTGTAATTATTTCATTTTCTGTAATTATTTTATTTTCTGTATTTATTTCTTTTTCTGAGGATATTTCTGTTTCTGGAATTATTTCTTTTTCTGAATATACTTCATTATCTGTAATTGTTTCTTGTTCACATTTCTGTTCCGGACCGTCTACTTCAATTTTTATGTCCTCAGAAAGTTGTAATTCTTCTTGTTGTTCTTCTTTAACTTCTATTTTTTGACTTTCCAATCTTTTAGCTTCTTCAACATCTTCATTTCTTTTACGAAGTTTTTCTTCTCGAGATTTCTGAAGACAAAAAAAAAAATAAATACCTTTTAAATTAATAACTAATAAAATAAACTACCAGAGATAAAAAAACTTACAATCATATCTTCAAAGCATATTGGATGGTAAAGGCGTTTATCTTTTTCAATACAATTCTTTAATTGCCACTCTTCATCTTTTTCATTATAAAACTGTTCAAATTGATCGTGGCATAAATAACAGGCAGCTAGTTCACTATTTTCACCAGCTGGAACACAAGGTACATTATCTTCTTCTACATGTTCATCATTTTTAGTACCTTGTTCTGCTTGTAAATCAAACCAGCTGGCAGCTAAAAAAATAACTTATTTAATAAATTGAAAACTTACAATTTAAAATTAAATACCTCTGGTAGCCTCATCTTCTTGTTCTTCATATTTACACCAGTCACTAGTATCGTAAAACCATTTTCTAGATTGAACAGTTTTACTTGCCATTTTTTCCCGCCTATTTTGTCTAAAATGCCAATCTAAATGACTACTATACTTAATTGTGAATTCTGCAGTGAAACGAATGCCACATGAACTACACTGAATTCCAGTGTACAAGTTGTGAATTAATCCCGGTTGTTTTCTATAATAATGAAAAATATTAATACACAGACATATATAAGTATAAAATGTTATTTTTATAGTTACTGTTTTAATGATGAAGGATCTGAAAAATCTACAGGTTTTATGGTCAAATTGTCTGCTTCCTTCTCTTTTTTTTTTATTTTTGGTTGAATAATTTCTTTGGGTTTATCTATAGGTACAATGCCACTATCCACTAACTTTTTAAACAACTCATTGATATCCATGTTACTTGGTAAAACTGGAGGTACTGCTGTAGTAGGAGCTGTAGGTTGAATATAAGAATTTGCAACAGGTTCTAATTTTGGTGTATTGGGTAGTAGAGGTACTGTAGAGGCTGAAAAACATTAATAACAATTAAATAAAATATTAGGATTAATAATGAATTTTAGCAATTTTAGTTTTACTTGGAGCCAATGAGTAGGTAGAAGTAAATGATTGAGCAGGAGATTGGCTAGTATCTTCAATCGGCGTTAATGCAGTCATGTCGAATCCAGCAAAGGGAGGTGGTATGGGTGGAGCAGGTATTGATGGTAAAGGTTCAGTGGTTGTATCTTCAGTTAGTACAACACCCATCATTTGAGAAATAGCAGCATATCCAGGTCGAATATTTGATGGCAATCCCGTAAATCTTAAATAATGTTTATTGCCTCTTACTATAATTGCTTGTGGTGGTCCATTATAGTTGACTTTAAATGGCTGATCATTAATCATTGCTCTCATTAATCCATCAATAAAACGAAGTATAAGTGCTGTGTTACCAACATCAATACGCTGTGGCTTTGCATCCAAATAGACTGGTACTGAGTAAGTGTTATCAACTGTAATAGCAATTTGACCAGCAACTAAATCTTGTCGCTTAGTGGTACCTATATTGACTGAAGGGGGAGGGCCTTCTAATTTAACAGATCTTTTGACACCACCAAGGTCAGTAAAAATAGGCGAACCACCAAAAAAACATTCATAGAATTGGCCATCTAAATAAAGTTCTCGAGTAGGAGCGCCTAATCGTACTCTATGAGGTTGACAATCTAATAAAAATTCTCTATCAGGAGTATTGAAATGACATAAAACTGAAAAAAGATCATCAAATATAACATTTTTAGGAGGTCCTTGAAAGTATATCTCTCTGGGATCATCCCAGGCATGAAAAGTTATTGCAGTAGGACCATAAAATCGAACTTCTCTTGATACACCATCGATATTGATAGTTTGTGTAGCATCGTGCGCAATCATTTCTAATATAACAGGATCTGAAGGGGGTATGACAGGTACAGTCCAATCTGGTGATGAAGATGCAAAAGGAGCAGTAGGTCTTGGTACTTCATACATAGGTGGTGGGACAAGAGATCTTGTTGAATGAGAGTAATTTGGACGAGGTCCTCTAGACCATTGTTCAACTCTATTTTGAGAAAATCTAGATCCATTTTCTAATCTTGAATTCCAACTTTTATTATTTCTCCAACTACGAATTTTAGAATTTTCTTTTTCATGGCGTTTAAAAGCTTTACGTCTTTTAAACATAGATCGTTCTTCGGAATCAGATTTCTTATTATTTAGTATTGCTTCTTCTGAACCAGTAGAACCGCTTTTTGAAGAACAATCACTATCACTACCACTGATATCACTTGTTTTTTTATTTATATTCCAAGGGCCTGGTAAGTTATCAGAAACAGGAGAATTTTCAACATTAACAATGGCTTCCAAGTTCGACTGTAAATCAGTTCCAGTTCCATTAACCGGTTGAGCAATTTTCGGAATAGTATATTCCTTTAACTTTGAATTACTATCCTCGATATTATTTGCTTCCTCTAATTTTTCCACTTCGGTCATTTCAATTACCTAAATTAATATTTTAAAAATAAGCTGATTAATTAATAAAACATCAAAATATTGTAAATGTTACCTGGCACATGATTTTTTTGTATTCATCAAAAGATATACTTCCAGCATTTAAAGCTTCTTCAGCTTGTCTCAGAATGTGACTTTTATTGTTTTGAGTTGGTTTAGCTCTCATATCTACATCCATTGTATCAGTATCTACTAATTTCTCTTTCAATTCACTGGGTATTTTTTTTGTTGGAGATTTATACGGCGTTTTAAATGTATCTGGTTTTATTTCTTTATACTTTGCCCAAGATTTCCCAACATCAGGATTTGGAATTTCTGATATTTGTGGTGGAGGAGGTGGAGTAGGTACAATTGGCGGAGCAGTTAATGTACGTAAATCTACATCTTCTGCACCAAAGAGTCTGAAAATAATTTTTATCGCAATGAAAATAAATACACAACTAATTAAAATATACATGTTTCAATACAGTAGAAAAATACTAAATTAGTAAATAGTTAACAAAAATTAACGATATAATATCCGTATACCAAGACGTATCACATTCAGGCACCGCCATAAGACTACAGTAGATTGTTTACATTATATCACGGTCCAATACAACAATTTCCCATCTAAATTTAGCAACACTTATCGCTGTTAATATTGTAATAGATAAAAATGTAAAATCTACTGCAATTTTCAGATTGATAATTAACAGGTGAGCTTAAGTTCTAACTAAAATGTGTTATAGGTAGAATTATATATTAATAATAACTTATATGATTATAATATCTATTATTTAAGTCAGAGGTTCCCAACCAGGGTGCCGCGAACTTAAATTGAGGGTGTCGTGAAATTATTTGAAATATATTTATTAAGAAAAAAAGATTTCATGAAATATATAGTGCTGTGAGTAATAACACAGAATATAATATAAAATATATTGTTACAGATAATTTGTAGAAATGTGATGTTCAATCTATTTTCAACCCAAGACTGCTATCTTTTCGATGTGGACTGTAATAAAGTTATCAATCTACCACTTGTTTAAGGTGAAATACTTGTGACTTTATTTTATATTTATTTTTATTAAACATGTACCAACAAAATTATAAATAATAATTTAATAAAATTCTAATAATTTCTAACTATCAGTCTGTCTTAGGAATCACTATGACACATATTTTAGTCTTTTATATTACCTAAAGTTTGTAGCAATTTTCTGTAATTATATTTGAGTTGAAATAATGGATAAATTTATTATTAAAAACCGAAAGTTAGGAGAATACGAGGTTTCATCTATCATTAATATGATGCAAAAATTTAGTGAATCAAATCAAACTAGTTTTATAACTAGTTTTTTTTTATAGCTTTACTGGTTTAGCAGAAAGACTTAAAATACGTTTATATAATATGTTACTTAGCTATGAGATTTACTTGGTATGGAAATGAAAATTGTCCTCAATATGTTCAATATTGTAATAATTTGTTTTATAAAATATAACATATGTGTGTATATATATATGTGTGTATACCTACCACTTTGATTTATAAATTTCCTTAGGCACTAAGCTGAAGAAAACCGAAGTTTCAAAATATACACATAAATAAAAAATACACGATACATTACCATAGGGTATAGTGTCTCCTGATTTTTAGAAAATAACCAAGGGTGGCCATGAGTTAGAAGTTAGGAACCTAAACTTAACCTAAACCTAAGTATAATCCATTATGTAAAACTCCATTATCTAGTATCATCATATATTCAGTGGTATAACATGTGACCTTACAAGGTAGTGCAGCATAACGCTTGCAATTAAGCGATCTAATAAGCAAAATTAATAAATTAATGAGAAAGGCAGAAGTAAAAAGGATAACTGCTTGGGCAAGATCGTATTTACATTTTTACCACTAAGACAAGGCACTAGTAAGGCTGTGAAAAATCATGTCTGAAAAATGTTTAAAATATAATAAATATACATAATTTATGTCTATAATTAAATTTCAAAGTATGTGATCCCATTAATATTATTTTATTTAAAATATATTTCTTGGATAAAAGTCTCTTAAACGGCAGACAACAAAATATTTTCCGGCCATCAAGTCATAATTATAATAGTAATAAAATATAACTAGCTAGAGTTTATACAAATAAATATAGATGCCCAATTAAGGGATAGACATGTTTAAAGTATCACACATCTATTTATAATAGATATTATATTATTATTGCCCACGAGTCAAAACCTATAAAATTTTTTAAAAAAATGTCCTTAAAAATGTGCCACCCATCAAATGTCTTGTTGTAGGCACAAGTTGTTTAAGTACCGGACAGTTCATGGACTTAAGGCTAGATGTTCAACCTTTTGATAAACATTGATTAATTTAAAACTGCAATAAGTAAGAACATTTATAAAATTAAAAATTAAATTTGTAATAACAAAATATAAAACAGACCTAAATAGTAGTTCCTACAAGAAAAAAATAAATAAAGTTGGCTTTTTATATTTCCATAATGATTTCAACGAGTTTTAATGGGGCCATAAATTAGGAGAAGTATTTATTGTTAATAGTACCTATATGCTTATGTAATTTTTATGCTTTTTAAAATCTAGGCCGAAGACCAAAATGCAATGCAATTTATGGAATTTTATCTAGCAGCTTAGTAACACATAACAGCCTGCAATCTCCACCATAAACAAATTAAAATTTCACAAGGTGTTAAGAGCTGATCAAGGATTTATTGCCATTTATTATCATTAGTTACATTAGTACAGTGCATTTATTTAGTATCTGTTTAAAAATTTACCGTAGAGTTATTAAAAAAATTAATTAACTGACAAGTATACCACTTGCCATTATCTAATTTACACATCTATAACAAATTGTTTTATAATTTTAACCAATTATTTATTCATTAATGTGTAGGATAACTTGAAAGTGTTAAGAAACCTGCATTTTTTAGCAATCATAAAGCAGTAGGTAATTGAGAGAACTCAATATACTACAATATGAAAGGACATATATTTATTTTGAAGTCACTGAAAGTGTCAACAAAAATTGTTTGGCAGTTTAATACATTTTATAAAAATAAATAATATTAAACAGGAAAACACAGACATAATACTTAGCACATCTAAATGTTACATCTTTAAGTTAAGGGAACAAGATTTTATCTTATTTATATTTTATATATTTTCACAAGAGATTTATATATAGGTATTTGTATGAAAATAAAGGCGCATTTTTTAACTTAATGACATCCAACCAAAATTTAATAAAATAACCTTCACTGATCATAGTGTAAAAATAGAAATTTATTTTTCCTTTTGCATTAACATTAAATGTAATATTACATATAAAGTGTTAACATATACTATATTATACATAATATATAATAGAAATAAATATTTATTTTAACTTAACCCATCAATCAGAAATTTTAGACAAGAACTTAATTCGTAATAAGATAGCAGGCTTATTAAATTAAAAGATACAGGAATAGAGGATTAAAATTCAACTTCGTACATTTGAATAATTCCAAAAACATTAGTCATATATTTTGTAAGTATTTTTATCACTCAATAATAATTATGATTTATGACTCAACCAGCACCTGCGTAATCAGAATTTTAAAATTAAATACAATGAAAGTGTAGTTCAAGGTTACCTTTTTTTTTTTATTAGCTACTGGTATAAAACCATTTTAGCTCAACAATTACAGAAATTATATTAAATCTAGTTACTTAATAAATACAATTTGTACATAGTCAGAAACGTACATACTCTGCTAAGTACATATTTAAAATAATGATAATATGATTTACATAACTATTACTATTTAATTTAATAACCACATTTATCAAAAATCTATTCACTTCCAATCATACACTTCATTTATTGCATATAATTTGTTAACTTGTTAGGCTTAAAGATGAATTTTAAATATTATATCAGCGGTCCCCAGACTTTTTCAAACCGCAGTTATCTCATCATGGCACCCTTGATTAAACTGAAGACTGTTTTTTTAAGATAAAGTGAACAAAACCAGAAAAAATGTTATTAGATAACCAGACAATGGTAGACGGCGCAATGCACCTGTGAAGATACTGAAGCTCCTTAGGGCGCTGCATCCCACACTTCGGGAACCCCGCTGTACTACATGTTACTCAATTTCTTTTTTTAAAAATATTACACTATCAAGGAATTAGTTTCATAAAATATTACATGAAACATTACTACATTGTAAAATAAAGCTGAGTAGATGAAACAATTTTAAATTCACAAGTTGGTAGAAACCTTTGAAACTGACAAAATTTGTAGTTTCAATAAATGATCCAAAAAAGTATTAAATATATATATATATTTTTTTTAATTTAGAAATTTTGTATGTTTACAATTAATCTCGACAATTATATGAACATATCATGGGTGATAATTAGGGCTAGGGACTTATAGGAGTTTGCATATTTTTCAATAATCATTTAAAATGTGGCCAAGTCATACAGAAATTTGTTTCATAGTAATAGAAGTTTAAGGCAATCATTTTTATTTTGCATATTTGTATTTTTAGTACATATTTAACATATTTTACACATAAAATACAATATTTAATATGAATATTCTATAAATTGAAAATAAAAAAAGATTAAAATTATTAAATATAAATTATTAAATAATCCATCTACCTAGGGTTTTTAAATTATTAATTCATAAACAGAATCAATTAATTTTTTTATTTGTTTTTGTTTTGTTTAAAGGCAAACTTAAAGAAGAAATGAAAATAATAAGAAATTATAATAATTAATAAATAATAATAAAAATATTTGTAATTTTTGGTTTTTTAATGAAAATTAAATATTTTTAAGAGCATATTTAAGCATTTTTGCATATTTTCAGAGCATATATGATAATTTTTAAGGGCATAAATGCATGCATATTTTTAGGTTTTTTAGAGCATGAAGTCCCTAGTGTTAATATAAGCAGCCCAGAATTAAGAAAGAACTGGATGGTCGCGATAATGACATTAACAGATTGAGAGGCAAGTACCTGGCGAGAATCGGGTGGGATGTTGAGAGAATGAAGGAGTGAAAAAAAATGAGAACGCTCCAAGGACAAGAAAGGGCAGTCAAACAAAATATGATTAATATCACAGACCGCTGGGGTATGAGGAAAAATACAGATATTTAACTAAAACGAAAAAAAATTCCACGCTATCACATATTTACCAATCTAAAAATTACTTATAAAGGAACTAAAATAAAAATTAGAAATTAATACTATCAAATTTTAGTTTTTTATAAGAAATTAATAAATGATAGAAATGAGATTCTTAAGCCTATAAAGATGACAAAAAGAAGAAATTATCAGAGTCAGATTCTAATTAGTAAACAAAATAAAAAAATTAAAGGAACTTACTCATCAATGATTTCAGATTTGCTTTTTTTTGCAGCAGGTTCAATATCATCAGCTTTGATTGAATCTGATGTCCTCTTCACAGGCGAGGCTATAACTCTTAAGTCAATGTCATTTTGTGGTGTGATTATTGTGTCTGCAAGAATACCTTTAATTTTCATAACAATTCAAATATGTACCACATACTCAAAATCTGATTTAGGTAGTTAAACTACAAATATTCTTCGTTCACTGGGCAGACCACTTACAAATATGTAAAACTGAAATTTTCATGTATACCTGATACCAATTATAATTCAAAAGAAAAAAAACTATTCTGAGCGAAGTTGATTTAAATGGTTACTTCACAAATTCATATATTTAATAAAAACATTAAACTATATCATTATAACTACTGAAATAAATACAAAAATTATTTCTTGTAATTTTTTCATAATATATACTATTAACATTTTGTAATTTATTAATAACTGATCATAAAATGATTATAATTTGAATATACTGCAAAGAACTTTTTGGACTAATTTCACTTGTACATTTCTAAAATAAATTATTATATGATGAATTTTCCAAAAATAAATACCATATTTTTACTAACAATCGTAAAAAAATATTTCATACTATCAAATTGAAGTTCCAAATACCAAATATAAAATGAGTAAATACATCAATAAAAACAAGAAACAATTAAACTTCCTTATTCTTTCCCGCCAATAAAAATAAATAGTAAAAAAAATCCCAGTTTTTTTATTACTCCCAGAATCTGAAATATATTTATCACATTTTATGAAACCTATTTATTTTTATTATTATTACACATATTTAATTAACTTTGTGCTATAATGTTGAATATATAATTCAAACAATATTTTTATTTTATTGAAAAACAAAGACAGAGAAAATATTGCATTTCTCTAGCACAAAGGTCGGCAATTAATTTCTATGGCGGTCCAGATAATTTGGGAAAAAAATGTTCGGGGGCCATAAAAAATGTAATATAATCAGGGACGGATCTTAACTTTTTAACACCTGGGGAAAATTAAAAATACACTTTCCTTTTCAGGAAATTCCTGGAATGCACCACAGTCCACAGTAAACACCGACATACAGTCGCGGACAGATATTTCCACTGCAATACGTACCTATTTGTCCATTTTAAAATAATATTGTTATAACTTGTTAAAATTAAAAATAAAAATAATATTATTTTATTCACATACCCATTATTACATATTTCTATTAAAATATTATTTTGTAGTTATGACTTTTGTTTGATTGTTTCAAAGTCCATTTTAAATTTAAAACCTTTACAATACGCCCACGAAGATTATACGCCCGGGGATAAATCCCCGACTTCCCCCCCCCCCTAGATCCGGCCCTGAATATAATAATAATAATTTCACAATTTTATTGTTAAAAGTTTAATGAGAAAAATGACATTTTTTGTCTTGAGCCAGTTTTTTAAAATTAGCTACTCTTGGTGAAGAACTAATGTGCTGAGTGTTTTCAAGGCGGAGAGCATTTAATCTTAAACGATATTTAAAAACGTCATTTTGGAGAATGATAAAATTGAAAAATATTTTTGGCGGTCCAGTTATTTCCGCTCCACGGGCCGGACTTGGCCCGCGGGCCGCCTATTGCCGACCCCTGCTCTAGCACATTGGTAGATAGAAACTAATCTCCATGTTATGAGATAACCAGCCAGCCATTTTATGTGTCTTCACTGCAAGCAGGTATGTCCAATATTTGAGTACATTATAAGTGTATATAAAAACTAAATTGAGTATATATAGATATACAAATAATAATAAAATAAATTAAGATAATCCATCAAAATTGTGGATGTTATGGTTCAACCATTAATAAAACACATGTGTATAAAAAAAAACCAAGATAATAGGACTTAGTGGAAGGGTGAAATTTTTTCATTTTATTTTGGCGTAGATAATTATCCAGTTTATTTAAAAATAACAACAAATCGCCAACAATGAATTTTATGATAAAATATAGTTGATCAGACAATTTTATCTTACTTTGATTGGGTTTTACAGCATGGATGTCAAAGTCATTCTTCATTTCTAGTGATGATGCAGTTGATGGTTCAGGAGATTTCTTCATTGTTTGCATGTACATATGAAGACGTTTTAAAGAATCAGAATCTTCTAGAGGCGAATCAGTTTTGGGAAGTTCAGATGTTATGGTGGCAGAGTTATTGATTTCAACATCAATAATTTCTTCTATGACCACATCTTTTTCTTCAGGAACAATTGTATCAGCTGCTTCAATAATATGGTGATCCATACCAAAATCATCACTTTTAGATACTTCATGAATCAAATTCTTATCTTCTTGTAAAGGATTTTCACAATTTACTGTTACAATTTCATTCTGTGGAATTTTCATAATCGATGGTATATTTTTTTTCTTTACTTCAGGTTTTTCTTTAATTTTCTTTTCATCTCTTCTTTTATGATATTTTTCATCTCTTGGGCTTCTTTCCTTGCGATCAGTTTTTTTATGAGATTTTTTTGAGAGTTCTTTTTTAGATGGCGAACAACTTGGACTTCGTTCTTTTCTTTTGGAATCACGATGCTTACTACTATCTCTTTTGAGTTTATCAAATTTTTTATCATCTTTATTTTTTAAAATTGACTGTTTTACATCTTCATCAAGCATTGATGATGTCTTAACAACATTTTCTACTTTTCTTAAACGAGGGTCACGATTTAGAGTTTGTAATAATTGTGTACTGACTGGGCTGATTTTAGGGATTTGTTGGTTTACATTAAATAATGGACTGGTAACCTGTAGAAAAATGAAGCTAATTTAGTAATATGAAAATAATAATAATAATAATAATAATAGTGAGAATAAATTACCATTTGTGTATGTTGTTGTTGTGATACCAATGGCTGAGAAGCATTTTTAAGTAATTGATGTGTAGGAGGTAAAGATGTCGGTTGACATTTTTTAGAAGATGGAACATTCATTTTTATGGGTAATGTGACAGACTCTGGATAGTTAGCAGGCACATCAACTTTTTTAATTTGATCTTCAACTATTCTTCGAGGATTATCACACAATGCATGCATTTTAGAATAGAGTTCTTTAGTTGAAGGCGAAACACTTGTATTGGATGAAGAAGTACCCGCAGCATTAAAAGGATTCTATACAAAATTATTAAATTATTATTATTATTATTATTATTATTATTATTATTATTATTATTATTATTATTATTATTATTATTATATTATTATTTAAAATTATTAGATTTAATAAGTAATAAAAAATTATAATATTTACTTTGGACAAATTGATCTTATTCAATGTTTTTCTCTTTTGCATTTCAATTTGATTTTTGGTATGAAATAATTCCAATTCTATTTTTTTTTGCTGAAGTTCAATAAGTTCTTTTTGTTTTTTGATGAATTGTTCTTGTAAAGAAGTGTCATCTACTTCAACGGCTAAGGTAGGCTGTACAGGTTTTGGGGTCTCAGTATGATTGACCTAAAAATTAAAAGATATTTGATATTAATATATAAAATCAACCAGGTTTACATGCTCAATGAATTACTATTAGTAAAAACGGTTGCACTTTATTCTTATGACATTATAAAATATTATGCACAAGGTGATTTTTTAACCATACCCACTTCTTATTTGGCAATACATTTTTTTTTTTTTGTTAAGCTACCATTAAAGGTTTGTTTTCCATAACTTTTTTTTTCATGTGGAGTCTCATATGGCGACACAAACTATTTTTTTCAAATGGAAATACCCTTTTATCACCGCAGTGTTTCATTGAGGCCACTTATATATGAATTTTGGTGCATTGAAATAAAAATTTGAAGAGTAGTTTAAAGAATTATTCTAATTTAAGTAATAAAGAAAATAGTATTATAATACCTGGGTGTTATGATATAATTTGTAATTACATGAGTTACTGATTGAAGTTAACGTAAATTATACACTTTTCATTCACAATTTTAAAAATTGAATAATTCCAAAAGTAATGGCCTAAATGTTGACTATGTAGCACCCAAAATTTAAAAAAAAATAACTGCAATTTTTTAGCGTACAAAATATGGTATTCCTATTTAAAAAAAATAATGTTTGTACAGCCACAGAAAATTTAAGTTCACAAGAAAAAAAAGTTATAAATAAAAGTTTTATTAAAACATTTGAAAAAAATTTTAAAAGTAAAGCATTTTAACAACCAAAAAGAGGGGGTTAGTTAGCAAGGTTCAAAAACCACATTGTAAAGAGAGAGAATTTTAGAATACTAAGTTTAGTAAATTCATATCATAAGTAAACCATGATATAAAGTATAAAATATATTTAAATGAATATATACATTATTAAGAAATTTAGGATTAACATGAATGTTGTTTGGAGGAGCAGCAGCACTAATAGGCCAATTCTTGTCGATTGCGTGAATTGCTACATCAAGTGCATGAAGTTTTGTTGGCGATATGACATCATACCAAGTTGATCGTAATTTAAACATATTTGCTCTAGTTTTTTCATTTACCTAAGACAAACATTAAATAATTAAAGTCTTCACTTAAATAGTTTATAACATAAAAAAAACAATAATTACTTGAATAAATGTGCTAGCAAAAATTTTCTCAATATTTTTAACGAAAAGTGGAATATATGGTTGTCCAATGTTTTTGATAACTGAGTCGATTAAGTAAAGCACCGGTAACTTGCTGTCTGCCTGCACCTGAATATAATTAATATTAAATGTAAGTTTAAAAACAAACCTGAGCATGGTTTCATCCTTGTAGTCCTCCAGAGTATCTTCTAGAATTCTCCATATTGTGCAGACAAGACTCTTAGATCTTAATTAATATAACGCTAGTTATTTTTTAATTTAGACCATATTTATTATAAACTTTCAGAAGAATAGTACATTTGAGTAATATAGCAAACAATGATTTATGTTTAATATTGAAAATATTTATTTTAAATGGAAATTGCAATAATTAATTTGAATGTTTCTCTTTATATCAAAGAATAAATTTTAACTAACCATACTTGAATGATGATATAATAAAATAAAATAAATATCATTAGTTAAATATTATAAAGCTTATAGTTCTAATTAACACTAAATAATTCAATTATAAGGATATTACAGGTTAACTGATCACAATAATACTTAGCTTTATCTACTTAATGATTAATATTATTTAGTTGAAATATGGAATTTTAAATGTATGTTTGAGTAACTAATTATATTCAGATAAAAATTTGAACATAAAAATATTGCTAAAATATATGTTTGTATGAAGATTAAATACATATTATTTAAAGTTTATTTTTAAAACATGTACAATTTAAAATGTATAGTAAATGATCATTATTACAATGAATAATTATGTTATATAGTAACTAGTAAATAATTTTTGGATATAATAAAAAATATAAATCAAATAGTGAAATACATTATAATTTAAAATAAAAAATATGTAATTTGAGTTTATAACCATTGTTTTAGAATTATTTTAAACAGCAGATATAATAAACTATAACTGATCAAATAATTCACATTTCTTTTAACATTAAAAATTCAGATTATTTTGTGTTAATTTTTTTTTTTAATATTCATATAAGGTAATACATGTTTTTCAAAATATTTATATTAATTTAACTGCTATAGTTTATTCATGGAAATAATTGCAAATTAAAAAGTTTTTATAATTCTTAAAATCAAAAGAATTGTTATTTTTGTTATTAAATTAGGCCTACAGAATTATTGCTATTTACCAATTTTTTTTAATGTTTTTGTAAAATATTTATTAAAATTTTATTCATAAATAACAATAAAAGAGCTGTAAGTGTTTAGTAAATACTTAGAACAAAAGAATCTTGTAAAGAGAACTGAACACATATTTAAAAATATAGAATTTTTTTCCTATAATGTATATCAATAACATCTGGTCTTCAAAACCTAAGCTTTAACCTACTTTCCCAACTATATGAGGTGAGGTCGACCAAGAAATAATTTACATCTTATTAAAATTTCTTTATTTTACTAATATAGTTAGAACACCAATATTATTATAAATTAAACTAAATAAAATAAAATAAATAATTATTTCATCAAAATAATGACTCAAGGTTTTAAAAATTATATTCATATATAAAGATAAATTATTAAAAAATAAATACAAATTAAACAATTTAAGATTTCATACATTATAATAATAAACATATTTGTATGGTACCATGATGTAAATAATTGCAGTTGAAGACAATTCAGTTGATTAACTCTTGTATAACTCCTTTGAAATAAAATTATGATTGTAAAATCTACCATTATACAATTTTATTTTACTTCAATTAATGCATAAAATCACAGAATAAGCTGTTTTAAATCAGCTATTATTTTATATTCCCTTCCCATCAAAATCGAATAACAATAGTATCCTGGCCATGTTCACAATATAGACCATTTATAAATTATTGAGGCTGTTGACTTTTTTTCAGTTTTATTTGTATTTAAGAATACAATATCCACAATAGTTAATAATTGTAATAGCAGTTTTATTAATACCTACCTTTATGTTTTATTACTATTTGCCATAAATAACATAAAGGTTATACTCCAAATAATTCAACAATATCTATCAATCATAAGTATGACATACACACAACCATAATCTTCTGTATACATGTTTGAACTTGAAGTCTTCTGGAGTTAAGCCTCCAACACAAATTAATCACTTAAAAAAATGATCATTATATCATTGAAGTATACTTTTGAATTAATACCAATATGTTTACAAATCAAATAAAGGTGAAAATAGAAGTAAATCAAATGTTAAATAAACATTATTAACCAAATTTCTGAGTTTATTTACACTTTCATAAAAATTATCTTAAATACATCACTAGTATTATTAATTTACAATACACTTTTGCTAATAACCAATTAAATATTTTAAAATCAAACCATTCACTATTTATGTTCTCAGTGCTTTAAAAAGTAATATTTTCCAGATGATATTAAAAAAGGAGGACCAAAAAGGACGTATACCATATTTAGTCACATCATATATTTTTATTTCATGTTTGTTTAAAAATGGTAAATATTCACATATATTTGTACTTTTAACTAAATATATGTCATCATAACCAGAGAGATGTTTCAACACTGTCACAATACAAAATTAGCATATTAATCTTTTTGAAAAATTTAATGTAGACATTATCTACAATAAAAAAAATTTGTCCAGTTTTATTACATATTAAGAAAAAATTAAGTAGGGTCAATATAGTTAATATCCAAAATTATATGATTATATAGTGAAGTAAATCTTTCTGTTATGACTTTAAAATATTCATTACTATTATAAAGTTTAAAAACCTTATGCAGTTGTCTTTCAATACACTGTACAATGATTGGCGCAAAATCAGAATTCTCATCAGCAAGCATCGTCAACATGTTAATCAAAGGCTTGCTATTGATGTTGAGATCGTCTAAGGCATTGGAATATTCTTCTGCTACTTCTTTTTCTTTGGCTGACATTGTAGTCTTGATTTTGATCAGATTAAAAAGTTATTTCAATACATCCACAACTAAAACACAATAGAATAGAATTTATAGTTATATTTTAACTATAGTACTTCAAAATTTAGAAGAAAAAAAAATGTAATAATAAAATCAAAAAACTGCAAGTTTTTTAAAAAATTGTACTTTAATGGGTATATTTAAAAAATTCAATACAACCAATGCAATATACAAGAAAAGATTCTGTTTTTTTTTTAATGTTATGACTAATTAATATAACTTTAAATAATTAAAAAACTTAAGTCATAAATCAGTCTTAAGTACTATAATTTAACAATTTCATGCAAAATATAATAAACACAAATTTTGATTATATAAAAAAAAAATAAGTATAAATTTTCATACATATTATTCATCAAAAAATTGTTGACAAATAATGTGATGGGAACTATTCATGATGTATTATATATTTTATAAATAATATTTGAATAACTAACATTATTTCAGAAACAATAAAATAAGTCACAAAAAATTAAAAATACATATTATAGAAATCATCGAAGAACAAATGACTTTATTTTATACATTTTCAATAACATACAGACATTCTGAATATATTATTAACATATATACATTGTTTATTTTATCTGCTTTCGATAATAAATTGTATGTAGCATAGGAAATTATAAAGGAAATAGAACATGGGAGGTTATCCTTAGATATATCTTTTTTTAAGTCATTTTTAAAAGCAAAATAAAATAATTAGAACTAACTGCTAATATGAGTAATAAAGATTAAAAATAACTTTATTTTTACTTAAGGTTTAAAATAAAAATTTTTTTTAAAAAAAGTATTTTTAAAATATTTTATATTATTATGTACTTCTAGACTACTTAATTAATAAATAAAAACTAAATAAATAATTCCACTTTGGTTTTAACCACTATATTTTATTGTAACAATGTAGAACTTGAATACATTACAAAATGCATAGGGTGTACAAGAAGTTCTGCTGGACAAGGATGATTGATTGACCATAGGCTAATCTTGGTAGTGCAAACTTGCTATAAGTCTATAGATCTAAAACTGCGTATGAATCGATTAGTGCAAGATGGGATATTTTCCTACAATCACAGATTTAAATACTAGCTTACATTACAAATTATACAGTATAATATGGTGTCTATAACTATAATAATAATATAACAACTAAACGATGCGGGTTTACAACAATATGTTGATATTATATTAACCTTCATAAAGAATCTTTTTTTAGATATAATAATTAAAATAAAAAATAGATTTAGATAAAGAATACAATTATAAAAATGGCTCATAAAATAAATTCATCTGAAATAAAATGTAAAATAAACTAATGTATTACATTAAGCATACATCTTGATCCAACTATTAAATGTCAGTCATACACATTATTCCTTAGATAGTTAAAAACTATTTGTATAAATTTAAAAATTAACTTAAGTAAAAAATAACAGTTATTGCTACTCAATTATATCAACTTTTAAGATTGAATAATGTTTGTATGTGATAATATATATAAAAATATATTATAAAATAAAATACAATAGATACTTGAGTAACAATTATTATAGGTATACACTATAAATTATAAATTGGAACAGAATTTACAATAAAATTAAAAATTTACTTGCAAGGCTATTAAGCAAAAATGAATAATAAATGAATATAATAGAGCCACTATTATTAAGTTTTATATGAATTGTATACAATATCTAAAGCCAAATATGTGAATAACTATTTGTTTTTCACAATGAAAATAATGAAAAAAATTATGAGAGTGGCAGATGAACTAAATGGGTACCAAAAATATCATATTAAATCCAAGTCTTAAAAAAATAACCTAAATAATTGATTAAATTACCGTTATTGCCATGTAATGGAGTTATTAGGATTTAATTTTTAAACAGTTGGGGGACTATCCGAAATACTTTATAAATGGTGGTGGCACACTTCAATGTCATACAAGCACAACACACTTTAAGTAAATTGTACAATAACATTTAAATGGACAACTTTCTTTGAAGCCGCGATAAGAACCAATTATTAAAAAAGATACATCAAAACGTACAGTAAAATTTAAAATGTAGTTTAGTATACCTATCTCATTCCGTAACTACTGAAAAATAGCATGCACACATAATGGCCACCGCCACGACCGAAAAACCACACATGATTTCACTCTCATCCAGGTTAAATAAAAAATACTCAGTAGGTCGAACTTATCACGGGGACCACCAAATGATCAATAATTTTGACCAACCATTCTGCGATAAATGAAAACTGTACAAGTAACAAGAATACACTCACCCGAACGTGAACGGAATCCGTATCACCGTCGACCCGGCTACTCTTGAACGTTGATAATTTTCTCCGATTTATAATTTAATCTCCCATGGCCTCTGAACACTGCTGGAACGAAATGACCACGAGAAAACCAGCTAAGACAATCAATACGTTCAGGTATCCATAAACACAACGAAAACTATAAACTGGACGGACGCGAAGCTGCCGTATTGCCGACTGGCGACTGCTGGGAATTTTAAGCAAAACGTAGTACAAAATGGCCGACGCAATATGTTGTAACGGTGGAGTACATCACATGAACGATAGCACGTACATAGAAATATGTGAACATAAGATACACAGTACCTACATACATAACGTTTATTACACTGTGGTCGCCCGAGGTACCCCTGACGGCCTGACCCCTCCCCGCTATAGACACCGCCCACATACGTCGAACTCTTCCAGTGTCACCAACCGAATGTGCGTGTCGATTTATGCGCACGCACGCACTCCGTCTATAGAAATCTAATCTATATCTGTGGCTCCGTTACGTCGTAGAATAGAAGATTGAACTATTAGAACTATCCAGTATCCACTAGGTATGGCCGCAGTGGTGTAGTTGGGCGTATACGCGGGTATACGGCGTATACCCACTTCTCCGGCGTATACCCACTTCTCTGTTTTTCAGTTTTCTGTAAGTGCGTATCACAGATATAAATAATAAAATAAATTAAATTATCATACAAGAGAAAGAGAAAAGAAAAGAAAAAAAACAAATTTATTACATGAGGAAATCTATAATGTCCTTAATAAAGTTTCACATTACTTAATAATTAATTAAATAATATATATTTATTATGATTAGGAATTAATGACAAAAATTCAGGCTACAAGAGACGTTGAAACAACTAACATATTAGAAAAAAACTTTACAAAAAATTTTTTTGATAAAATGTTAGAAAATAGAAAATTAAACCCTAAAGGAAGAAGATATAGTGACGATATTAAAAAATTTGCTACTACGCTCTATTTTTACTCGTCAAAAGCTTACAACTATGTTCGGTATGAATCAATAACATTTTTATTTCTATTAGTTATTATTTAGATAACATTTATTTACTTTAAGGTCTGTTCTTTGCTTACCCAACCCAAGCTCACTAAGAAATTGGGCATCAAATATTGATGCAAATAAGTTGAGATATATATATTATATATAATAAAAAATTAAATTATTTTACTTATTTTATAGAAAATTAAATTATTTTTTGAGTAGATGATAACACTATGTGTAACTGATAAGATTATAATTCCCACAAAGATGGCGGAAATAATAGCTTCATTCCTTTCAATGGTAAGCATATCACAGTTAGCAATCTAGTTTATTATTTATATCTGTGGTGCGTATACTTATAGAATAACACATCATACGCGGGTATACGCGTATGGAAATGCATTTATTCTGTAGTAATAGTGTAGTAATAGCTGACGAGTGACGACTAATATAAAGTATAAAAAGTCACAAATATAAATTGTGTAATATAGGCCAGTGAAGCAAATGTGCTGAGGTAGTTAAATTGTCTTTAAATAGTCTTCAATAGTGATTTCAAAGAGAGTGTGATAAATTTTATATTTTTATAACTTAATATTTTCCTATACCTAATCCTGTTTCTTGTTTTTATTATTTAATAATAATTAATAATATATATAGTATATCTTATTTATTGAAACTTGAAAATCCTATCTGTATATTAATAAATATCTAGGAGAATGATTGTTAACTTTAGAGGTTTAATTGCGGCAAGGTATCGTATATAATGACGTATGTAAATGCAACTACAAATATAAATATAATAATAACGAAGGATACATAGGGGGGTGTGGGGGGGGGCAAATCCCCCCACGTTTATATATCAAACACATTTAAGCGTATACTCACTAAAAAAATTACGACTACATCACTGGGTATGGGCAAAGATTTTTAAACATCGATTTTCGATGTATCGATACATCGAAATTTGAAACATAGATTTTTTTTTTACATCGATTCTCACAGTGAAAATATCGATGTACATGGCAAAAACATCGATGTTTACCGATGTTCACAAAAAAAATTTTACTTTTTGTTTATACATTTATGGCATATAACACAAATACTTTTTTTTTAAAAAGCATCGGTCATCGGCAGGGCCGTATTTAGGGGGGGGGGGCAACGGTCCCGTGTTGCCCCTAGCGGCAATTTTTTAGGGGCGGCAAATTTTAAAACTGCCTTTATGTATATTATATATTGTAACAATGTAACATTTAACAAGTAAAAAAAATATAAATTAAAAAGTTGAAATAATAGAATGTTAATACATTAGCGCCTAGGCCCTAGCGTTAACATATGGCAACGTTTGTCGAGTCTCTAAAACTTTTTTCTTCAATCATAATTGCTATCGGAACTGAAGCGATTTATGTTTTTACGTCTATTTTATATTCTTTGTGACTTCTGACTTCTGAGCAGCAATTATCAGAAATTTTATCGGATTTTCGATTAGATGGTATTTTTATCGATTGTTATCGCAACGGCAACCAATGGATTATTTATACTAGAAAACACGGCCTGACGCCGTTACCATCGATAAGCTGGCGACGCGTCTGACCGTAATACAAATTAATTTGACTTATGATCATAGATAATAAAATATTATACTATCTTATTATTATATTATTATTATTTTGATGCACATCGTGCCATCGTGGTATGAATAAATGGATGTATGATAGATATAGTCTTCTTTTCAAAAAGGCCTTGTCACACAATAAGTGGCGTATATAGGATTTAATTTCGGAGGGGGCCGATTATGTATTTAGAGTTTAGGGAGAAATGACGGAGGAGGCTCAATGACAAATATTGCTTAAACGCTAAAAGACCTTTGGACTATTTGGACTATCATCATTACTTCACCAGAGAAAAAATTTTTTTTTTTATATTTTTAAGCTAAAAAATTATACAATCTATACAAACAAAGTACAATAGGCATAAAGTATGGTTTTTTAAAAATTTTGTGTAATGGCTTGATGTCTTGAGGGAAGAAACCATCCAGTGAAGGTACTTCGGCATGAATTTACATTATTTGGATGTTAAGTATTCATTGTGTTTACATTATAAGGTCACGGGGCCATTGTTGCTTGAGTCTTCTGGGAGGATTGTCTGGGATAGAAATGGATAGTAGCTTTTTTATATGGGGGTTGTTGTGATTTTGGAGGCGATTTCTGAATTTTTTGTAATACAGCTTGGCTGTTTCAGTGACTGTAGGAACGTGAAGATCTGTATGCAGAGTGTGGTTTGAAATATAAGGTGGAGCATTGGTTATGAGTCGGAGGATTTTGGATTGGAACACTTGTATTTTTCGTGTGTTAGATATTTTTGCTGTGCCCCAGACTTGAATGCCATAGAGCCAGATAGGTTTAAGTAGAAGATTATAAATGTGAATTTTGGTTTTGAGGGATAGTTTTGAGAATTTACCGAGAATGGGTCTGAGAGAGTAAAGACGTTGATTTAATTTTAATTTTGTTGTATGAATATGCTTGGCCCATGTTAGACGTTTGTCAAAGGTTACACCTAGATATTTGGCTGTGTCGCAGCATGGTATTAATTTGTTGTTTATATTTACTTGAGGAGGTTGTCTGTGTCGGAGAGCGAAAGTGGTATGTGCAGATTTGTTTTCGTTAATTTTGACACGCCAGAGGGAGTACCAGTGTGATAGGTCATTCAGGTGGCTTTGGAGAGTAGATGAGACTGAGTCAGGATCGGTGTGGGTGGCATATATTGCTTTGTCGTCGGCATATTCGGCTATTTGAGTATTCGGATTGGTGGGTTGGTCAGCTGAGTATAGATTAAAGAGAGTTGGTGATAGGACTGCACCTTGAGGAACGCCGGCAAGTATTGGGGATATATTGGAGTATTCTGCTCCTGACCTGACAAGGAAGTGGCGTTCGTTTAAGTATGTTTTAAAGAAAAGGAAATATGAAGGGGGTAAGAATGATTTTAGTTTGAAAAGAAGGCCGGGGTGCCAGACCTTATCAAAGGCCTGTGCAACATCGAGGAATACTGCAGAAGTGTAAAGTTTCTTTTCCAAAGAACAGGCAATGGTATCGGCTAGTCGGTGAATTTGGTGGATGGTTGAATGATGTTCTCTGAATCCGAATTGCGTGTCAGGAATCAGTTTATTTTCCTTGATGATTGGGAAAATTCTGTTTAATATTAGTTTTTCTAGGAGTTTTAAAAAGAAAGGCAGCAAACTAATAGGCCTGTATGAGGAGGGGTTATCTATTGGTTTGTTTGGTTTAGGAAAGAGAATTATAATAGCTAGTTTCCATTGAATCGGGAAGTATGATATTCGGAGTATAGCGTTAAAGATATGTGTGATATGTAATATAGCTTTGTTGGGAAGTCTGCGGGCTATTTCAGCTGTTATCAAATCATGCCCGGGTGATTTGCCTAGTGGAAATTTTTGTATGAATGATTTTACCCCATTTGGAGTGAATGGTTTGGGCGGAAGTGTCATTGGGAGTGGGCTTTCTAGGAAATTGAGTATTTTGTTTTCTATGGAAGGCATGGTGGGGTCGTTTGGGTTGAAAACTTGTGAGAGGTGTTGTCTGTGTGCTTCAGCTTTTTCTTTGTCATTTATAGCGAGACTGCCATCTGGTTTTTTAATTGGAAATTACATTGTTTTAATTTTTAGAATTTTTCTAGTGGTTTTCCACAAAGAGCCGTCTTTTTCGGATAGTAGACTGGTTTGTTTGGCAAAGTCTTCTGAACGTTGTTTAGTCATTTGTCTTTGTACTGTGCATAATTTATTATATTTAGTTTTATCGGTGGGATATTTTGTTCTCTGCCAGGTAGCTCTAGCACGACGTTTTTGAACAATAAGCGATCTTAAGTAGGCAGGTAGGGAGACCAGAGAAAAAATAAACTCATTTTTTTATTTTTTATGAAATGTAATGTAAAAAATATATAAAAACTCTTCATTGCAGTAAACAATTTTTTTACTACAGTAACTCAAAATTAATTACATATTTTCTTACAAGAATAAACGAATATTATACATTTTAAATACGAGGTTTTGAATCGATATTTGTCTCTTCATTATGACGAAGCTGTCGTACCCACAAAACTTTAAAGCATATGGCTAAACGACAAATTATGATACGATATAAATACTCGGAAACACGAAAATACACGTGTCTAAAGCACGAAAGATCTCGAACTTGAGTCTCGGAGATACCGCACACAACTGATATCTGATCAACGATAATAAATAACAAAATGTTACGGTCACAGAATATATTAATGTTATGGTATAGCAGTGATGGAATGGCCCGGGTGCAGAGTGGGACAAATCAAATATTAATAGAATATACTATCTAAGTTATAAGCTAAAATTACAAATACCTGACTGCGTCTAAACACTGGCGTCACACCATGCCTATTAGGTAAGTATTGTTATTAATATCATACAATATTTTTAGACGAAACAAAGGTTCACCCGTCGTTTATCACTACTGATGTATTGCTAAAATCTAAGCATTTATCCTTCAGTCGATGGGTTATGTGCTATCTGAGTTCTTCAGTTTGATTAATATCGCAGTGGCGCAACCAGGGGGTGGGTCCCCGGGTCCGGACCCCCCCCCCTTGAACCGTGTTGTATCTTTCTAAAATAATAAAAATGTTTGACAAAAATGAACCGAGCTAATATTCCAACCAAAGATCCCGAAGAATATTTTAGAATTACTTTGTTTCTACCATTTCTTGATTTGTTTTTACAACAATTAAATGATCGTTTTGTTAATCATCAAAATATAATATGTGGATTTCAAACGTAACTTAAAAGTTCAGCGTTTGATGAAGAAAAACTTAGAGAACTTGTTGAGTTTTATGCTAACGATATTGATGATTTTTATCGAGTTAAATCAGAAACCATTTTATGGAATCGTTTTTTGACTGACAGTAATATCCAATATAATAGTGTAATTCAAATACTTAATGAATGCAATCCCGATTTCTTCCCAAATATATATAAGGTATTGTAAATACTTATCGTTATCACACTTACAATTACTTCATGTAAGGCGGAAAGATCATTTTCCTCACTTAAAAGAATCAAAAGTTACTTGAGAAATACCACATCAAAAAGAAGACTCAATGGGTTAGCTGCTCTCAATATCCACTACGAAGTCAGTGTAACACCTGAGGAAGTAATAAATCATTTAACTATTTAAGCAGTACAAAACATCGCTTAGATTTCATTTTATAAACTCTACAACATTGTACATACCTACCTTTATTTTTTACATTTAACTATCATTCAATTTTACATTATAATTACAATATTTACATTAAACAAACAATAAAATAATAATTAAATTTGCATGTTAATTTAAAATAATTATACTTTTGGACCCCCCCTTTAAAAAAATTCTGGTTGCGCCACTGTTAAAGTAATATTATATTTTACCTATTTATAATATTATTTCAATATAATAATATATTATAATAGTATATACGTATTAAGTGCTTGCATAATAGGCACTAACAATCAACAACCGTAATAAATTATAGTAGTGCCCGTTCGTAATGAGTACAACATGCGATACAGTGCCCGTAACTTTAAGCGGGGAAGCATTTATGCATATTCGCTATCTAATGCTAACCATTTTTACTCAGTATACTCGTATACTCGTTATACAGTAGCTCGTTGTGAGGCAAAAGGGTTACTTCGAAAATTGAATTCCCTTCAATCTTCTTTTTTGGTTATTTTCTGGAGTGATATTCTCGAAAGATTTACTATGACAAGTAAAAAGCTCCAGTCTATTAATATATTTACTGTTGTTAAACTTTACGAATCTCTGATTCATTATTTAAAAGCTATTCGAAACAGAAAATCATTTGATAAGTATGAAGATATTGCAAAAGAAAACTCTCATATCAGTATCTATGATGAATCTGAAAATCGGAAGAAAAAAGGAAGTTGCATAGTGATGAGACTAATTCCAATGATACGACTTTTACAAAGAAAGAAGATTTATACATCAACACTTATATAGATGTTTTTGATACATTATTGCTTGAATTAAAAAGAAGAAAAGCAGCCTATGATATTATACTGAAAAAATTCTCTTTTTTTTAACATCGAACAATTATCGTCTATAGAACTTCAGAAGAGTGCGGAAATACTACAAAAATCTTATCCAAATGATTTGGATATAAGTTTTATTAATGAAGTTATTAAATTTCAAGGACACTTAAAAAATGTTACAATTGACGCTCCTAAAACTATAAGTGAAATGTTACAATTTGTAAAATATAAAGATTTAATTACTGTGTATCCAATATATTGAAATACCGTTGCGAATATTTCTTTCAATACCAGCAACTAATTGTACATCGGAACGTTCTTTCTCTGTTTTAAAACGAATTAAAAGTTACTTGAGATCTTCAATGACCCAAGACAGGTGTTCCGCATTTTGTGTATTGAATCAGACATAACAAGTACATTGGAGTTTGATGAAGTCAGGGAGTCAAAACGGATTACAACCCGGTTTTGAAACCCGGGTTACCCGGGAAAAATTTGAAACCGGATAAAACCCGTAAACCGAAACCCGACAAATATATGAACCCGGTTTTTACCCGAAACCGAAACCCGGAGAAAATTTAAACCCGGTTTAAACTCAAAAAACCGGGGTTCAAATTAATATTATAATGAAATTTATAATGTTTAACTTCACAGACTGTCAATTAATTTGATATAAATAAATATGAAAATTGTTTATCTTTAATTCATTTTCGGGGAACCGAAATTGGAAATGAAATGTGTATTTTTAATTTTATCCATTAATACCGGCGATGCCGGTAGGCAGTATAATACTATTGATTATAAATACTAGTATTTATAATCAATGATAATACTTAGAAAGTAGTCAATTATCCGATAGCATTTATACGATGTAGTCAGTGATTTTCAAGTTATTTTTAAAAACGAATTATGTGTGTTATAGTTTTGTATACCTACATTTAATAGTGTTATTTCAATATGAATTGATTTTTGTACTTTAATTCAACTCGCTATTGTGTTATAACTTATAACCTACCTATTATTACCAGCTCTTTTACCATGACTAATGTTTTAAGTTAAAGGTGGGTTTCCATTGCATTGTGTACATGCACATTCATGTTATGAAAGGTGAGGTCCAACTGCAACGTTTGCTGGTAAGCAAGATTAATGTGGTTATCACCAACTTTTTTGTTTTTTTTAATATCAAAAACTGATAATTCTGATAATATGTAATAATTCAGGTAGTATTTTTTAAATAATTTTTGATCGGGATACTCTTAATTTAATTTATTATATTTTAAGTTCATCCTTTTTATAATACTTAATTATGCATTATACAAACAAATTGTGTTATCATTGTTACAGCATAATATATGCAATATAATTAGCAGTTTTCTGGCCAGGACAATTTATTTGGAGTTTTTTAACCAGTTCCTAACCAGAAAATTTTTTGTTTCAAACCCGTAAATCAAAACCCTTAAAAACATAAAACCCGGTTTTAACCCGTTAACCGGATCCCGAGAAAACATAAAACCCGGTTTTAACCCGTTAACCGGAACCCGAGAAAACACAAAACCCGGTTTCAACCCGTTAACCGGAACCCGGGAAAACATAAAACCCGGTTTCAACCCGTTAACCGGAACCCGTTAAAAATCAACCCGTTTTGACTCCCTGGATGAAGTTATCAACAGTTTTGCTAACTTCAGAAGCAGAAAAAAATGTTTAAAAAAATAGGTACGGTTTTTATTTTTTTTTCTACAAATATTGATATAAAAAGTTATTTTATACAATTACCTATCAGCTGTTATATGTATTTATAATTTTTTTTGTTATTTTAAAATATAAAAATATTTATAGGTCTTAATTTGAATTTTTTTTTTTATGTACCTATATAAAATGTCTTGTGGGTGGAGGGGGCGGCTCGATTTTGTTGCCCCAGGGAGACACAATTCTGTGTACGGCCCTGGTCATCGGTCATCGTCTAACATCGATGTATCGGACAAAAACATCGATGCTTTTAAAAAATCGATGTATTTTGCCCATCTCTAGTCCATATTCGTGACATATTGACGTCGTTCCTCGTACCGTAATGGTCGATGTTCCGTTTTTGCCGTTATATTTTCGAACATCTTACCACCCCGACGGTACCTATTCTCGTGTCGTTCTTTTTTCCCGCCGCAAGACCCGTTCGTTGCGCAGCCACACGGATTCGTCGACCCGGGTCCGACCATGTTGGTCCTGCAGAGCTTATTCCTGTCCGCCGCCATCGACGCGGTGGCGTATCTGAATTCAATCGTCGGCCCGTATCTGTACCTAACGCCCGGTTCCGAGGTAAATAATACTGATTGTCGTATCCCGACGTTGAGAATATAGGTGACTTTTTATCATAACAGTGGCGGTTTCTGGAACCCCGTTAGAGGGGCAGCATACATGTCGAAATTTAAATATCAATTTAAAATTCCAACTATTTACGTTACAAATGCATTGCATCAAAATGCACTATATTATACCTACACGTAATTTGATAATAGTCTTCTTGCTTATTTCTTTACATATATACAAATACATACTATACTTCAACAGTGTTTTAATATTAAATCTTATTTTTCTGAATACCCAATGGTATAGTCTTTTTTAGAAACCTTGAGGTTTTTGGTGAGGGGGGGGTTAATGGTTATTCAAAATGTATACAAATCTGGCTACCTATAATTGTTTCTGTTATCAGTATGAATGTGCATATTTTAAATGTACAACATATTATCCATCTGAATTTTACCATTTTAAAATTTAACCATTTACCCAGTTGGTTACAATATGTAATTTACCCAGTTGGTAATATGATACATATTTAATACATATATTTAATCTATGGTACTGCAGTTAAGCTGTGTCAGCCTCTCCAGTTCTTGGATGGTTGACCATAAGGGTTTTCAGCAAAAAATATTTTTTTAAATAAATCACTAAAAACTCATTCTTAACTGTTACACCTACAGAAATATGAAAAACAAGGTTCTTATAGCTAAAGTTAATAAAAATATTATTAAAAAAAATTCTTACACAAAAGATATTGGATTTTGATATACTTCGTATTTCTAACCTAATTAGTATCATATCTGAACTTGGAAGGTTATAATTTATTCTTATTTTCCACACTATGTAAATATATTAAAAATATTTTTCTTTACTTAAGTTAATTTCCAACAAAACTTTTTACAGATTATTATTTTTTTTCTTTAAATTAAATTTAAAATTTGTAATATTGTTAAGTACTTTAACTATTTATATTTTAGGTATACTTTATCAGAATTTAGTGTATTACATTTTCACTAATCAAAATTTTGCATGGATTTTCATTTGTATTGATAGTTATTTTAATTTCAATGAAATCTCTTTTAAATATTTTATTAGTTGTTGTTTAAATCAAATGTTTTTGATTTATACCCGTTTGCTGATGACTAATATTCTATTAAGGCTTATTTTTATTAGTTTTCAATAATTATAATTTTAATACTTTATACCTATCTAATATCTATATATTTTTATAATATGTGCTCCATACTATTTCTTAATATTTCTTAATCTTAATGTTCCTATTATAGCTATCTGAATAATAATAAATTCTTGAAAATATTCAATATATATTTTATTATGTTTTAATAAAAATGTTAACATTTTATCTGACAAATATGATACACATACTCAATTAGAAATTCAAGCTTATCCAGCTTTATATAAACTCATGTTACAATTTGAATTACAAAAAATGATTGCCACCCAATAAAATTTAAAAAAAGTACAGTAAGTAATAAATGTCATGGTTATAGTTATAATAAAATTTATAAGTATGTATATATATATATATATATATATATATATATATATATATATATATATTGGTCATAAATATAATACTAGTTGTGTAGACACAGATTATTTTCATAAATTTTTTTATTTGATTTGATAGGTAAGTGTATATATTTTAGACTGGTAGCTCAAGACTTAACAAGTTTTTTGTTCATCTGTTTTACAGTTCAGAAATGTATTTTACTTGAAACTTAATTATGATAATTTTTTTGAATTCTACATAATTTTTTAAAGAATAATACAAAATTAGGGATAATTTTAATAATTTTTATAAAGTATTCAGTGTTAATCCAGTAAATAGATTTTTATGAAATAAATTTTAACTGTTTACTTTTAACTTATAACTTCACAAGTATATTGGTGTAAGAAATTATTATATTTATTTATATGTACTTTAAATTATATTAAGCATTGATGTATGTGTTTAGAAAAAACAATAAAATAATTCTGTGAAATTTATAAATTTTAAATAGGTACTAATAAATTTAATCATTTGTTGAGATAATTATTTTAGTACTAATGTATGATAAATAATTGTTAACACCACAGAATAAAACACTTAAAAATACATAAATAAATATATAAATAAATTAGAGATAAACTTAACTTTTAACAAATTTTGAATATTATAACTATAAATGGCAGATTGCTATCTGTAATGAACAGCTTCTTCACAAATTAAATTAAAATATCTATAATATTTATGTAGAACACATTCTTATTGTATTAAGTTATGGACATATAATGTCATACTAATGTATTTCTCTGTGCATACTTTTATTATGATATACCTATACATTATAAATTATTTAAACAAAATTCAAGAATTTTAAAATGTGAATGTTAGTCAGTATTATTGCATATTTTAATCAAAGTTTGAAAAGCCAAACATACTTCACTGTATAAACAATGGTGTTTCTTTGTACTTGAATAAGATAAATGTTCTGTAGATACTAGATAGTATAATCCATTTTTAGGGACAATGTATAATATGGAAGCAAACATTAATTTGCTTCCCTTTTTTCGGTAATATTATTGTATGAAATATATATATATATTGGTAACCTGTTAGTTTAATTTTTTACTGTTAGCATTTTTCATACACCCAATTAATTTTTAATAAAAATTCCAATGATGGGTAGGTATGTATTTACATAATTCTGATATTTTAAGTTTCTGAATAGTGTAATAACTATATAATATTTATTTAACTCAATATTATTTTATTATAATTAAAACAATAGGTAGTATTGATTTTTTTGTTGCCTTTCAATGTTTTGCCAACTGGAGCAACTGCTCTTTTTGCTCCTCTCTTGATACACCCTAATAAGAAGAGTAGAAGCGAATATTAATTTAAATTTGAAATCAATGATGAATTAATAATATGTAAAAATTTAAATATCATTCTTGTTTAACATAGGTACCTATTCATTGTTTTTGTCCTATTTTTGTTAATTAATCCTAAATTTTGGAAAAATATTTCTAGAGTACAAAGCTAATCTTAAATTTCGATCCAGAATCAATTATTCCTAAGTCCACCACTTTTAAATACAAAGTTAATTATGTATTTAATAATTCTCATCTGTTTGGTATTCTATTATTGTGTTTTATAACAGTTTTTGCAAGACGTTTTTCCCAGTTCCCCACCCCACCCACTCAGACGATTCACACCAACACGTCAAAAAAACTGTTATAAATACCGTAAAAAAACATATACATGTTATGACCATGGACCCTCAAAACAAATTTATGCTAATACCAAATCAATATTAAAACACAAAATAATAATAATAATGCCGGTCCACAGTCCACACTGAGTCAACTTTTTTTTATTAAAAACAGTTAAGAATGTCAACGATATAAATGTGAAAATTGGTTATCTAGTTGTCTACCTACATATATTTTATACATAGATAGGCATATCATAACATCATAGTATAAATAATATTAATAATAACATATTTTTTGTAGTAATGACTAATTAATAATTGTTTACATTAGGTACATATACATAAATGATATAATTCAACTTATTTCAATTTATTTTTACATAATTAAATTCATATTTTTTACTTTTCGTTATTTTTTTCATTTTTATACATAGCCTATGTAACATAGGTATATACTCGTAATATTGTAATGTATACATAAGAGATCATTATGGTGACATTTTCTCTGTGTACGTTTTAATCACATTTATCTTTTTAGAAGTACAATTTTCAAATCCATCATATTTATATATAACCTTTCAAGTTATTATAATTTAAAAATTTACATTATATATTTATGTTATATATACCTGTCAATATCTTACACATTCAAAAATTCGAAAATCCAGTTTCAAAGAGCCATAATGTCCAGACATCAAGTTTTTATACTTTCTCGGTATGTAACTTTTTACCAACATTGTTCTGATACAGACGATAAAGTGATGTTTTAGTAACATATTAATATATACTTCTATACACATAAATTTAATCTTTTTAGTTATAAGATAATAATTACAATAACACGTACAAACCATACATATATTTACCAAAATAATAGTTGTTATTAAAAAAAAAATGGTTGTAATTACAGTTATTCCGAGTATTTGGAAAATAATTGCTCGATGGCCAATTATTCGACGTTATATTTAAAACTCGACTCTTCCCGGTACTCGGCGTAATACAAAATTATTACCTTAAAGTACCTAATTATAATTTATAATTTGTATTCAACTTATTTTCATATCTGACCAGTAACATTCAAAAGCTGTATTTGTGTCATATTATATTATGTATATAAATAATAATGATTTATATATTATACATTGGTACCTATAAAATGTAAAGTAATTTTTACTTGATTTTCAATAATTGTTTTTTTTATTGGTTTTTTTATTGTTTTTTTATTTTATATTTTTGTATGTTTTTTATTCTTAATGGGAATTTTTGTAATTTAACGTTGGCTATGTTGGCTAGGGTTATTAATTTTTATTTATTATTATTATAATATGGGAAATTTATTTTTCTAAGGCTGGCATAACCGATCTCCCGAAATTTGATTTTAGTGATATCCCGCTGTTATCAAAATCGGGAAAACTGTACCAGCCCCGAAGCGGGACAGTCAGCGTCCCGCAGACACGCATCGCGGGACGCATTATTTGAGCCCTGGATACGGGACGTCCCGTCTCACGCGGGACGGTTGGCAAACCTAGACTTAGTACACGCAAGTTGTTTTCGTGTATACGTATTGATAAATATTGTTTTCTGAATAGAAAACGAATACTAATTACTAATTAGTTATTCCTAAAATTATATCCGTTGTTTCCGATATTTTCAAGTATTCTTGAAATCGATTACATCATTTATTATGATACCCTATAATATTTGACTATGGAACAGTTTTTCAATTTGTCAATTTTGTATACTGAACAATATTCAACTATAATAGTAAAATTGATAAAAATTAAGTTATTTCTGTTTTGGTAGCAAAATGAAGAATTTTCCGATGTTAATATATAGTTAATACATAGTTTTAAAAATATTGAGTATATTTCCGTCACTTAAAAATGTTGGTATAATTCTGTGTATAATAACAGCTGTGTCGAAAACCATAATCATTATCATAATTAGTGTTGGTAGCATAAAAGTTTTACTATTTCTAGCCGAGTTACCTAGCTTCACCCTTGCATAATTATGAACTAAATTCGGCAATCGTGAAGGATATAAAAGTTTGTGTTTTCTACCGATAAATTATTTGTTTTTATAGTTTTAATTTTTCTTGTATCTTTAACTAAAATCTATATAAACTGGTATTTTTGTGGAGGCTTAAGCTCCCCCAATCTCATCAAAAATGCGCCCCTGCTAATTACGAAGGTATCCTAAAGTATACTTGGTGCGTGCTAAGAACAATAATATGACAAAATAGATCTAAAATAAATCTATTTTTTCATGAATAATATGTTGTACTAGGTTACAATCACAATGTTAAACCGTAGTTCTTAACCTTTTCTGAACATGGACACTTAAGATATAAAGTACGGTAGACTGTATCAGCCGTGGAATAAACTATTAAAGTATAACCTCGGATCTCCTCACGGTCTTTAGAAGATTTTCTTAGACTGTGCTCCCACCCTTTCAAAAAGAAAAACCTTTGGTTACTATTTTAATAATTTAATGTTGATTACAAATAGTATTACTATCGTTATTATAGTACAAATTGCAGATTGTTTGTAGCTTAATGATTATTGGTAAGACTTAATTTTCTTGGTATTTCAATGACAATTTCAGAACCATCTCCCTGACCCTCGTCACTTCCTACGGATGATCCGTACGGTCGTACGAATCTATTCTGTGTCTCTGTAACATACCATATATAGACATTTATAAACATGTTGTTTCATAATTATTTATTGAATGTTCCAGGTTTTAATTAATCTATTCTATGGTACCGCGTAGTTCGATGGTAATGCTGCAGAAATGCAGAATAGCCACGAATAACGTGGGTGTACGTGCGATAACCTTGCATATTATGGTCCACGCTGATAACCCGATAACGTATTATTTTGCTTACTTTTTCACAAACCTTATCATACACATTTTCTTATCAACGCGTAGTTCATGAATTACACACATTAAATATATAAATTCATACTATATATACTTATGTGTGCGCACAACCACACACACACTCACACACACGTAAATAGAACTATGGGAATAATGAAAAAGAACATTAACGTGCAATTCCCATTGTTTGATTGTTCATGACTAATTAGTGATACCACTGATACCGTTGTTCCTTTATTCATTCTATATTTTGTTGTATTATAATTTGCTAGACCATAATAAAAAGTTATTAGTTAATAAGAATTTAATACTCAATGTTTTATTTTAAATGTCTTATGCATGATAAGTAATTTAATTTAGCATATTTATTTTCATCTACTGAAGTTAATGCAATTTTTTCTAGTTATCCTCTAAAATGGAAGACTATAAATTTTTATTTAAAGTAGTACTTGTTGGTAACGCTGGTGTTGGCAAAACTTGTTTAGTTCGTCGATTCACACAAGTATGTAAACTTATAACATAGATTTATTGAAATTAATGTAACACATTATCTTATTTTAGTGTTATTATTAAGATTCTAGCCTAAAACACTCAATACCTAAAAAAAGGAAAACTTGAGAAAAAATTATAATTTTACCTTGTTATGAAATTGTGATTCGTATCATGTATTTATTTAGTACATGAAAAATGAAGACCGTTGAGTTAAATCATTGTAACTTGATGTCGATAAAATGTTGAAAAAAAATATAATATATAATAAACTATGTCATAATTTCCTTTAAATTTTCATGGACATTTTACTTAGTTGGGAATAATTCTTGAAAAATTGTTTATTTAATTTATTTATATTATTTGTACAGTACTGTTCATTCTTAAAATTGTATTTAAAGAGGTTTGGTAAACTATTAACCATAATTCATAATTTATAGTATCTATTTATCCTAGTTAAATCAAATATTTACACAAAATAAATATAGCCCTTGTAATTAGTATAAACTTAAATATGTTATTGGCCATTTAACTTACTCCCTTGATCTTTTCTTTAACACTTAAAGTTCTTAGATTATATTAAAATATATTATTTTTAAATTAATTTAATAAAATAACAATTAACTATGTATATAAAAAAATTACATTACACAAATTGTAATCTTCTACTTTGAACTTCCTCTTAATTCTAAATGAGGTTTACCCTCATCTTTTACATCTAAATTGACTGATCTAAGATCTTCGACTTCTCACTTACATACACTAGTCATCATTAGTTCCATCCAACTTTATAAAGATAATAATATAATAAATTAAATATTTTTTACTATACTTTTTTTTGTCTATTAACATGGTAAAAGTAAATAAAATAGTATATCTATATCAGGTGTAATTTTATCATTTATTAATGCAATATACTTTAAAAAAGTATTAAATGTATTTGTTATTAATAAAAAATAATTAAAACATAATATTTAAGTTTATTTCAAAAATTGTCTTGGATTCCCTAATCATTTGCCAAGTATTTGATAATTCATTATTGGAATTAGCTCTTATTTAGTCTAGCTGATGAGTTACACAATTATTAGTTGTTACAGTATGATTTAAAAGTGTTTATTTAAAATGTAGTCTTTTAAATATTTGATTATAAATGAATGTCCATTGTCCAGTTGCTAAATAAATATTTTTTGAATAGCTATTCTTATCTAAGTCGTTTATTAAATAAACAAAGTATAGAGCGTTGTACAATAAAATAAACATGTAAATAATATACCGTTAGATACTAAAAATTCATTAAAAATACTTTAGTATTATATCTAAGTATAATATCTCACTGGATCAGAAATTAGACAAAGCAAATCTTAGGATTTTTATTCAAATATGTAATTTATTTTACTTATAATATTAATGTTACAATTGTTTACATGAGATCATCAGATATCCATAATGTATATGTTTCCCTCTGACCTTTTGTCAGAAGATTTTCAAATGAAATAATTTTCTTTTGTTTTCAAATTAAGACAAATATTAAAACTGAAATAAGAAACCATTTGAGTGAATGCCAACCCAATATAATCTATTAAATCTGATGAATAAAAGTATTGTAGGTAAATTAAAAATGTAAATAATTCTGAACAAAAAAATGATATTAATATTAATTTTTATAATATGAAATGTAGCCATTTAAGTCTTATATATTATAATTTTGTACTCTATTGTTATAACTATTTGTATTTAAAAATTAAAATAAATTTTAATTCTTCGACCTTATAATTAAATAAGTTAAAATTATTTTTTTTGTAAAATTAATTTTTGTATTGTTATTTTTAATTTTAGGGGATGTTTCCTCCGGGTCAAGGTGCAACTATAGGAGTTGATTTCATGATCAAGACAATTGAAATAGATAATGAAAAAGTCAAAGTAATTAATTATTATTATATATATTTATTGATTTTATTGAAAACTAATATTAGAAAGTATTTTATATTTTGGTGAATAACAAGGATGATTAGATGTATTGCCAAAATATTTTCTTAATGTTTTTTATGGAAAACAATGAATAATATTTACAACAAAATATTAATTTATCATATTCAAATTGATACGCTCGTAATATATTTATGACTATAGTCCTAATTGAACTTTATTTTTGTTGAAAATTTACTTTTTATCAACATAAATAAATAATAATTATAATGTACTAAACTGTTTTTATTAAATTTCTGGTTGTTATTTAATTTTAACAGCTCCAAATTTGGGACACAGCCGGACAAGAAAGATTCCGGTCCATCACCCAAAGTTATTATCGATCAGCACATGCTCTAATATTAATTTATGATATTACTTCTCAGCCAACATTTGATTGCCTTAATGACTGGCTTCGAGAAATTGATGAATATGCAAACAATAGAGTATTAAGAGTTTTAGTTGGTAAGTTGAAAATTGGTTATTTAATATTCAATTATATTTTTAATTACATTATGTACTATTTAACATAAGGTAACAAAATAGACAAAGAGGACCGTGAAATTCCTTCTCATGTTGGTCAAGATTTTGCTCAAAGGCATGATATGCGTTATTTAGAAACATCAGCAAAGCAAGCAGATAATGTCGAAAAGTTATTTGTTCAAATTGCTTCAGAACTAATGGAGGTAAAAAGGATTATTAATATTAGTTGTTTTTAAATAAATAAATTGATGTATCAATTTATGTCTTAACTTTTTCTCTGCTACACTTTTTATGTTCTACAACCAGTTAATGCTACATAAAATAAAATATTCTTTAAAATATAAAATTTTAAAATATAAAATTATATAAAATAAAATATTCTTTATTTTTCATATTTTTGAATTAATAGTTTAAAAAAAAGTAAATAGTTAGTCTTAAAATAAAAAAAAATTTAAAACGTTTGAGGCCAAAATTTTTGAACTCTTTAAGATTAAAATAATGTTGAGAGGGTTCCATTAAAACTTACGGTTATCAACAAATGATAATATTACAATATAAAGTAATTTTGACATCATGTTTATGAAGAAATTCATAGTGTGTCTGAGTGAAAAGTTTATGAAAAATAAAATTACATATTTATAATTAATATATATAGTTGCAATTTTATTCAAGTGAAATATTTGTCTTGTAATCTTACAGCTAAGTGTTTAATTTTAAATGTCTAATGATTTAATATTGAACCTTTGTTATAGCAAGCTAAATCCAAAGGCATGTCTTCTGAGAGTCCACAATCATTACCATTCAATACTAGAACATCTAAAACCATCAACGATTACTGTTGTAATCGTTGAAATTTATCAGTATTTTCTAAACCATCAAAGGAATAAAACTGAGCTTATCACAGGGTAAATTGTAATCAAACTACTTTCCCTAAAATCAATCCAATAATGTATAAAAAATAAATGTTACCCAACATTAATTTCATGAGCAAAAGTATTTACTAATTAGTATTATAATTTTAATTTATACACCTGATTGGTTATTAATTATTATGTTATTTAATATTTACCAATATTTGTATTTTTCGTGGTTGTACTTAAAATGTTTACATACAAATTAAATAAGTGCTACATGTGCTTCCAAAAGAAGTATTGTGCTCAAATGTATGAACATTTAATTTTAAATATATTTATGACAACAGTAATCAGTATTTTAACAAATTATTAATTTTTTTTATTTACTATTATAAACTTCTTAAGTTACAATTTGACTGGTATAACAAAATGTATTTATTACATTTCTTCTGGAAATAATTTGTGATTAACTTAATAGTTAAACAATTTATGTTATTCTTAACTTAAATGATAGTATTTATGTTTATATTAAATAAAGTTTCAAAATAAAAACTGAGCCCATTATATATTTAAATTGTAATGTTCATTTTTGTACTTTGATAGCAATTTAAAAGTTTAATATTTTTGATTTTTGTATTATTTTGTTATTATTTAATATTATTAATTTAAAAATATTAATTTGTTTTATATGTTGAAGTTCTGTTATACTGTATATTACCTTTTACATAACTTTATTATTATAACCAGGAACAAAGATGTTGTGTTTATTTTATAATTTTTTTTTTTTTTATAAGAAATATAGTGCAATACTTTTGAGATAAAACTATTAAAAAATAAGTATTTTATTTAGTTAATGTAATAATTAGAATTTATTAGCACAAAATATTTTTTAAACATTTTAAATATGTAATCATTTTTTTATTAATTTACTTATTGTATTAATAATTATGCAATTATCCTTGTTTTTTCTTCTTTTATAATTTTTTTATGTTACATGTATTTTAAATATTTGTTATTTTATTACTTTGTTTTATTTATTTCTTCTATTAAATAATAATCTTCTAAAGAAATGTGATCAAAATGTTTTCTCAAAGCTAATTTTTTGTGGTGAAGAAATTAGATAAACATATCCAATACATAAATATCAAAATTAAAATAATATTTTCATAAAAAAAAACATTATTTTTATTACAAAGTATTAATAGTTATACAATTATATGCAATTTTTTTAATAAAAATATATTATTGATAACATGAAATCAGTATTATAAAATATAATAACAGCTAAAAAAATAGGAATTGTTTTTCAAATGGTACCAGTGTTGTGTAATGATTTCAATTTACTAATAATAATAAAATTGGGGTATCTATTCTTTATTATATATTCTAATAATGTCTTACATAATCAACAACTTAATTTGGATTTATAATTAATACTTAATTACAATAATATAAACAATAAATATTATATGAATTTTATAGGCAAGTTAAAAAGAAAAAAAACAGATTCTATAAAGCTAACTCTATTTATAATATAATAATATATTATTGTTATAATATAAACAAAAAATAAATTTTATAGTTGTAGAGGTAAATATTTTGTTTTAAATGAAAAAAATTAGTAAAAATTAAAATAAGTTTTAATCTTTAATAATATATTACTAGGCCATTTGATCCTTAACTTAACAAAAGAATAGAGCTGCAAAACTAAAACTCGTAACCCACCAATTCACTATTGGATACACCTTTCCTTTTTTTGATATGTATCCATATTCACATGCATTTCGCAGTTCTTCTCATTCATTGGGTTTTTTTATTTGATTAAACTTATAAGACAATAAATACTACATGAGATTTTATAAATATATTTAAACCAGAACAATTTTTTATTTTGTTTATATGTATTCATAAGGATATTTTTGAAAATAATTCAGCCTTTAAAAATATAAAAAAAAGTTATAATTTAATTCATAAAATACAAATATAGCAAGTTCTTATAAAGAATAAATATTTTTACAACTGTCAATTAATTTAATTTTAAAAAATGTTTTACCATAACCATAGATTTATCATAAAGTTTTTTTTGAGTTTCTTCATCATCTGCATAAGGTAAATTTTTCAAAGGTTGGCAGTTTCCATAATAACCACCACATCCTTCTAATTTTTGAGAAACACTAGCATAAGCAATACTTCGTGCACCTTCTTCTGGGGTCTAAAAGTAAAAATTAAATTAAATAAGAAAGAATATACAACATTTCTTAAAAATTTACTTTGCAAATGAATCTCAAAATCCAAGGTGCCGTCATTTTTAATAATGTACCATTAAATAATTCTGTATTAACTACCCCTGGGTGAACAGCTAAAACACGTACATTAGTATTTGATAACTCTTTGTTATAATATTTTGTTAACATTATTTGAGCTAATTTAGATTTTGCATAAGCTGCATTTGTGATATATCCTTGACTAAAAAATACATAATTCATGAAATACAAATTAGTAATCTAAAAAAAATAATGTTAATAAAAAAATTGTTTACCTATTACTTATAGTTTCAAAATTAATAATAGGAGAAGCTTCATGAGCACAGGAAGATACATTTACTATTCTTGCCTTCTCATGATCAAAACCAGAAGTTTTTAAGACTGGTAATAATAATTCCGTTAATAAAAAATGACTCAAGTAATTAATAGTCCAATGTGCTTCATAACCATCTTCACACTTTTCAAATGGTACAAACATAACACCAGCTATAGAAAACATTGTATATTATTAACAATAAATTTATAATTTAAAATCTGTTCTTATCACATATGATACATATTTAAACAATTAATATTTTATATTATATTTAAAATTTACCATTGTTAATAAGTAGATGAATTTGATCATGTTTTTTTAGTACTTGTTCAGCAAAACTTTTTACAGATGTAAAAGATTTAAGATCAAGTTCATATAATTCAATAGAGGCACCTGTTGAAATATGTTGTTGGATGGTTTTTTGTCCAGCCCTTACATTACGACATCCTAAAATAATCAGTAAAATTAAGTAAATTATGAAAATAAATTCATTCTCAGATCTTGCAGATTCTATTTATGGCTATTGTAAAAATAAATAATTTGTTCTCCATTTATTTTTAGTCATTTAGAAAATGTACAGTAGGTTTCTAAAGCTTCTTCTATTAGTGTTATACTGTTATATTTTTAAAAATTGTATTGTAGACAAATAAATTATATACAATAATATCTACCACCTTTAAGCAAGCTCGTGGTGGTGGTTAGTTATAATTACTCTTATACATTATATTAAAATAGCCGTTGTAAAATATTTATGAATACATATAAATATTTAGTAATTTATTTTATAACAAAACGAGCTGTAGCCAAAGTACAGAATACAATATGACATTATGAAATATTATATGTATATACACAACACAGTAATAAACTTTGACATTGATGACATAAATTAGCAGAAAGAAAACTAAGTGTCCTTATTAGCAATACGCATCATTCTGAACATCGGTCTATTGAGAGAATAATTGGAGATGCAAAGAGATATGAAAAAATGATAAGTTGTTCAAGAATGGAAGATAGGGATTTTGAAATTAAGATCACTTAGCAATACAGGGCAGTCTATAGAGCTGTTGGCGAGGTTTCTTTGGAATATTTTATTTGCAGATAGACGTCTATCAGATAGAGTTGATTAACATCTTAAGTACCGGATTAAAATCATGGGGTTTGTGGTCAATGTGCAGTACCCGAGCGGTAACACTTAAAAATTTACATTGTACCCTTTCTATCTGATTTCTGTTGCTTGCAAAAGCAAGATCCCAAATAACAACAGCATACTCCAGGGACCAGAATAGATCTGACAACCAAACAGTATAATGCTTTAATCAGTGTTAACAAATGAAATTCCATAGAAACCTCTTTTATAAAGCCAAGTGTTTTGATACCTTTACAGCAAGATTTTTCGATATGATTGTGGAAGATTAGTTCCTGATCAAGTGTGATACCTAGATCATTTATCGTACTACCTGCATTACTGAGTTCAAATTCGTAAAGAATATATTTATACAATGGAAGCTCGGATTCTATGGAAAGACATGTAATGACACTTATAAATATTAAACTCTAAGCCAATTTTTTTAGCCCATGCACCTATTAGGTCTCTTTGAAGTAGAGGCATTTATTTTTACATTAAAAATACATATAAAGTAAACATATAAATATTATTTTAAATTAAGTAATTATACTTGTAACATTATTACTACATATACCTGCATAAAATACAAACAAACAAACTATTCTAATGTGATCAACCAATTAATAATTGTTTTACTTATAATAGACTATTTAGAATTCCTGGAGTTATTGAACACATTAATTGTAACTTTTTGTTTTCTACCAGCTAAATAACTTTTGAAACATTTTAAACTTGACATTTTTATATCAAAATTTGGTAGAATATAAATAAGTTCAACATGATAAACCCCATCAAACGCTTTGGCAAAATCCAGAAAAATTTTGATCGATTATATACCCTAATCAAGTGTATCATAAATAAATTTTGTAGCACTGTATAGTGCATTTTTGGTACCTAAATTAGGTCTGAAACCAAACTGATTTTTAATAAGATATTATTTTCTTATAAATATTGTATTAATCTATTTTTTAGAATTTTTTAAATATTTTGGTGAAATTATTTAGCTGGAGATTGGTCTGTAGTTACTAATACTATTTACTATTGATTAGTTATTAAATATTAGTGAATCATATCAAACACATTTATATTCAACAATATACATTTTAGAAAATCTAGTTACAATACAAGAAAAATAATTTAACATTCCAAAATGTTTAACCTTTAATTGGTCAAACATATAGATAGTATTTTGATACTAATAAAATATTTTATGTATTATTGGCATTTTAGAAAATAAATAATTATAGATATACCTAATAATAATAAAACAATTAAAATAATTCAAGTAATTTAATTAACAAATTAGAATGTAACATATTGTATTAGAATAATATTATTAAATAATAACTTATATCTGCTCTTCCTATCAACAAATCCTCGAAGTCACTCCCGAATTCTCCTTGTCAATCAAATCCATCCTATGCTTCTGTTACTCTACAGTCAGTGGCATATTTAGGGGAGAGGGAAGAGAGGGCTATTGCCCCAGACACTAAATACATCACATTTATCAAACTGTTTTGTGAATGACATTTCACTGCATTTGTATGGCATTTTGTAGTTTTGTACGTCCATATTGTAAAACATGTATTTATGTTATCTGGTTTCTAATATCTCAGTGAACAGTTATTTAGTGTTTTGAAAAGAGTAAAATCTTACTTAATATGATCTTTAATTAACAATAGTCCCTCAATACAATTTGACTATATTGATTATAGAGTGTGAGGTAACCAAATCAATTAATTATGAGGTCATTGAAAATTTTGTTTTCCAAAAATCTCATCTAAAAATGTACATTCATATTTTTATTTCTTTTGTTTGATTAAATATTTTAATATAAATGTGAGATTGTGAAATATAATATTATATTTTACTCATAATTGAATGTAAATATGTTTTCATTTTTTCTCAATATTTCTGTAATAACCATAAAAAAAATACCTATATCAAAAAAATTTAAACTTTGGGGATAACAGATAATATGTATCCTAGGCATCAAATCTCTATTATTGACTTCAAGTCATAAATCCTATAATACACAGCAAAATTCAAACTTAGAACTAGCTCTATATAAATTCCTCTCCATTTAATATATATTATTAAGTCTGTTCTCACATCAATATGTAACACTCAAATAATTCCATATACAATAATAATCATTACAATGCTTCTAAAATCAATGTTATATACATCTTATCTCATTATAATATTAATACCACTACATTCATAGCTCATTACATACTATTTTTATTTAATTGTATTCTGTAATCAACCTAATATTATATATCATTATTATTATTCTCATTACTATATTTACTAAATATTACTCTATCTTTACCGGTAATTGTTAAGCTGAATTGTTTAAGTAAAGATCAAAAAAAAATTTTTTATATCTAAATCAAATCCATCCAATGCTCTCATAATGTTTTTGTATATTTTAGATAGCTATGTAAAATGCATGATTTGAGATTAAGTTTAATTGCCAGAGTTTTAAACAATTTTAATTTCTTAAAAAAATACATGTAGGCTATCAGTAAATATGACTAACAATAATATATTAAACTTTATTAAATAATAAAATAAGATTACCAATTACGATATGCATCTCACATTCTATCAATTTTTTAACCACCTCCAGACCAATCCCTCTTGCTCCTCCAGTTATAACAGCTACTTTTCCTCGTTTACTGACAATGCCTGAAAATAAAGAAGGAAATAATAAAATATCATTATCAATGTTTCATGATTTTATTATTTAAAACAATTAACTTACTAAATTTATTGAAACTACGATTTTGTAAATCATCAATAATTGCAAAAGCTCCCAAAAAGTAATAAATAATTTGATATTGAATTATTTTAAAGTAAGATAATAATAACTGTAACATTTTATTTTTAATTTATTATACTTAAATAACCCAACAATGATTAACAGTTGCTTTCACATTAATTTACAAAATAAGTTGTACGAAAATAATGAAGTTATAAAAAATGACAAATTGTTTGAATGCTTTCCATTGGCTTATACTTTTTAATAAATAATAACACAAGCTTTCTCTTTTCTATTTTTCGACTTATGTCATAACTCTTAAGCACTCGTATGTGGGGCTATTTGCCTACTGACAAGGGCACTAAGCCGCTAATCAATAACAACATCAACATGTATCGACTGTCAAGGAGTATTATATACGTTTTACAGATTAGATAAAATCATAGAATATGATATAGGAATGAGATGATGAGATTCTGTTTTATCTATTCTGTGGTTATACCAGAAATTAAAAAATTAAATAACTTAATTCGTGGGTTTTACTATTGCAAGATACTTGTATCCTAGATCAATACATGAATATATGCATTCGTGACTATATATTACTGAACACTAACAATAAGCACATCATTATTCAAAATACAATATTAAATTCAATACTATTTTGGTATACAGCCACTGCTCATTAGGTTTCGGTAATAATAAATCATCCCAATTCGATATATACTTAGCACTACTAAATAGTAAATAATAATAATATATTAATATAGGATAATCACATAATGTACCTATGTCTTATGATATAATGCAATATTTATAGCCTTCTAAGTTTTTAAATTGTTTAGGTGGACGCCGATATGTGAACATTGTGTACAAAAAATAATATTTATTAATTATTATTTATTGCAATGAGTTACAATCAAGCAAGTGATAAATAATTTTGTAGTTTTGCATTGTTGGCTACACTTCTAAAATGTTAAACACCGTCCGGCGTCCAGTAGAAAGCACATCTGCTGGTTCCTGGCAGATGACAGATAGATGAGAACGGCTCAGCTCTCAACAGCTGTTAAATCATCTGTTTATACCTTTCTCCTTTTTGTTGTTGTTTTATTTTATTATAACCAAATTTTGATCATCCTTTGTTTAAAAAAGATTTTCCAAAAATTATATACCGTTCGCCGCTCTTTAGTGGCTTAGTGCACAGTTTAGCGTTATCCGATGAGCGAGTTCTGTGTATTTATTTGTGATTATTAATTATCTTAATCGTTCTAGTTGTTTTCGAATACGTCGTAAAGAAACTCGGGGTGGTTTTGAATTCGGCCGCTTGTTTACACCGGTATTATACTAACGGCTTAGAAATAATAATCGAACTCGTCGAGCTCATCAAAAATGATCGTGTCGTGTAAATGTCTGAACGTTCAAGTTGAGACCAAAGACGAACCGATCAAATTTGATAAACGCTCATTGGGTGGTGGTTATAACACTTATTTCTTTTCAAAGGTAAAAATCAAGTTAACTGTTTCAAATGTTGTTAACTTATTTTTCAATTGTAATTTCTTATACCTATTTTTAAATTATTTAGGAGTTGCTCTGTAGCGAGGTGATAGTCGCTACCAAGCGTCAAGACTGTATGATTCACGAAGAAAGAGTTTATGGGTGGATCACATATGAATGTCTAAATTGTGATATGTTGTGTTATGCTGAGTCCACTGATAAAGATGTATTAACAATTTTGATTAGTCCTGATTTATTGGTAAGGATTAAACTGCAAATAAATTAAATTAATCATATTTTATTATGGTTTATCACTTCAGTTTAAATAAAACTAACATAATTTAAGTTACAGGTTGTAAAAAGTAGAACAAACTTTTATACTTTATTAATTTTTCATAATTTAAAAAATATTAAATTTTAATATACATCTTAAGTAATTTAAATTTTTAATATGATCTATTGAATATTTTATAAAATGTTTTTTCATTATAAGCTACGTTAGCTAAAATCTACAGTATGAAAATAATAGAATAGTTTAGGATAGTCAAGACATAAAGGTCTATTCACACAGATCAGTCACGAGACAGTAACATATCCGATCAGAGACAGTTACCGACGATTTTGACTGATCAGTCAATTGTATTTCATACATATCAGTCGCCAAGACCGGTCAGTCATGTTGAGTCAGTTATACCAAACACGCGTTTACACATAACATATATTGCAAACCTGTGGAAATTTGACTTTCTTTATTTTTACCGATTTAATAGTCCACTAATCATGCAGAAACAGTTGGCTGAGAAACTGAAGTTTTCGAACATTTTTGTTTTGTTAATTGTTGTTCTTATTGGAACATTTTGGTTTGTACCAGGGTGAGTTGTCCGTCAAATCAAAAAATATTGTTGGCGAGAATTCAAAAATGCTGAGATCTGTGACTAAACGGATACTAATGGATCGGATTCAGATAGAAAATTGATGAGTATAGATTATATGAAAACGTTATTTTTCACGACTGAGACTGACCCAACTTCTCGGAACTGAACAGTCTCGTGATTGATATGTGTAACCTTAAAATTGTTGATTGAGATTTTTATGAGTTCATGAAGCAGAAATAGTAAAAAGTGTAATGTATGAATGTAGAAGTAAAGAGCTTTCTGGATAGAATTGAGAATAACATGATGGATAGTTGGGAAATCAGTCCATGTAAAGTTGGTGATACTAATACAGTTAGGAAAGAAAGCCAGGAATATAGAAGAAAAATTAAATTGTGCACATTTAATATATGTAACCTAAGTACCTTTTTGATTTATATTATTCATATATATATAGAAGTTATAATGTTCTATTTCTAATTTTTTTAATCACTTGATTTAAACATTCGTTACTTAACTAACTTTTTGTTAAATCTCCCATTAATAAATCATTAATTCATAAAATTACAAATACTAAATTAATTTAATAGATATAATACAATATAATTACATTTTTTTTTTTTTGGCTTAACTAGTAATGTGTTCAATAATTAAGTATTGTTTTATTTACAGACTGATCCAAAACAGATACAAGACTTAAAAAATTCGGACTGTTTTTCGCCAACTTATGAAATTTTTATTAATTGGACTGATGATTCTAATCAAATATATTCTCCTCGTTCATCTGGCAAGTGAAATTTAAATACATTTCAAACATTATGTGTCATATATTCTTATTACTTGAATAATTGAGTAGTATTGGTTTTAATTTATTAGTTAATTATAAATAAATAATAGATAATAGTAGGTGTATAGATTATAGGCACTTAATATTTATTTTGCAACAAATATAATTCTTAATATATTAATAAGATACTAAATTTATACATCTATAATTTACTATTTGTGTTAACCCAAACAAGTAAATAAGGATTATAGAATGTTTTTTTATTTATTATTAATTACTATAAATAACAAATTATTTTTCATAAATAGCTCTTTTGCCTCCAAAAATCAAAGCACTTCAACGTCAAATGAGTGAAAAAGTTGAAAAAGAAACAAAAATGGTGGAAGAAAAAATTAGAAAATTTACAGAGAATCAATACTCTGCTTTGGATGAATTTAGAACTAAAGCTCAAAATGATTATCACACCTTAGCTAGGTAAAATATTTTTTATTAAAGTATAATTTATAATTTTTATTACTAACTCGTTATTTTTAGGATAATATCAGAGAAAGATAAGTTGCCGAAATTCGAAAACTTACCTGCTCGAACAAGTTCAAATAAAATTTCTTCTCCTACACAATCGTTACCAAAACCAGTTATTACTACGCTCAAGAATAATCCAACCATGAATTTAATGGATTTTACATTTAAACCTTATACCAAAGTAATTATTATCTTAATTTTACTTGAATTTTTGTTGTTGTATAGTTTTTAATTTCCAATAGGATATTAAATATTTTTTGAATTTTTGTTTATTAGTACATTTTTAACTTTTTTTCTGTTTAGGGTAATGAAAATTGCGCCCCCTCAAAAGCTAGTCTCATTAAAATACCTTTAGTTGGGGGAAGTAATGATAGCGGATTACCTAAAGCATCATATGATGCTGAAGGATTATTTCCTCTTGAAGATATGGATAGTCTACAAATTGGTTGTGCTTCTGATGATGATCTTTCTGAATCTGAAGGTAATAAATAAACTAAGTAAAATGTTTGAATTGTTGATCAATTTAATATTTTTATAGGAGAATCTGGAAGTCATGATGAAGGTATATACATTCCACACCACAAACAATTAGAAATGGCTACTTCTTTACCAGTAGATGTACCTAAATTTATGATACATAGTGGTAGTGTACCAAGTGATGTTAATTCTCGAATTCCAGTAATTATTCAAAATTGTATAAAAATAGTAAACTCATTAACTTTGTACATTTTTTTTGTTGAATTAGGTTGGACGTGAATCTGAAAATAAAACTGATATTGCTGCTAGTATTAAAGCATTAGCAAAAAGTGTTCATGGTGATAGAATTTTCGGAGAATTACCAAGACCACGTCTAGGATCTCAAATTTGAAAAATATAATATGTTACTTTTTCTGTTAAATTATATATACATAACATAATATAAAATTTAGTGTCTGTGAAGTATGTTTTCCAAAATTGCTTTTTAAGGAATCTTTAAAAACAGGTGATAAAGCAAAATGTTCATTTTCTAAATTATGATTGATCATTTTTAATTCGCTTAAAACATTTTTGGAAATAATTTAATTATTAAAGTGTGATAAATCTAATAGTACAATATTTATATGAATATTTAATATATTAATGTATATTATACAAGGCATATATATTTTAATAATCGCTTTGATTTTATATTATGCTTTTAATCTTTGTTTTAAGTTCGTATGTTTAAAATATTTTCTATATTTAATATTTTTTAAATGATAGATTGGAGTCAATTTTTCCATTAAAGCTAAGTTTTAATATGTCAAAAATACTATGTCTTATTATTTTATTTATTATCTTTCATAGAAAATAAAATATTAATTAGAGTACTGTGTTTACTATCACTTCAAGTGCTGGTTATCTTTACAAGAAGAGAAGCCCATATCATTCATCTGTTGTCATATGTTAAAATTCTTTTTTAGAATAAATATTGATTAATCAAGTTATCAGCTTAATTATGATAAATTTTTTTTGTTATGTGGTTTTAATATTAAATTTATTTTCATCTAGTATTTGGACCAAAAGTATACTACACAGAACAGAATTGAAAATAAATAATTCTTTAGGAAAACCAATACTACAAAATATTAAAATGGCGACTTTTTAGATTCAAATTTTTATCTATCTTAGCATTCAACTTGAGAGAGAAGTAATTTATAAATTTTTTCAACAATGCCAAAAAATTATGAAAAAACCAAATGTCACCAAATTAGTAGTGGTATTTTTCTGTTAATTTATAGAAAATTATACTTTATATTTTTTAACCTTCCATCAATTTTGGAATTTAATTATGTTGGTATAATTTTCAAGTTTTTATTAATTGAAATATATACTTGGGTTTTATAACTTTTTGTAAGTGATCAAAATATTTTGTCTAATGATGAAAGCTTTGGTAGAAAAAACTTAGCAATTTAGTTAAATTGTCATTAAAAAATATGAACTAAATAAATTATAAATGAAAATAATTAGCAATAATAATTATTGTTTAAATTTGAAAGTGTGAAATAATTATACTTTTGTATAGAATACTATAATATATAAGCCTGATAATTATTCTAATTTAGAAATTTATAAATTCTGTATATGAATTAGGAATAATGGTTCTTATTAGTTATCACTTTATCAGTATTAAAAAGTATTCAAATACTTATGAAAAATTTGGATGGTATTCGTATTACAAATACTTATAATTTCTTGTAGGACTTTAAATTTATTTTTGTTTGTGATCCTTATTGAATAAAAATACAGTGCCGCCGTGCCTAAATGTTGTTAAAATAATAATATAAAAATTTGGGGCGTGGTGTGACGTAGTGGTTGGCCGCTGTTGCTGATAAGTGCTTATAGTAATTATTGTTAAATTTTATTTAAAGAAAAAAAAAAGAAATATTTACTTGAATTAATTTAAAATAATGATAATCTTGAAATAATGTCGACATGATGCTCAACCAGTCTTCCAGATATTCATGAAATAACATAAAATCTGCTTCATTTGACTAATAAATATTTAATATTAATTCTTCTATTTTCAAAGTTTCCTAAGATTGTGCATTTAAAAAATTTAACATTTTAAAATCAGAACTCAGATCGCCAATCAGTAAAGAACATATTGAACAATGTTTTTATTTATAGAAGATATTTTAATAAAATTTACTAAAAAAGATGAAATCATTGATCAATAATCGAATCGAGAATTACAGATTATTATTTTAACTTGTTAAAAGGCAGTAATATACAGTGCCCAAAAATCGACCGGAAAACATATTTTCGTACTTCCAATAATTCTCAGTTCTCATTGGTTGTAGACACCATTTTGATATCAAAATAAACTTAAGAAGTTATTCTAAGAATTCTTGTAACAGTTTTTCGACATTTTTTTATAGCAATTTTATTTTCACTTAAAATTTATAAAAAAAATCATAAAATAGACAAATTCGTTTGTTGAAAACCTATTCCAAGAACTATTATTTATTAGTTAAACGTTTCAAGATTATTATACCAAATTCTTTTTTTATTTTGTTCCAAACTATTTATATTCTATTAATTGTTATGAAAAATGTCACATACTTTTTTTGTATAAGCCAAATTAATTGGTGGTAGTTTTTTCAAAATGGGGGAAAAATATGTTAAAATAACCATGTAGTATTAACCATTACTTAAGACATTCAGATAATTCTGAAACATATTTATATAGAAGAATTATTCATCACTCATGATAAATATGTAAATATATACATATACCCACCCTAGTTATAAATAATTACCTAAAGAGCCAAGCATGGCTATGCAAGCTATATTACTAAATGTAATTTTATAATTTTTATAAATACATTTTGATTTTAATCCTATATAGTTTTAGATTTATAAATAAAGAATAGATCTTTTTTTTAAATAATACAATTTTATTATACCAGAAACTTCAAAGTATCAAATACATTAATACAAGTAAATTTTGAGTAGGTAAATGATAAAAAAAATACATCAAATCAATTTGAATATGAGTATTAAATAATGAATTTAAAAATGATCATAAATATTTTAATAACTGTTGACGAATGTGATTAATAACAATTGTCACATTACAATTGATACTATCGGAACCATTTAAAAATATAATATTATGTTCTTTTTCTTTAATCCTTGCTAAATATTGTTCATACTCAGGCCATGCATACTTTTCAAAATAATCTGCTGGTTCAGGAGGTAAATATTTTCTTGCTTTACGTCTTTCCCAACAATCATCTTTATTCATAACAATAAAAAACGATAAATCAGCCAATCTAAAAATTCTGATGTCGTCAAATAAATTGATTCCTTCTAGTACCAATATACTGGAAGTTTGTGATTCAATGGAGGCCATCATTTCATTCATATTATAAGCATTTATTGTATCCCACAAGTGATAATTCATTTCAGGAATTTTTTCCAAATGTTGATCGAAGTCAATATAATAAAAATCATCTTGATGTATTATTGAAATATTATCAAATGTATTTTTAAGATTATCGGAAATGGTAGTTTTCCCCCCACAAGTAACTCCTGTAATTACAACAACCAATTTTTTTGACATTGTTTAGTAATTAATTGCTATATAAGTAAATATTATTAAACTAATAATGAATATTACACCAATTATTACTGGCAGAACCAATGCACTATAAACTGACGGAAATAATTGATTAATAAATGACTCCAAATCTGCAAATGGTGGTATGAATATCCAACAAGTGAAGTAAACAAATATGGTTAGCACTATGATAATAATATATTTTCCAAATGTAGCATCATCCATTAGTTTTGAAAATATTCACGCTCAAAGTTTTCAAAATCTTCATCAGTAAATACACTACTGTCTTCTTTTTTAGTATTTGGTGTTTCAGATAGTGAAGTTGCTAATCGTTTCTTGATCTAAAACCACAAATTATTTAGAAGTTATTAACAACTTATAACTTCCATACACAAAAAAATGGACCTAACTCCTAGGTAGGGTGAGATACTAGGATGGGTCTTTTAAACTTGAAATCAATTTATCATTGCTCTCGAAAAAGAATGATTTTGAGCTAAAAAGGTCGGATGGATCAGTTTATATTTCAAAAGAAGGTCGATAAAAAAAAATGTTTCGAGTTGAGATAAAAATGTTTTGAGTTGTACGATTAATATTTATAGAATAATAACCAACTATATTAAATTTGTTCAAATACCCAATATTATCAACATTTTATTTTCCAATACTAATAGAATGTGGCAATTTCCGGTAAAAACATTTTTTATTGGCAACAAAGAAAATCTAAAAAAAATGTTGTATCCATGAAATAAAAAAAACTAGTGATTAGGTGTGATGAAATATACCAGACGGTACAAGGTTTGATTCTCGATCTAGGCTGAAGATTTATGCAATTTTCTGTTTTTCTCAATTCTTTGAAAGTAAATAATATTTAAAATAATATTTATTAAAATAGTATTTATATGTTAAATAACAACTAAATGTAATTTTCTATCAAAAAAGTATCTGGTTGCAATCCTTCTGCTCTAAATTGTTTATTCAGACACACAAAAAAAAAGTAAAGCACACATCATGATAAAATCAATACATTAATCATTAATCATTTTACTCAGAATCTAAATTTAATTTAATTTAATACAGCGGTAACGAATTTTAATAATATTACTAAAAAATATTATTATAATATAACTTCAACAAATATAAACTTAATAATTAGTAATTACAGACAAAAATGTACTTAAAATACTTCTAAGACTTCTAGAACTAGATTGAGTTATAGGCATTTACTTTACAGGGCAGCAATATCTAGGAAAATGTTTTGAGTACATATTAAAAGATATTTCTGAGTTTAGGCCACATAAAAATCAACAGTATTAACTTATATAAAAGCTTATAAATTAAGTTTTAAAACATTTGGTACCTAATATGATAACTCAAATAATATTTTACTATATTTAATTTGGACTCTCATAATCATAAAGATATCTAGTGAATGCAATATACTATTTAATAATTCTGAAGTATTCGGTACATATAAGTAGCAGACATATAATAATTAAGAATATACTTTATATTTTCTTATACAAGTCAATCACTCATTACCATTTGAAAAAGTATTGTGATTAAACTAATTTAGTCTTACTTGCTATACATGTTTATCGTAACTGGTTGTATTGCAAGACGCTTTAATTTAACAAGAAAAAGTAACAATAGGAAATGTCTGAAAAAGTCATTAGGTCGTAATTTATCCTTTTTAGTGCTAGAATATATAACATTATAATTTAAAAATATACATACTATGGTAGAGCCAACATTATTTACATAGCTAGTCTTGTCTAATTTATGTAAGCGTTCCAAATTTAGTTGCACTAAATTCAATTCTTTTTCATTTTTTATTTGTTCCTTAATTTTTTGAACTGATTTACTGGCATCAGATTTCATAAAACTTGGTACTTTAAACACACTTTTAGCTCGTTGGGATTTGCTCTTAGTTTTTTTTGCTGCAAAAGTAGTACATAATTAATGCCAAAATTATTTATTAATGAAACATAAATTATAATATGACATTACTTGATTTGTTCAATACAGATTTTTTACTATCAGCTGATTCATCGAATAACTGTAAAGCTTTTTTTAAAGTAGAATAAGACATATTAAATAAACGTGACCGGTGACCATGTGGATAAAAGTATATTTTATCTAACTATAGAGTTAAAAAACTAGAGTCTTACTAACAAAGATAAGACTAATCGAAGTTTAATTATAATTTATAAATATTAAATTATTAATTACACTATAAATGGTAAAAAAGAAACCGCAAGCCACAACAGTAAACGAGGACGAAGCATACAATAATTAATAATTAATAATAAATAACACAATTATTCGTGCACATAGAATAATAATAGTCAATAGATAAAGATTTCTATATTTTGCCGGTACAGGAATACAACGTTCGCGGTGTAACATGGTCTTTATGGTTTGCAATATCGCTATGTCTGGTATACCAGCCAACCATCTTTTCCTATCAGAGTATTTTAGGTTATAAACAGAGGAAGCATCAGTGCGGCACAGCGCAACAGCCGCGGCCCGCGAGTCGCGAGTTCGCGACTCGACAGTCGTCACTCGTGACCAATGGGCAATGACCATATAATGACATAATATTATCTTTATACATAATACATATTACATAATACATTATACGTATATTATTTTGATCTGTTCCGTAATTACTAATTAACTAATTAGACATCTGTGCTCTTAGGCCCTATGGGCTATGGCATTTAAATCCGGAGCCGGGCCAGGCCAAAATCATTCGTTACATTCAGAATTTCAGTCGTACTGTAACTCGTATTATTAGCGTAGCGTTGGAGCCCCCTGGTATATCGTGTACCCTAGGCCAAGCTGAAATATTTCAGCTCATCGGGATTATCATAATATTTTACTAGCCCATTTCGAAAGGAACAGTCTATAAGGAAAACGAAATTGATACTTTCTAGATGTATGCACAGTTTTACTCGTTTCAGTCATATTCTGTTCAAATTACATACAATTAATGACTAAATATCTATTAAGCCATGATACATCTTATCCTCTGTCGTACATCTTAGTGGCATATTCATAAACCTGGTTCGCTCACTTGTAAATAATTTCATCTACCTTCGAACTCTTGAGTTTGGCACAAATATTTACACGAAATGACGTATATGTTGAAACATTCCTGTGCAAAATCCCATAGCCATGTGTGGAACTGTGGAATGAGCCAACAATGTATTTTAATCATTTTCATTTTCACTGTCGTTATAAAGTTCCTTAATTTTCCATGGTCGTTCACTCATTCTTAAAAGTACCTAGTTATAGACTATATTCAATAGTCAATACCTATATCCATTTTTAACATTAAAAAACTAAAATTTATTTTTAAAATTGTTACTTGTTAGTATATGCGAAGAAATCATTTGTAAATGATGATTGTAGACTTAAATTATAATTTATATATTTAAACATTTAAATTAATAATTAATTAACAAATACTTGCCGTTTCAAATTTGTTTGTAAACAAGCTACAATATTATAAGTTGGTGCGTTATGGCTACACTGATTCAGCCCCAATGATTTCATCCTCCTGAAAAAATGTGTTAAAGTAATGTAATTTGTAATGTAATAATAAGTTAATAACTAAAAAGTAATATCGTACGTTTATATTTTAATGGTTTAGTACCCATTAAATCCTTTCGTTTATCCGATATATCGTAAAATTCCTGTCTATTATGTTGGAAAAATAATCAGGATTTATTTAAATTCCTATTTTAAACTTAATCGTTCGTATAAAACTAAAATACTGATTTTAGCTATGCTTATGTTATCTAATGCGTGAAAAATGGCCGATGATCAAATATCTGATGAAGCACCTCTCTTATGCAATGAATCCGTTCAAAGGCACGATGATATTAACAAAAAATTCAACTCTAAGAATGCTAAGAAAATAGCGTTATGTTTTGTTTTCTGGTTTATTGTTATTCATTCTTGTATCCATTTATTCTATGGTGAGTAGAAATGTATATGTATAATTTTTAGTTGCCTTTTTTACATATATCTGTAAGTATAAGTTTAACTGTTTGTTATTATAGCAAGAGATTCTTGTAAATGGCTTCTATCTGATGGGCGATATAAAGGTGACATGGGCTGGCAACCATATGGTTGTATGATGCACGAATATAGTGAATTGTAAGTTTGTGTTGTCATTTATTTGTTATTCATATTAGCTTAGTAAGTAAAAAGTAGTTTAAAGTCCTTGTCTTTCTAATGTTAACAGCAAAATAATTTACCCATGTATTCATGAGTCATGACTAGGGCCCAGAAATTGATGCATTTACATCTTTTTTTCTTATACTTAAATATAAGGCTCGTCTACTTAAATTTATTTCATGAAATATAGAATTTAATGACAGACTTTTTATTTTGCATTTATTTCATTTTTGGGGAATATTATGCTTTACTGTCATTTTTTAGTATTTTTAGTACATTTTATTAACTTAAATACTTTTTTACATATATTTGCATTTGTTTTGTTGAAAGTTACACTTTATTGTAATACATTCAGTTTCCATTAGACTGTCAATTATTGACGTTCATTATCTTTATCGTTTATTGTTGCGATCTACAATTGTATAATCAACTGTAGGCAGATACTATTTTAGGCCCGGTGCACATGTGTGTTATTTTGAAGCCCCGTCTCCCCTATATTATCGTAATTAGCTCAGATCATTTTATTGATATACACGAGACATACAATAATAACGCATTAGTGTGATTGACATTGAATTTCAACCTACAAAACTTTATTATCGGAAAATTTGAAAATATTGAAATAATTTTTCAGTGTAACATGTTCATGTAACACATTTATTGTTAAAAAGTATTTAAGTAAATTATATTTCAATTGTTTAAGTAATAAAAATATATTTAATGTATAAAAAATGTAATTAATAATAATTACGATTTAAGATATATGAATTGTATAAAGCGTACATTTTTAAAAATGTTAAATCATTGATCATTATAATGTCCTTTTTGGTATTTTATTTAATTTTAACATTTTTGTTGTGTGCATTTTTTAAAGATTTTTAGGTCAAGTTCGAGCCCTTGTCATGGATATACACTGTTTATGAAAAATTTTTCTTTATCTTAATATGGTGGCTTGTTAGACATAAACATTTTATTTATGCACCTTTTCTATGTGTATAATTTTCAGATATTGTCTGGTAGTTTAAGTTGATTTAATAAGTTAAATAAAATTCATAGGTTATTTTAAGCTATTTAAATTATGAAAATCATGGATACATTTTAAATAAAATGTTTACAGTAGCAATTTTTCATCATAATTTCAAAAAAAAAATTCTATATTTATTTTGAATTCCAAATATGATCTTATAGAAACTGACTATTAATGTTATGTCAGTTCTACATACACTTCAGTAGTTTTCTATTTTTTTGTTTTACGACGACTAGTTTAGAATTTTTGGTTTTTACCTTTGTGTCATATCTTCATAATAATGTCATATATTTATATTTTGAACATAGTATACATTATATGTAATCCATATTTATAAAATGAATAAATTCATATCAAATTTCACCAATAATTTTTTTGGCAATATGGTAAGATGCAATACATCATTTGAGAACCACAGTACAAATAGAAAATAAAGGTTTTGAGAGTTGGCATGGTGTATACAGCTCTGACTGGTTTTTGTAAGCATGCTAGTGTTTTTGTTTTATGAAGTATAATAATTGTTTCTCTTTATTTAAAAATTGTCTTCATATACTGTACTTTAAATAAATATTAACATTATAATGAAGCATTTAAATATTTAATGTATGAGAGTTTTTTTTGTGAATATTTTATATGATGCTAAAAAATAGATGTTAAATAAATACTGTTTTTTACTTATATATTCAACTAGTACTTATAATGATACTTACTATATTTTAAATGTGTTGAGCTTAAAACATTGATGACTATAAATTCTGTAAAAATCAGAGTAATGGGACCATTTAGCTAACAATCATACAATTTCTTAAAACTAAATGTTATTAAGTACATCAATATTTATTAATTAAGAATTTATAAATTATCAAGGAACGCAGAAGTATCATAAACTTTTTTAAGGAATTTCTTCCCATCCATATAAAAAATGTTAATTTGTATATTAACATTGATTATTAATACTTATTATAATCAACAATTTTAATTAGTCAAAAATGTTTTATATTTTGTGTGTTGTATATGTTATATTTTAATTTTAGGGATTGTAGCCGTTGCTTGAAATATTTGGCATTTAGAGGACGCTATAATCAGTTTCTTTTCATTGGTGATTCTAGAATACTAGATATGTATAACGCATTCATCCATACTATAGAACCAAGAGCACAGTTAGTTCAAAATTCAAAATTTTCACATATCCATGACTCCAATCAATCATTTCCTGATAGTCGTCTCAAATTATATGTTAATTTTGTTTGGAGTCCATATATTTTAGATTCAATGGTTCAAGTGTTAAAAAAACTAAAAGCAAGTAAATTGAACATTCGCAATATAAAAATATTTTTTCTTAATATTTGGCCTAAATAAAAATACAATTTACAGTGATATATGATATAGGATGTGAATGATAAACCTCAAGTAATTGTAGCAGGAAGTGCAATTTGGCCCATTATACAATCTAATGGATCTTTAAATGGTATTCAAGATTATATTGCTAATCTTACTCAATTGATACAGGTAAATTTTGGTTGTTTATAATTTGTAAATTTTGAAAATAAATTATATGTTTTAGCCAATCAATGATATCTCATCTAAATCAACCATGTTATGGGTGTTACAAGAACCGGTTGAAGAAAGTAAACTTGATAATTCATTGTCAATGGTTACTAACAATTTAATTGATCTTTATAATGAAGCTGCAATGGATGTATGTTTCAAAAATGATAACTAATATAATTATATATATATTCTTTATTAGTTATGTTTTTTTATTAAAATATTTTTAAGGTTTTAAGTAAAAGCTCAGCTGAAATGTGGTGGAGTTCAAGACTTGTTTCTCAGGGTGAAATGAATGATAGTCCTGATGGTCTACATTCTAGTAATGCATCTTTAAGATTAAGAGCTCAAATACTTCTAAATTTGTATTGCAATGATCATATGAATTTCAATGATGGCACCTGTTGTTCTAGCACTGAACCTTATACTTCGTTACAAAGTTATATGTTGTTCTTTTTTATCATTTGGTAAGTCAATTAATTAAAAATGAATTACATTTTATTTTTTGATAAATTTGACTATTTTTCTTTTAGTATTTTAGTTGGAATTTTGATGGCGATAAGGTATCGCCAGAATAGACTGTCAAAAAATGAACCATCTTATGTGGTGATGGTTTCTCTTGCAAAATTAGGCATTATTATGATTTATTTTTATATTTGTGACAGGTATTTTTTTTTTTATTATTATTTTTTTTTTTAAATGCATTTTGTCTGATTTTTTGTTGGATTTTCAGAACTAATTTTTTCATGAAAGAAAACAAATATTACTCAGATGCCAGTTTTTGGTTGCCTGTAGGTTATGTATTTGTGCTTGGTTTATTTTTTACTGAAGAAAGTAGATATACAAAAGTACTTCATCGAGATCAAACTGATGAATGGAAAGGTATTTAAATTAATTATTTAATAACCAATACATATTTTATAATAAAAATTAGTGAATTAATAACTTGTTATAATAATTTCTTTAAAAACTTTTAAGAATTTAAATCTTGTTAGGAATTTTAATTTTTAACTAAAAGTAAGTTAATTGAGGTCTTACCTTATTTATTTTGGAACTAATAAATGTATCTATGTGATTACATGTTTTTAATAAAGTCTGGACTATTTTTGGGTAAACTATTACTTGGTCATGATTTATGATTTATTTTGGTGATCGCTTCCCAATGGTCATCTACAATTATGTAATTTTATGTTTTTATGACTGATGGTGACCATATATGTAATGTTTATCTTTTCTATGGTTCTACAATGAGTGTACTTCAAAAAATTTCGTAGCATAGAGGAAATCATGACGATTAATTTTATGTAGTATAAATATGTGTTGTATTTGTACATTTGTATATATTATAAAAATTAAGAATAACATTGAAAAATATTTTTGGCGTGTTGATTAACCATATAATATGACCACTAGTGGTCGGATGACAATCAACATGTTAATTATAGTTTAAGTTTAATTTATTCTTAAACCTAGTATGTATGGCATAAAACTAAGCTAAAAAAAACAAAAAAAAACATGAACACAGAAAATCAAAATACCGAGATAAATTACCAATGCCCTCCATATATCTCAAACCATACTTTACATACAGACCGCCACATCCCCAAAATAACAGAAACACCCTTAATACATAACTCCAAACTCCTATGTTCATAGTCTTTTAGCTAATTCTGTTCTTTAAAACTCCTGGAAGACTCAATAGACAATGACCATCAGACTTTATAAACATGATTAAATCTTTAACCCAAGCCTAAGTGCCATCACTAGATGATTTCTTTCTCACATTATCAAACTATATATTAAACAAATACATACAACCTCTTATTCTTATTGTACCATATTATATTGTACAGATTGTATAATTTATTTATTTAATGTGAACTCAATTTTCTATGTAATAAATATAATATAATATTTATTTATTTTTTAAGGATGGATGCAACTAATAATTTTAATATATAATTTAACCGGAGCAAGTTCAAAAGTTTCAATAGCAAATCATGTTCAAGTATTGATAGCTGCATACTTGTTCCTAACTGGCTATGGTCATTTTTATTACATATGGCATAGAAGTGATTCAGGACTTACTCGTTACTTTCAGGTATATTTTTATGTTTTATCAATTTTAGAATATCATAACATGTTTATATATTACTCTCCTTTATCATTCTCTTGTCTTGTGTGCTATTTTTAACTACTGGACGGAGAACTGATAAAGGTGAGTGGTATAGAATATATTTTATACAAACTATAAATAGAATAAATGTAAAGAGATACTACATTAGACAATTGTGAAAACAATGGTATGAAAAGTGTACATAAAAAATTTTATTTTTTATTTCTATACCACTAAAATTCCCAAGACTGGTCATCAGTGGCGTATCCAGAGGGGAGGGGGCTGGTCCACGGTCCTCTCATTGACCGTATTTGTTATGTATTATTTATTTTTCATTACTGTATCCAGATTCTAGATACATAGTACATAATATAATATAATATATGTAATCAATATAATTAGACGTTTAGTATTTATGCATTTATGATACAAATCTAGAAATATTTTAAACTTCACAATGATATCTAATATTGCTAACGTGAAAAGCGCGACTCTCAGGGACGTACACAGGGGGGTGTTTTGGGTGTTCAAACACCCCCCGAAATATTTGGTTAGGGTTAGTATACAAAATATGGTTATTTATTTATTCAATTTTAATATTAATTTTTATATTATACTTTAATAGACGGATATAATATTATTACGTTGTGTTTGTGAAAAACCGACTGAAGCAAAATAAAATATAATACATACTAACAAATTTATAAATAAAATAAAATGATACCTACTGTGTATTGACGTGGGTATAAAAGAATTCTAAAATGTACACGGACATGGGAAATACCTAAGCTATACAGACAGGACAATTACTGCGAATTGGAGTGTTTATATTAATGAATAATGACGTTTCTGTTATATTTTGTTATCGACATTATAGTTCATGTTTTTGTTTTGTATCTGAAACGAGGCACAAAAGTGACAATATTATACTGTTTTATTTCTTAACTTTCAAGTTGGTGTATAATATTATTATACTAATATAAAGCATGGAATCGTAAAAAAAAAGAAACACTCTACTTTCTTATTTCTCAACAAATAAAAAATCTCGAACTGAGAATAATGAGGTGCGTATTAGTTTTTATTTTTTTGTTTATTAATATTTTAACGTATTTTCTAATGTTAATTGTTGCGCTATTTAGGCACCAGCAGACTTAGAAATTGAATGTTTAACATTGTTAAATGTACATAGAGACATAGAAGTTAATTGTTAAGATATTCTTAACATAATGGCTAAAACTTCACAAAAATTAAATTTAGTATTGTAATTTTTTTGTTTATATTATAAAAAAGTATTGTAAGTACTAAGTAAAGATAATTTTCTTAAAAAAATTTCGTATGTTTATTAAAAAAAAAGTTCTACTTTTCAGCAACTGATTTTCAAAAACACCCCCCGAAACTTTTTTCTGCGTACGTCCCTGGCGACTCTACATTTGGGTTGAGTGCTACGCTGCTAGCATGGCAACATTTGGATTATTTAAGATAACTACTGCAATAAGAAACAAATTTATGGGAGTGCTATCAGATGAAATGATTTTCTTTTGTCATTAGAAATTGCTGTTTCTTTTTTCGTATTAAATTTAATAGATAAGATTTGTCAAAAATGTGGTAACAGTACGTGAAAAGAAATCTTGGAATTTATTCGGAGAAATGTTCATAATCATTTGAAAATTATATTAAGAGATGTAGTTCAGGTTGCTTCTAATATGGACTTCGATATGAAAAAACCTTGAATTTGTGGCAAACAAAATAAGAGTGAATATGACTAAACAATCTTGATGAATATTATAAAATGTCAATTTTTATTCCGTTTCTTGACCAAATAATATGTCAATTTAGGACAACATTTTATCAAAGATGAAATGACATTATTCCACGAGACGGGTTAATTCCAATACATTTTAGTAAATATAACTTTGTGACCATTTTAGAGGATATGCAAATATATACGAAAATTATCATCTGTTATATGTTACATTAAGCTGAATTATTTATGTGGCGAAATTGATGAATAAAATGGCATAATAAATAAAGTGTCTAAAATAATAATATTTTTTTTTTATTGAGACTACCCTACTGTACAGATATTTTGCCTAATATAAAATGACATCTACAATTAATTGCACTTCTTGTGTCAACAGTTACACCAAAACACTTTTCTTTCTTAAAACGACTAAAAATATATATTAAGTCAACAATGACTGAAAATAGACTAAGTGGATTTAGTATAAGTTTTAGAACTAGCTTCAGTAAATATTATTAAAAACAAAGTAATTTTAGAAGCACAAAGAAGATGCAACTTTCAGAATGGTCAAAATAGTATTATGTATTTGCTTTATCTTAATTTTAATATGAAGAAGTATTATTATTAATACAATTATTTTTTAAATATTGTTTATAAGTAGGTTACAAGAAAATATTACAATTAGTTTTATCTTAAATATGTTTTTTTTATTATTAAATTATTATTTAATACTTTTTTTTGATTATAAATGTGAATAAGATTAAATATATTGTGTAACCCCCTCCCCCCCAACAAAACTTCTGTATAAAATACTATACATTTAGTATATAATTCTGTGAAATAATAAATTTTTTATATAAGTTTTAATTTTAAATTTAAACTTAATGATGAGGAATGATTTCCGGTGATAGTTATTTTTTATTAAGTTCATCAAACAAAAATACGTAGGTGAATTTTATATTTTAATCTTTAAAAGTTGTTTATATTATTTTTAGTTATATTTTGCAAGTGTCAACGAATCTCAAACTAGCAACAGTAGTTTTTGCTTTTTATTGTATTATATTTATAATTACTTTTTAAATGATCATTTTTGAATACTTAAAGTTATTGACTATATTATATATTATATTATTATATATAATATAATAGACTACTGTAACTATGAATGAATGATAATGAAATAATAATCAAAGTTGAGTTGCTAGTAGCCAATAGGCCTGGTTAATAATCAGAATAATTATTTTATTCTTTGTAAATTGTATTATTTATTTGGCAAAATGTTTCTTTACTCAAATTTTGTTACATTTAACTTCTTTATTATTTTTTTTGGTATTTAAATTATTTATATTTAGTTCAGGAGTTGAAATAAAATTAATTAGTTAGACTTGGGTTCATTTATTACTAGAACACATTTATAAAAAACAAATATCTTCTAACAGCCAGTAATAAATTACAAAAATGTTAAGCATTAATAAATGTAACAAATCTCGATTGAGTAAAATAAAACAGTATTTGCTATATTATTTTTTGAGGTTGTTAAATGAAACATAATCCATTTTATTTTATTTTAATCAGTATAATATATGTATAATATATCTATACGTATATAATTCATACGGTTATATATAAATTCTACAATTACGAATTAGAAAAACTTATTGAAATTGAGGTAACTAAAATCAGTTATAAGTACCAAACTAGTGACCCAAAATAATAACATAATAATAAAAAAATAACATATTATGTATGTATAGTTATAAAAATTTTGATTAAATTTGATTCTGATATGTATTTTTGACTTGCATTCGTGAACAAATATGGTAATGCAATAATTAAATATTTATAAATAATTATAGAAAAATGTTAATATTTATAGAAAATTGTTAAATAGATATTATTTTCATAATTTTTTCCTTTTTTTCGATGATTATATAGAAATGTCATTAAGAGGACGCTACACCGAAAGTGAAACGTATACAACGACCGATAGAACGCGCTGTTAGGTGTTTTCGCGATGCGCAAACACGCGCGCGCGATCGATGACACGCCTATTATTCGTAGTCGGCGACCGCGGACCGGTCCGTCGAGCGCGCTAGTTCGGGAGCTCAAATTATTATTTCATGAACCTTCGTCGTATACTCGTATACACAGCGCGTAGATATGAAACATACACGTGCATACGTACATAGTACACATAGTACTCTGTTGCAATATTTTTAATATCCGCGGCCTGCGCCTACCTAACTAAGATGTATAGCTACTGTTTACCTATTTGTATTCACCAACCTATAGATTATAAAATCATTATTAAAATATATTTTAAATCATGTTTAACACATTATTACTTTTTGAGTTATAAATAAAATATTCCGAATGAATAAAAATTAAATAATGATGACTTAATACTTATACAACATAGCACATTCAAACGGAACACATGCAGTTAGTCATTCTTACTGATACAATATTTTTAATCATTTTTCTCAAAAACACATTTCTCCGCAAAACACCAATTTGTTAGCTTTTATGAACACGAAAAAAAAATTTTGAAAAATAACTGCATCGGAAATACAGGATATATAATAAATGTATTCTATGCATACCAACAGATAAACTTCCACTAACTACTGCTTTGTTAATTAATATGTAATTATTGTCTGCTTCGTCTTTTTTCCGAACATATTAAACTGGTTTCATCACACATTTTACATTTAAATGTAAAATCTGATTTATACCCTCTTGTATATTCCGATTGGAATTCTGTATTAATAAAAGAACAGCCATATGCTAAATTATGTTTGGTATTTCTAATTTGGTTGAAAAAGTAGGATATATCTACAATCCTTCTTCCTTCAAGTGTGCTATGAATTAATATGATTGTATTAAAATAAATGGTACATATATATTATATTTACTATTTTATTTATTTCTATCGAATAACCGGTAGGATATAAATTTGACCAGTTCAATAATATTATATTTAAAATTAAATTTATGTAAATATTATTACAACAAATAGGTTCCATTTCAAAATTTAATTGACTTAATCGAAAACTGGGTTGCGAATATTTTATCATTATTTCATAATTTTGATGGTTGTCAAATTATTTTTATTATTAAAAAGATTTTAGATAAAATGACCTCACCTATGCACCAACTAGTCCTAAAATAATGAAGAACATAAGTACACAACATACATCACACATGTGACATGTACCTACGTCATACCTATCACCTATGACCTATTAATTATTATAATATACGGTTTTGTTTTATGTATTTACAAAATCAAGAAAATGTGCGAATTATTTTAAGTTAGAATTTCATAAAAATTTTTCTTTTTAAATCTAAGATTTGAAAATATAACACAAGATTGTCTACCTCTATCAAAAAAAAATCTAATACCAACCAATCAAATTTTTTTGAGCGTTTTCATATATTTACAACATTGGATATTCACTCGATTTAAAAAGGTTCCACTTTATTCATAATAAAAATATTATCAAATATACTTAGTAATATCATATAGTTCTATGGTATATGGTCTGACCGTCTATATATAACATTATAGATACATATTAGATAATCGTCTTGGTGGATCACATACTAAACTCGATTTTCGCTCGATAGGTCACATACTAAACGAATACCAAATTTTTATGAATGCTTGAAATTTAAACTTTTACAAATTACGTAAAACAATAATTTATCCTCAAACGATTTTTGATATTTGTTTTTATTCAAAAGTATAGTTAGTAAAGTCGTAGAAACATGAAACTTCCACTAGTTGACATTTTCTTTAAATAATTTTTTTTTTCAAAATATTTCGTTAATTTTTTAGCTATTTATAGGCATTTGAAATATTCGTTTTTTTTGTTTTTTTTTTATAAATGTCAAACATTTTTTGGCTGAGTTAAAATACTTGAAAATCTTATATAAGGTTTCACATAAGTTTATCTACAAGTGATCCAAAAATTATCAAAATACATAAGCACAGTTTTTTTTCATATCCGTTTGAAGTTCAAATATTGACAAAACTTGTCAATATCACGAATATTTGCAAATTATTTTGTAGTGAAAATTGTATTATTTTTTTTTTTTTTCATAGCTAAGAATTGAAAATTTAACACAAGGTTGTCCATATACAAATGATAGGAAATGCATTCAAATTGAACACATCAATTATAGTGACTTATTATATTACCGAGGTTCCCTACTAGTAGGTAGTCCTACTTCCTATTTACAATCATTATTTACTTTACCTACTTAATTTTACATAAAATAAATCATTATTTCTTTTTTTAGATACATTAGATATTTATTATTGGTATCAGGCACGTACACAGAATAAAATTTCGGGGGGGGGTTTACAAAATATAGCAATATAAATTGAACAGCAACATAATAAAAAAAATTTTTTCTACTTACTCATTATTTTTAATGTGACAATTATTATGCTAAATATTCAAACTTTATGTATGTCATTTATTCAGTGTTCATAAGCACGTATATTTAGGAAATAGGAATTTTAGGAATAATAATAGTAATAATAATAAATAAAACTTTAAATAATATGTATTATGAACGTCGAACAGAACAGAAATGTATTTGATTATTATATGCACATACAATTACCTAGGTATATTAAACTTTTAAGTAGATAGAAGAAAAAAATCAAAAAATGTATATACATATTTTATGTAAAAAAAAAATACAAATTAAAGTATAAAATCCCATTTTCGTGGTAACATAGCAAATCTATCGATCATTTTGGATTTTCAGAATGAATAATACTTTCAATATTACAAACTTGACATTTAAATTTAAAACTTGAAATATATCCATTTCTATATCCAAAAATGAACAATTGCTACCACCACTATGGCGACTGTTTTTTATTTGTTCGAAAATATAGGCTACATCAACTATTCGCCTACCTACTAAATTCCTAAGTATAAATATATATTATAAGTAAATGACTAAGAGAAAAAATAGGAACAAATGCACTTCACCATCACCTCACGAAATTCAAATTTTGACTAAATCAATTTTTTTTAGGCTGTTTTTTTCTTCTAGAAATGTAATTAAAAAGGGCGAAACTCCAAGGTCTGATGATACTCCTCGGTATTAGTCTTTTATATTGACGAGAAGCATAATATTATTATTAAGATTTACATGCACTGTTATAAAAATTATTGAATACAAATCGAATGAGTTATCCAGAAGGTTGGTTTGTCAATGCCGATTTTATTATTTTGAAATATCTACTATGTAGGTATTGTCTATATTATTATTAGTTCATAATCTGTTCCTGGAAACGTCCGTCGTCGTTGATAACCGACCGCGAGCGCGCGAGACGTTGTTTTGTTAGTTTTGGGCGTTTTGGCGTAGTGGGGCGAAATCGCGGCTGCTGTCACCACGGCATGCAGGTGGCAGCACATGCTAGCAATGAAAAATTAAATCCAACGGCGTAAACATGTTTACGCAAAACATACAAAAAGCTATTAAAAAATGGTTTTAGTGTAAAAACACTTATTATGAAATTGATAGAGGATAACATTTAGGAGGGATTCTCATCGGCGTTTTATATTATTCTAAATATACATCTAGATATAAAAGGCACAAAAACCTTTTTTTTTTCATTTTTGAAATGACTGTAACTTTTTTAATAATTAAAATTTTAAAAAAAACCGATGAGAATCCCTCATAAATATTGTTTTCTTTAAATTTCATAATAGGCAATTTTACTCTAAACCCACTTTTTAATGTGATTTAGTTTGTTTTTCGTGGACGTGTTTTTACCGCTGAAAATTACCGGTGTAGCGTCCTCTTAACATACATAAAAAAAAGGTAACAAAAACACACTGAATTGTGATTGGAAAGTTATTGGAAGTAATTTAATATGTTGTATGTATTTCTGTTAGTTGAATTCTATGTATTTTGTATGTGTCTGAATAACAAGACTTAGTAAAATTAAATTATTAATAATATAATCCTCTGTAATAATTTTTACATCATACAATCCGTTGCCTTTTATGAGGAGATTCCTGGAGTAAATAGTTATATATGAATTAATAAATTACTTATTATATTATCATATTATTTTATTGAACATTTGATTAGTTTTAATAAATTATTTATAAATTCAGTAATACATAGTTTGTTATTAACTACTAATTATTGTTAAAACCTGAAAAAGTTCAACTAAACTGCCTAAATTAAGTTTTAAAATTCATCATTAACAATTTTAAAAAATATATTATGAGGATATATAATTATTTATTAAGAATTTAATAAAATGAACTCTTAGGTACATAACATGCTTCACAGTATTATTTGCTAGATATAGATTATAACAATTAATGTTGTAATGTTTGATGTAATATTAAATACCCGTTATTATACTTATTAATTTAATGTATTGTGATTACAGGTACTATTCAGATTGAACATGTTGACTGTAGTGTTATGTGTATGCATGAACCGACCGTACCAATTTTATTTTTACATACCTTTGGTATCATTTTGGTTTACCATTCTCTATCTACTATTATTATGTCCGCCTCGTGTCACAGCTGCGTCTTCTGAAATAAGACCAGCCCAATATTTATACATAATTTTAAAAATATTAGCTCTATTTATCTTCATTACCATACTTTATATGTCTGAGGTATATTTATTTCAATCATTAAAACTAAATAAAATATATTTAACTGTATATTCAAATTATAGGTATTTTTTGATAAAATTTTTCTTACACGCCCATGGAAAGCTTTATTCGTAACTACAGATGATGATATACATGAATGGTGGTATCGGTGGAAACTTAACCGTTTTAGGTAATACAATTATAAAATATTATAAATTTACTTAAGTACCTGACTAACAAATGTTATGTATATGTATATTTATTTATTTTTTAGTGTTGTTTATGGCATAATTTTAAGTTTTTCCATCATCCTAGCTCAACGATATAATTTAATTGATGACAATAATCACAGTAATTTAGTATCACCTCGGTTAGCTGTATTCTCTTCATTCTTAGCATTTATTGGGCTTATAGCCTCAACTGTTTATAATATTTTGTGTCAAAATAAAACTGAATGCTATGAATTGTTATCTTATACATCAGTTATTCCTGTAAGTTATAAAATTCTACATTTCTAAATGTTCATGAATTGACATGAATTGTGTTTTGTTTTGTGTACAGATACTTGGATACATTATTTTAAGAAATGTTTCTGGAGTATTAAGAACACGTTTCTCCAGCCTTTTTGCTTGGTTTGGCAGAATTTCTTTAGAATTGATGGTTTGTCAATGTCATATATGGTTAGCAGCTGATACTCATGGAGTTCTAGTATTATTGCCGGGTTATCCAGTACTCAATGGTTTGATAGTTTCGTTCATTTTTATTTGTATCTGTCATGAGGTAAATATTTTCTTTTAGCATAGGTATCTGATATTTTATTTAATGGTATTACATAAATATTTTATTTATTAGTTGCATGAAATTACAATCAAGCTAATGCCATATGCTGTGCCATCTGACCATAAGGATTTGTTCCGTAACCTGATATGTTTCATCTTATTATTGATACCATTAGGAGCTAATGATGGAATGTTTTAAATATGAGGTGATTTATCTTAGTATAACAATTATGATAATTTTCAATTGTGCAATTATTTTATATTTTTTAGTATTTCATTGATTTTATATAAAAAAATTTTTTTTAAATTTATCTTATCATTATTAGATTGTTTGTATACTAAAGTTGTTAATTTGTATATTTCATGTAAAATGTTAACCACATTGATACTATTATCTCAGAAATACATTTTTTGACATGAACAACTTATATCAGGTATACATGATATTGTACGTTTTTTGTATGTTTAAATTTTTAAAGAGAAATTATCTAAAATTTTCCTGATTGTGTAAAATTATTTTTTTGTAAACACTTTACTATACTAGCAGATGGATTTATAATTGTTTTTTATTGCTTAAACAGTTAACTAAACAATTCAGTAAATATTGAAGGACTTCAATTGTTTTGCATAAATTAAATTAATTTTTGCAATTTTATGAAAAAAATTTAATATTTTACCAAATTAATTACATAACAATAAAAAATTACCCAAATAGCATGTGAGTTTTTGACTTTTAGTTAATACAAAATATGTAGAATTTAGTGTATGAAGGGTTTCCTTGGTATGGTTTAATGTTATACTACTCATTTGTTGTATTAAATTAATATGCCAAATTATTTCCTTTATTTTAAACATAATATTTGCTATTTTACAATATTGAAATTATAAAACATAGTTTAACACTAATTAACTACAGCCTGCTATAATGAACCGAATTAAATTATATGATATTTCACTGTTATTTTTATATTTAGCTTATCACTTGTGTAGGTTATAGTTAATATAACAACAAGCATTACTGATCTTTGCAAATAATTATTATCATAGCAATTTGAAATTAGTGGAAAAAAAAATTTCAAATAGTATAGAATAAACATTATAGTGAAAGGCAGTGTACATTCTAAAATATAGAGTTTAAGATTTTACAACTTTTGTAGGTCAAACCAAAATAATTTTAATTGTTATTTTATGAAAAAAAAGCTAAGAAAACATGACTTTAAAAAATGTATTAAAAATTTGAAATTTTCTGAAAATTATACTAAACTAGCTGACCCGGCTAACGTTGTTTTGCCTAAATTTTTTTTTTAAATTAAGTTGACCCGGTGAACTTAAAATAACTAAAAATAATAATAATAACTTAAAATGACTCCTTCAAATAAAGTCTAGATTGATAATAAAATTCAAGTATTCCATTGTAATGAATTGTTACAGAAATCAATATATTGCATTTTGATAAACAATGTTTTTCGTTTTGTTTTCTGGTGCAAAAATAAACAACGAAGACGGTTTCCCAACACGCGAACTGGCAACGTACAGCTGCCCGTGCGAAAAACATGGAAATTCCAAATTGATCCCACAGACTTCCAACGATTGGCCTTGCGATTTATTGGTTGTCATCGCAAAAGCCTATCAAACGGGAAACTGAATCCGCTTAAACTGAAATGGAAGATCTGTTGGAATGATCGGGATTCGTGGGATAAGGACTTCCTCCCCTTTGAAATTGCCCTTGATGATCGTTGATTGTGTTACATTGTTCATTAGTTTCTTGACGGACAATCGTGTACCATTACACAATTTAGGAGGATTTAGATTCCGCAACATAATTATGATCGATCCCACTTTTACCTGTAAATTATGCGGTGGAGTTCCTGGCACATCAAGCGAGTTCAAAAATTCTGTCGGATAGTTAGTTGACCGCTTCGTTTTCGTCGGTCGTGCTGTCAACGGATTTGTATGAACGCTGTTCTCCAGCAATTTTACTCTGAGTTGTAAAATTTAAGCTATCGACGTCCTTATTCCTCGCTGCTAGTATTGCCCGTTCACTCATCCAATCAAGATTTTTATAATTGACGTCAATGCTTGGGAACACTTTTGTAATGAGTTCTTCCTTCGACGATGTGAACTCACAAAAATTTGCCGGAAACGATATTAATCCAGTCAAAACATCAATCGGAATGTGTCCATTACCAAGCGCCAGCAGTTGTCTCGAGAATTCAGCAGCCGATGGGTCGTTTTGCAACGCAACTCTCATGTTCGTGGTCAATTTCAACTTCTTGACATGCCGCCACAAAAACGACGATTTCAGGCATGCATTAATTTCATCGGCAGCAGTAGATTTCGGAATGACGGGAAGTGTTTGACGAAAATCTCCGGAGAGCAATATCATTGCCCCACCAAATCGTCTCGAATTACCTCTTAAATCTTTCATCGTTCGGTCAACTGCCTCCAAAGCTAGTTTATGTGCCATCGTGCATTCATCCCAAATTATGATTTTGCATTCTCGCATCAATTTCGCTGTCGCTGAATTCTTGGTCGTTGTGCACGTAGGCTTGTCAACCATGAGAAGATTCATTGGCAGCTTCAAAGCTGAATGTGCAGTTCGACCGCCTTCCAACAATGTGGCAGCAATGCCAGAGGATGCGACAGCCAACGCAATTTGTGATCTTGACCGAATTGTTGCCAGAATCAACGAAATGACGAACGTTTTGCCTGTCCCTCCAGGAGCATCGAGAAAGTAAATGCCTCCCGTTCCATCATCTGCTCCTTACTATATTTCTATAACTCTTAAAGTATTAAAGTCTATTATGAAAACAGATCTATTTTCCACTTATGCAAGACCATATAATATTTATTTAGGTACCGGAGTTCCTCAAGGCTCAAGGTAATGACTAATGACTAATGAATTAGGTAGATCTTTAGTCTTTACTAACAGCTGATACCCTCAATCTGTCGCATTCTATATTCTTCTTACAGGTTAGGTTAGTGAGGGGGGAGGTTGTTGTAAGTGTTGCAACACCCTCCCTTGAACGTGTTTATATACTACATGTAAACTTAGCATTAGCAATGGAAATTTCTGCTGAAGTTATAAATGTAATTGTTCAATTACGAACAGAAGCGGAAGAGGGATTTCAAACAATTTTTTCTGATGTTGAAAAGAAATGTAAATCCTTAGGAATTGTTATTTCAATACCTAGAATTACAAAACTCAAAAAAATTGGTCCAATATTGTAACAACATCTGTGGAAATATAGGTACCTACTTTAGAATTACAATATACATACCATTTTTAGATAATTTTTCTAAACAACTTGATGAAAGATTGATGAATCATATATTGTAAATAAACAATTTTACTGGTTTAATAAATCCACGTGAATTTAATGAGATCAAATTTAAAGATCTTCTAAAACACATGCATCAGATAGTTATGTAGATGAAATAACTGCAATGGCCAATGGGTGAATTCATATAGCATTAAAAAATAAAAATTAAATGCCCAAAAATACATAAAAAAAAAATAAAATAATTGACATGAAGATATATATACTTCAATTATTGACAAATCTTTAATTACAACTAATGCTAACCACATCCAGTGAAAGGGCCTTTTCAACACTTTGACGTTTGAAATCCTATTTACGAAGTAATAAAGTAATTTAGTAGTAACTGGTGGAAATCGTCTAAATGGTTTGTCATTTATGAATTTATATCCGATATCGTGATATATTAATGTCAACAGAAGATGTATACGTGAACTAGGTATTACAAGTCGTCGAATAAGATTAATGTTATAATTAAATTAAATGTACTACCTAATTTTTTTGTTTATATTTTTTTTTATTTTACATTTTATTTAAATATTTTTATATACCTACTAAATCAGTTTTTAAGGTATAAATATGAGTAAACAAATACAGTTGTCTTTTTTTATAATTATATTCATAGTTTATTTTTTCAATTAAGGTTGTTATTTTTCGTAAACCCCCCCCCTAGAAATTCCTGGCTACGCCGCTGACAAGGATCATCATTAATTATATATATATATATATATATATATATATATATATATATATATATAAAACAAATAAAATTGACAATAGGTATTTGTGACATATACAGGGTCTCCCAACGAGATTTACACAAGGCTCCAGTGTTATATCAACTGTCAAAATAAATTAAAACAATTGTATTTCATTTTTTCTGCGATTATGATTTAATAATTACTAATATAAATTTGTATTAAATATGTAAATTGTTAATATCAAGTTAGCGCAACACATTTTTTTATTTATTTTTATTTTAATTAAATTTTTGTTCCTACTTTTTTGTCAAGTATTTTTTCATATAATTATACATGTTTAAATATGTATCTGATCGTTATATTTTTATGTTTTTTACTTATTATAGGTATGCATTTTTTAATAAATAATTTAATTAATATCTGTAGTAAAAAAACACTAGTTAAGTAGTTATATTTTAATGACAACACACTTGACACTGGATGGTAAGTGGTAAGCATTATATTTTCAGGCTTTAAAAAAAAATCACCATTATTTGTATAACTTACGAATTATGGCCCTATGAATAAAATATATATTTATTGTTATCAATTATCATCGTTGGGCCCGTTAAATTGATTTTGTCCGGGGCCCCAAGAAGCCTAGTTGTGGCACTGATAGCCTATAACTATTAAGTCTACTTTAGCCACATTGACATGCCTCGAACATCTCGAAGTATCTTTTTTATTTTTTCAATCCATTAATGCCTATTACTTTCGAATTGAGATCAATCTTAGTTCTTACCCATGGGCGCCCGTTGGGGTGGTGGCAAGACAGGGCACTTGCCCCCCCCCCTGGAAAAAAATTATGAACTTGTAGCTCAATAAATATTACCACAATATTACCTTATTACCAAGGCAAATTATTTGTTGAAATCATTTTTAAGATATGAAATAAGTATAAAAATATACTCATTGTTATCGTATATTATGATAAAAACATCATGGATAGGTCGTAGTCTGTATCTGTAGTTCATATAGGTACCTATACGTAAAATTATTTATCGCAGATAATTTGTGGTAAATCCATAAAGATCACAATATAGGTACTACAAATATTTTATCAGACAACATTGACTGCATTTTAGTCGTCCACTTTCTGTGTGACATTATATTTAGTGCTGATTGCTGAGTGTCATTAGTGATTATTCAATATTATTTTTTAAAATTTTCAATTTTTACTATGGATATTCGATCGTTTTCAATTAAAAAAAAATCTGATGAAGATAATGCATCTGCTGTGCTTGAGCCACACACATCGAAAAATACAAGTTTTTCTGCTCAAGTAAATTCGGAATGTTCTACGTCAATAAATACGGTACCTACATTAACTATTAATTATACACCAAATGATTGTGAGTCATATCCAGATTTAGGATTTTATATTAATAAATCAAATTTATCAGATGAACTTAAATATAAATTACTAAAAAACCATATGTTCCTTCTGATAATTATGATTTTAAGAATGACAGTATTGCACAAAAAAAGAATTTTAAAATAGAATGGCTTAAACAATATCGATGGTTAGTTTATTCTAGACATTTAAAAGGCGGTTTATGCAAACATTGTGTTGTTTTTCGTCCTGTGGTTAAAATAGGATTATTAGGAGCGTTCATTGTTAGTGAATTTACCAAGTATAAAGATTTTCATTTTCACGCAAAAAAACATATGCAATCTGAATGGCATAGAGATTTGGTTTCTCAATCAACAGATTTTTTAAAAATTATGTCCAACAAAGAAAAAAGTGTTATAGATCAATTAAATACTGCTCAACACTCACAAATTGAACAAAATAGAAAAAAGCTAGTCCCTATTTTGTCATCAATAATATTTTGTGCGACACATGATCTAGCAATTAGAGGTAAATTGAGCTGTAGTGGAAATTTTGATGATCTTTTAAAATTTCGTGTTGAATCTGGAGATAGTGTTCTGTCTGAGCATTTATCAACATGTAGTCATAGTAAAGCTAAATACGAAGATTGCAGTTCTTATTTACTGACATCGAATAATATACTTAATTATATTATTTAATTTCTATTTCTTATAATCTAATATAGGTAACATGCATGTATACATTTATATGTAAAAAATAACATTTATCTTTATTATCTTACATTCGAAAATTTTTTTATTTTGACCCCCCCTAAAATGTTACTTATGGGCGCCCATGTTCTTACACGATCCCTCATTGTAAAATACTCTCAAATCTCTTTTCATATACCTACTAACTTACAATTTAAAATTTTTGAATAACTTTTTATGTAAAATAAAACGTACTCTATACAATTCTATAACAATAAAAATAAGTAAGACGGAACCTTGATTAATAAGGTAACTTGATTAGCCACGTCTTGAGAAAACAAAAACTGAGTACTTGAGCATATCCACTACAAATTGACACATGTTTTTATGGCCGATTTCCGTATTCGTTATTTATATAATATATAAGTATCAGGTACCTATTCTATGTATTGAACAAAAAAAAAAGCGATGAGGTATTTGAAGTGTACCTCTATAAAGAATAAATATTAAGACTGAGGAGTGAGGACGACCAGAAGTTAAATTTAACAATCTTACGTTCATAAATGAATAATGTTTATATTTTAATATATTGAATTGTTTACTTTATATAGTCATATTATAGTACCACGATCATCAGGTAACGAGTACAACTTGATAGGAAATAACCACAGGATTCTATGGTATAGTGTAGAAGTCTGTGGTAATAATTAACAGTTAATAAGTAATAACACGGAGCATAACAACGTAATTGTTAATTGTTATTAGTACAATCAAAATAATAATAAAACAATAAACCTAATGTTTGTCAACCTGTCACCGGTTAATTTTCGTACATTGGCGCGCATGTCTATGGCCATCTGTCAAATCGGCTGATTGGTCATATTCATCTGATAAAAACAATAAAATGTTCTCGTTTTGCTAAAATTTATCACCAGTTCTATTGTGTATTACTAAATAATAATTACAGTTTTGTGTACAAGTATTTTTTTTTCAATATCACGTTATCGATCTTTATGCATTGAAAAATGACCTACTATTAATCGTAACCCAAATAAAGACGTTAAGACGTTAATAAACTTGTTTTCAAAGCAAAGGGGGTCACGAATTCAGCATTATCAGGTAATGAAATAAAACAATAACAGTTAAACAACTGTCACTATTTATTTGTAATTTAATTATAGTTGATTAAAATACTTCCTGAATTACTAAGATAATATTTAAAATTTTTTAGATGAAGGTTAAAGTCGTATTACAGTAGCTTCAAAATTGTTTCATTTAAGTGTTACAAGATGTAGTTGAATTTATTGTTTACGGAAAATGACAAACAATTTTCCATCAGCCCAAACTGATCGGTCGGCGGATTGGCGGTCGCGTCGACCGGCGATATGAAGAAGGCCGCTGTTAATTATGAACGTACTCAGTCGTTGCAGAATGACGGAGATGATAGTCACGAGATAATATTAGAGCGTGATCCGTTCCGGCGCCCCAAGTCCCACCGTATCGCTGTCCTTTCAGGGCAAAATGGTTTGGAAGAGAAACCGTCTAAAAGTGATGTTGAATTACCAGCAAAAAATAGACGAAGCTGGGAAAAAGAAGAAGAAGTGCTCTTAACTAATGATTCATCATTAGATGATGAGGATGCTGCTAGAAAACTACGAAAATGGAGTAAAAGTAAAATAGATTTATTGATGCCCAGTTTACGGTCCCTGGTCACATTGGCCAGGGGCAAGTCATCCTCAGCTACATCATTAAATCAACCTGGTTCAGCAGAAAGTTGGTCCCATTTAGAATGTGTACGGGCTGATGAACCAATTCGTAAATATAACACTATGGTAACATTATCGAATGTAGTACTAAATCGACCAGCAGGAATCAAACCAATAAATCGTTTAAGAGATACTGCTGTTTGTTCAAGATGTAGTAGTGTTTTATCTTTAGCTGCCTCTTCATCTAGATATTCATTGGGGTCAACATCAAGTTTTGTCACACATCGAGATCAACCTATTGTATTATGTAAAGTATGTTTAAATGAAGTTCCTGTAAAAAACTCATGGACCCTTCAACAATGTGGATGCGCCTATTGCATTGAAGTAAGTATCATTTTGTACTTATGAATTAAAAATATAAATTTTTTATCTATAATTATATGACTAGGTGTAAATTATAAAATTAAAATTTGCCTGTTTTTATTTACAGTTTTTTTTTTTAAAATATCTTATAGTTTATATTATGTGCAGAGCCGGATTAAGTACTTTGGGGGCCGTAAGCAAATTATTTAGATAGGCCTAATTAATTACTTAATAAATATAGGTAATAAACAGGTATATATATGAGTATTGAGTATATGAAGAATATTGTTTTCTATTAGATATATAATAGTCTTTCACCAAATTTAGGGGGGGGAAATTATGAGTGAATACTACAAATAACAAAATATTATTATATTATATTACAAATGAATATAAAAAGATTTAACTCAAAACTATGATAAATTGAAAATTTTTATTTATAAAATATATTTTTAAATTATAAGTAAATACATAAATTATTATAACATTAGTCGCTGCTGTCATCGTCGCAACTATCAACTTGTTTATCAAAACATAATTCTTTTTTTCTGGATTTCTCATTTGCAAAATTTTGTATCACATCTTCAAAGTTTAGAGATTTTACAAATTCACTTTCAATACTTAAAATTCCAAGATTTTGTAGGTTATTTTGTGATAATGAAGATCTTAAAACGTTTTTTAATAATTTTAATCGGCTAAATGATCTTTTTCCTGTACAGTTGGTACACATAAAAGAAAGATATAAACGTAACAACCGTTCAATATTTGGAAAACTCTAGGTCACATTTAAATCAATTATCATCTTATACATGTTAAGCAAAATATTTTTATTCTTATTTTCGTTCGTTGTAATTAATGATAAAGACGTTGACGAAAAACTTAAAAACTGTGTAAACTCATTTGTGAAATCTTCAGGGAAATCTTTTGGATACCTTTCTAATAACTTTTTCATTCCTCCTTCTATGTCTTCAATTTGCATGTCCATTGAAATGTCTGATAATAACTTAAAATTATCCCTTACGGTAGTAATAATTAATTTTTAAAAACTAGACATTTTACGGGCCGAATTTTTTCGATGGCCGTAAGCAATGCTTATTTTGCTTGTAGGTAAATCCGGCCCTGATTATGTGAATCAATATTTTTGAAGGATTCATTTATTTTTTAAAACATTTCTGAACTTATGTACATCTTAATTTTGTTTCTAGAATTTTTATTGCAATATAAAACATTTTACTAAATTATAAATCATTTATTCAACTATTTAAATATTTTTAAAGTAAACAAAAGTTTCTACAGTTGTTTTGTATTTTTATATTTTTTGTGATATTTAAAACTACTTATTTTTTTACTAATTTTACTATAGTGTTTAAAAATTGAATGAATCTGATTGGCTGACTAACCAGGCTACATAATAAAATTAAAAATATTTTTTACCTATTTAAAAGTAATGGATAGGTACTTACTACATTATATTTATTTTTCATCACAATAGATTGAATAGAATAAATAGATATTTGTGAATGTGTATTATCTGATATCTTTAATACATATTTTAAAGTGTTTTTAAAATCAATTTTTTGATTAATTTTTTTCTAGCTTATTTATATATTTTTTCTACATTTCATATGGGGATGGTACATATAGTTAAGTCGAGTAAAGCCATTTATAGACTGTTAATACATACATGCTAAGAACTCTTACACTGGGAAGGAGCAAAGAGAGTATTATTATTAATTATAATAATAAATAGAGTATTATTATATATATAGTATTAATATTCTTTAAGAAAATAATTTTATGAGTATATGTTTTTTTTTAGAACATTCAAAACAATTTCAAGTAATTTACAATACTCTTAATCAATATTACCTTAATTATTATTTATTAAATTAGGGGTTAAATTAATTTTATATGTAAAGTAGTAAAAGTATATATTATATGATACTACTGGTTTTGGCTTTAACTATCATGAAGTATCATATTTAAAATAAACATTAAGTTATGAAAATCAGGGGAAGGTGAATAAAAAAAACCTCATTACTTAAGAATTACCATTACATTTCAATATTTCATACAAGTTTTTCTAGAAAAAATTTTTTTTATTTTTCATATTTTATATGAATTTATTTATTATCTAATTAAAGCTTTAGCCAAACCAGGTAGTAACTATACAAACTATATTATTTTTGACCAGTTTGATTCATTAAAAATTATTTCAAATTAAAAATAACAAATTATATTTTCTATATTTTAATTTACATCATGTAAAAAAAATGTGTTTAAGTCTATTTGATTTTGTTTATACATCACAGCTAGGTATTTTAAGATTAATTTAAAGTGCCATCAATATCAATTATTTACAATCATAATTAATAGTTAGCATAATGTGATTACTGTTTGTTTTATTCATCAACATGGTTAGTTATCTTAAATAATAGACGTTTCAGCATATTATTATACTACTTAAAAAATTATATATATATACTTTACTATCTTATGACTTACTTGGTTTTTTTAATATTACTTAATATTCAATCAATACAATATTATGACTAACATATTGTTGTAATCATAACTTTGGTTAATGTAAAAAATAAAAATCAATGTTGAAATATTATTGCCATTTGATAGACTTCCCAAAATATAAACATACATTAACTAATCAACATTTTATTTTTAAACCTTATTTTTATAAACTATTAATGAACAATAAATTAGTATCATGTTCGTTACTTAGATAAATAATAAATAAATAAGTCATAACTTCACCTAAGTGAATTCTGAATTTACTTATTTAATCCTGGATGTTTTATCGTCAATAATAAATTAATAAATATATAAACTTACTATTTTATAACCTCGATACTTAATAAAAAAACATTTTTATGTGTTAAAATTATTTCAATTTTAATTTTTTTATTTTTTTTATTTTGATAACTGCAAATAGAATTAAAAGATTTATATTGAAATGAAGTGAATATGTATGATGCCAAATTGCTCATCAATTGCTATTGAAAATAATAGAAATATCTAAGATTTCTTAGAATACATAAGAAATTCCGGTATGTTATAGTTACTGTATTTGAGGTATTTATTAAATATTTCCTCCAAAATATATTTAATTAATAATATTAGTCTTTTCTTATAGGTACTTAATATATTAACTATCCTCTTGAAATTGTTCATAGCAATTGAAATAGTAGATTATTAAATGTACCAATACAATTTTTTTTTTTGTTTAAATATTACTATAAACAATTAGGTATTGTTTAATTTGTTTTTGTTATTTTTATCATTAAGATGAATATATATATATATTTAATTTCAAGTGCATTTTTTTTATTTAAATTATTTAGCATTTATATATAATATCTAAAAGTTTTCAAAAATCTTGAATGAGGAGGGGATTCAGTAAGTTCAGTTTTCTATATTTTGGAAAAAATATTGATATCTAATAAATTAATATTTGTTATTGTGATTAGTTAATATTTTTTTAATTTAGTTTTTTAAAATTAGAAAAAAAGATCCTTTAAAATTATGATTAAAAACAGGTACTTATGTATATTAATATTGTATATTGATAGATCAGTTGTCTATGCTATCTCACACATAATTTACTTGGACCGTTTATCCCAGGCTTCATGGTTGACTAGATGTCAAAGTTCTTTCATGAGTTGTGTTTAGCTTTATTGATAGCTGTTATTAGTTTGGATTTGGTTTTTAACGCTTCTGTTTCTTCTAATACATATGTATTCATCAGCACTCTGATGTTTTATTCTAATTGTTGTTTCCCTAGATAGTTTAATGTTTTCTGTTGCATTTCTAGTCAGCACACCAATTATCCGTGATTTAATGTTGTAGAATAGAGTGTAAACAATTAATATTTATGTAACCATGATTTTTCAAGGCCTGATGGGTCCGTGAGAGTCTGCGGGAAATTATATTAACTCTTTACAGATCTTTTTATCTCTTAGATAGGGTTTGCATTTTTGTTTTCTTTGCCTCTGTATGATCCATTTATCTCGTATTTCTAGCATATTTTTATAGAAGCAACCTATTACATTATATAGGCTAAAAAGTTAGTCATAAATAATCATTCTAAATTACAAATGAAAACTTTAAGAGTTAATTTGTTTTATATATAAAGCCTATTTTAAATAAAACAGTTTAACTATTATTTACAGACAAATGTATATTGTATTATGATTATTCATTATATTTGAATTATGTTAAATTAAGGAACAAGCATATTACATCAGAAATTAAACAAATTGGGTTGATTATGAGATGAGAGTGAAAAAAAAATATCATTGAAGATGAGAAAAAATAACTGTTAGATTATAAAAAAGAAAAAGACAGTAAAAAATAATAATGTTGAAGTTCATTTTTTTTTCTTGGCTATGTAACAGATAAATATAATATTTTAAACTGATACTCATGAACTCATTAGTTATGCTATACATAATATACATACGAAGGGTCCTGTAGTGATACAAACTTTAATTTTTCAATTAGAACACCCTTTTTTAACAGCAGTATTTTATTTATTCTATTTTTCTATGAATTTTGATGTATCAAAATCAAAGAAATCAAAATTCAAACGATTAATTTTTTAACTATTCTAAATTAAATATTGAAGAAAATAGTCTTATATTACCTTATATTACAATACAATTTGTAATTAGATGTAACCATGTTTTTTTGGTTTCATTTTTAGTATTGTACAGACACACTATCAGGATATTTTACTTGATAAGGCTGTAATTTTTAAATAACTATGATTTATTATTTATTATATTATTGATTTTTTTTATTGAATTAATATATATGTATTAATATATATATTATATATATGTTTTCTAAAAATAATGTATCTAGTACATTTGAATTTGGTAATTTTTATTATAATTTACATATTTTTACAAAGAAAATACAACAGGTTTCAATGTGTTATAACTTATAACCTTGAATATAATTCAAATATTTTGCAATTATTATTATATTATAATAAAATTTAAATATAATTAAATTACATAAATTATAATTATTTTTTTTTACAGTGTGTTAGAGCATATGTGGAGTTTGAAATTAACCAAGGGGCATACAATATATCTTGTCCTGATGCTCAGTGTTCTAAGCAAGGTATTATCCAATTAGAAGAAATAGAAGCATTAGTCAGTATAGATGAAATTGAAAAACATAATAGATACAGGCTTAATAAGGGTAAGCAGGTATATGCTTAAATATATATACATTATATATACATAAAGGTAATGTAATAGATTTATAAAATATGAGAAGTAATAATATAGTTTATAAATATTTAGTTATTCATCATACCATCGGACAATTTTTTCTGTGATTCTATTTTGAAAAAAAAAAAATTTCAAAAATGTAAGCTTATGCCATCACAATTATTTATATCATACATAAAAAAGTCTCCAAGAAATAGTTAATATCTTCCTAGTTTAACCACTTCTATTTTATATTGTAATTACAGTAAAATTACATTTGACTCATTTGAACGCAGGATAGCAACAATATTGTATGACCAGACTAATTTTTATTCCAATCTTGTTTCCATGATACCTAGATCAATTGATATAAATGATTCATATTAGTATATTTAAATTATATGAATTACAATAAAAATGCAAGAAAATTCAGGTTTTGAGTCTTATTTTAATTATTTAATAAACCTAATTATTGGTACTAAGTGTAAAATATTTCAATACTATTTCTGTAATTATTAACAGTATTAATTTTGTTGTAAAAATAGTTTTATCTATGTATATATTTTTATTGATTTGCATCTTTTATTGTATGATATGATGTATAATTAATTAAATGTTTTCATTTTTTTTGGATATTTTAATTTTTGCATTTTAAGTTATAGAAATAATTATCATATTTGACCTTGTAATTGTTTTGTTACATAAATAAATATATATATAATATCATACAAATAATATATGTAAAAAGAGAGAGGGAGAACTTTAAAAATTATGTATAAATATAAGATATAAATATAAATATAAGATATAAATATAAATATAAGATAATATGAAACTCTAGAATTATTCATTTCATTCCATAATTGTTTACCCCAATCTAAATCTGAGTGTATGTAAACAAATAATCTAATTTAAATAATAGTTTTATCTGATGACTTAGTCTGTTAACCTAGTATCTTACCATCCTTAATTACTCTTTGTTTGTCTTGATTGAGTATTGAGTTAGTTTAAAGAGGTAGGTTGAAAACCTTGACCATAATTATTCACATTGTCATTAATTTACCAAATAACTAAAAAGTAATTATTTAAGTTTTATATGATTACTCTAGAATATATTTTGTTTTGCTGTGTTCTAGAATTTAGTTTTTTATAAAAATAATTTGCAAATCTAACTTTTTCTTGCTATGCTTTGATAGAATAAACTGAATATACATAGATTTTAATTTTTTTAGACAATTTATGGTTCTTTTAGAGAATATTAACATTATATTTAAGGTGTTTTAAGAGACTATAAATGCGGACTGCACTTATTACAAAAAATAAAAAATATTTTAATTTTTCTTTCCTTTAATTAATTGATTTTTATTTTATTCACAGAAGTAGAATTGGATAAAAGTCGTATGTGGTGTCCAAAACCTGGATGTGAAACAGTTTGTCATGTCGGAGACCGCTCTCGGCCTCACAGTGTAGTATGTCCTACCTGTCAAACTGAATTTTGTTCTGGCTGTCGAGCAACATGGCATCCAGGAAAACCATGTCCTCCTCCGACTACACAAGACATGCCTACTTTTGATTCAGATTTAATTAAATGTTGCCCTATGTGCAGTGTACCTATTGAAAAGGACGAAGGCTGTGCTCAAATGTTATGTAAAAGATGTAAACATGTGTTTTGTTGGTATTGTCTTGCTTCTTTAGATGTAAGTTTGTAAATTACAACAGTTAATATTCTTTTAATGTGTCTACAATTTTATTACTTTTTACTTTTATATTTTAGGATGATTTTCTTTTAAGACATTATGACAAAGGTCCATGTAAAAACAAATTGGGTCATTCGAGAGCTTCTGTCATATGGCATCGTACTCAAGTTATTGGTATATTTGCAGGTTTTGGTATACTACTACTTGTAGCTAGTCCATTGTTATTACTAGCCGCTCCATGTATAGTTTGTTGTAAATGTCGAGTATGCACTAGTGGATCAAAATTAGATGACCCTGATGATGACATATTGGATGATCCAAATTGACATATGAATGCATCATCAAATAACTTTTAATTTTGTTTTTGATTGAAATGTATTAGATTGAATAACTTATTGTGAAATAGTTGTTTATGAACAATATGCTACCTAGTCATCTAGTTCGTTTACAATTTAACAATAATTATTGTACAATTAAATTACAATTTAAATATTTTTTTAACCCTGACAACATTTACCTTACTAGAGTTTGACTCGAACAATGTATTATTAAAAGTGTATCAAGTCTTTTTTACTTTGTTTAAAATTATGTAAAAATTATATAACTATAAAAATAATATACAATTTATAGACTATGGATATATTTGAAATATATTGATATATTCAATACATGAATCAATATGTTATAAAATGTGTATACATTCTGGCACCCATTCTGTTTTATGCTGAAAAACATTTTTAATTAATATTAAGATATTATATACCCTTATAAAAAAATTAATTATGTCTTTAATTTCCTATTTTCAATTGACACATTTTGTATTGCCTATTCTTTAAGAATTATTATTAAATATGTCCTATTTAACCAATTGAGACTATCTTAAAGAAATTAAAAATGTATATTGACCACGTTTTATTAGCAAACTATTTATGAATTTCAATTTAATCACCTATAGTGTTTTTGTATTAAAAATATTATTATTTTAATCTTATTAAATGGTGTTAAAAATCATAAACCAAATGTAATTGTTGAACAATTGTTTAAAGTGCTTATAAATACTTATTTAAGTGTTTTAGATATATAATTGATTTAAAAATTGATTTTCTTATACATTAATATCGTTATGAAGGATCACTCTTAAAAATCACTAATATTAGCTTTATTAAAACATGATTAAATGTGGTCCTATGAACCACTAATAACTTGGTATTATACTATTATATTCAAATTTAGGTATTTTACATTATGAAGATTAACTAATGACAATACAAATTTATTGAACCTATTCTTTAATATTTCATTATTTTTAATTTAGTTAACATCTAAACATTTTAATTTACTTTATATTTTAATTGAAAATTTGAGATATAAGCAAAATTGTTATTTAAAATGAACTAATTCCCATTTATTTATTTCATGGTCGAAATTTAATTTATCTTGGCATAAAGATTAATTACTATATACAATTTTTAAAAATTATGTTTTTTTAATTTACATAGAAATATTTGATGATTTTGTTACTATATTTATTTATTATTACTATTAAAAATAGTGGCTATTATAAGTCTCTTTCAGTAAATTAATGTTTGTACCTTACAATTAGTTTTTTTTTCGATGAAACTTAAATTTCATTCCATGTTGCTGCCAGTGATTGTCAGAAATATTTTGAGAATTTATTAATAAACTTAATTTTTACAATATTTTATACTCCATTTACTTTTTTAATGTATTTTATGAGTTTCGACCAAATTAATTGTTTTTTTTTTTCTTTAAATTGATCTCTTATGTTATATAACAAACAATATTACCCAAACTATTGGATCATTGTAGTTAAATTCATTTTTGTATGTATATAAAATATTTATGTTACATTATATAGAATTTTTAGATCTAATTATAATATGTGATTAGTTAATGTTATTTTATATATATAAATTTATATATTATTTTAATTATATATATTGTTTAGATTAATTTGTTTCTGTTTAACGCTGTGATATAAATATATATATATTTGTTGAAACACAAACCTGTCAACTGTGTGATAATCACATAAAATGCTATCTTTATATTTGCATTATTAAAATATTGTGCTTGTAAAGAATGTAATTATATTATCTTTGTTTTGAAATATATGTTTAATTTTTTAAATTTAATTTAAAAATTGTTATGAATATAATTAATGTTATGAACATATTGTTATATGTTAATTATGCTACAAAATATGAAATTTAGAACAAATTTATGTATGTATTTTTTTTTATATAAATAGTATGGTTTGTGATATAATGAATATTGGAATCTAAATTTAAATGATAATTTTAAAGTACACTAGTTTTTTTCTAGTCGATTTACTAACTAAAAACAAATAATAAACCCCAATTTAATTAATTATACTAAAATAGAAGAGTTTTAAAAATCAAGAAAATATCTCGGGTTACAAATTTAAATTTTAACTGTAATCTGTATACTAGAACTAGAGTTATATATCATTAGATATATTATCACTCGCGTGTTGAACGTCGTTCGATTCATATGTTAATGTTTCACTCTTCCTTAAATGTTTGACAATTTATCTCTATATTCGTCAAATTTCACAATTTATATATCGTTGAATGCGTAAAAAATTTTTCTACAGTGCTTGACCTACATCAGAGTTCTCAAATGCCAAATCATTGTATTAACTCAAGAAAACGGGTAAATATAATTATTAAATTATAATAATATACTAAGAAGATACCGATAATTCCACTGGACGCCCCGGCCAAAGGTCGGCGGTCGTTACTTTCGTCGCGTCCCGGCCTCTTATCTTCTCATTAACATAATGGGCTCGCCCAAACCGAATATGTATCCTAAAGATAAACCAAAACAATCAGTAATTAAACCATCAACCCGCGATCAGAATAGTTCACTTTCAAATCGAACACAAAGTACGTCAAGCGATGTTTTCGATTCATCATTAAACACAGACGAAAATAATTTCACAACACAAACTTCAAAAAAAAATAATAAACGCATTCTTTCTTCGCCAAAAGCCAATGAAAACGATTCAAAAAAAAATAAACCAATGTTCGTAACTGTAAATAGATACAGCCCATTATCCACCAACGATAACTTCAAAAACGACAGCACGCCCTTGCCACCTTTAAATAACTCTGAAAACATCGAAGATATACAAACTCCTAAAATCAAGCTACCACCTCCGATATTCGTCCGAGAAGTGCTTGACTTTGCAGGCTTCCGCAACTTATTAATTGACATAATAGGCCCGGAAAACTTTATATTTAAATCATCCACCAATGCCTTAAAAATCCAAACAGCTAACTCTGACTCATACCGAAGCACAATCCACCTCTTAAAAGGAAAAGAAGCCCAATACCACACATACCAACCACACGAAGAAAAAGCGTTTCGTATAGTTATCCGCAACCTACATCCTTCAACCCCTACGGTCGATATTGGAACTGCCGTAGAAGACATGGGTTTTTCAGTTCGTCAAGTTGCCAATGTCCTTCAAAAAATTACAAAAATTAAATTACCCATATTCTTTGTCGACCTAGAACCGGCTGTAATCAACAAAGATATATTCCTCATAACTTCCTTGTTACACACCAAAGTAAAAATTGAAGAGCCTCATAAACGCAAAGACATAATACAATGCATAAACTGCCAGGATTACGGCCATTCTAAAAAGTACTGCTCATATTCTCCAAGATGTGTTCGTTGCGGCGATAACCATCCCTCTACTTCATGCAGTAAAACCACCACCACGCCCGCCAAATGTGCCCTCTGTAAGAGCGACCATCCAGCCAACTACAAAGGTTGTCAAATATACAAAGACCTTCAACGTCTCCGGAAACCCGCCTCAAATAATCACAGTAACTTTTCAAACAATAATAATTTTGTAAATCATATAAATAATTCTAAAAATATTAACTGTGAAGCCACCCAACAGCCAACTTCCAACGCCTATACACCTTTCTTACGCTTTCTCAATCATACGCGCAAGCTACTTACACTAATAACCCTGATCAAACTCCAAATAATCAAATTAATGATAACACACTTCTAAACTTTCTAAATGAATTTAAAGCTTTAATTAATCCCTTACTTTCTCTCCTCACTACAGTTCTCGATCGTCTTCTTGCACAAAATGTCAAATAACTCAAATAATACATTCACTTCACAATCATTGGTCATTCTCATGTGGAACGCTAATGGCTTAAATAATCACAGGAACGAACTTATCATGACATTTAATGAAAAAAGAATAGATTTAGCACTCATTTCGGAAACTCATTTCACAACTAACACCAAATTTTCAGTACCAGGTTACAACATAATCAATTCATGCCACCCGGACAACACCTCATACGCTGGTGCCGCGATTCTCATTAAATCCTCACTACTATTTACCCCCTGTCCGAATATACAGGAGAATTTTTTACAAGCTGCCATTTTGTCTATAAAACTAAACCACATCCCAATTACTATTGCAGCAACTTACTGTCCACCAAAACACAAAATTACATCACTTCAGTACGAACATTTTTTTAATTCTCTAGGTCATTATTTTATAGTAGGTGGTGACCTTAATGCCAAAAATCAATCCTGGGGCTGCCACTCTTCTAACCCTAAAGGACGCACTTTACTCCAAATAGTCAACCAAAAAAATTACTCCATATTAGCCCCTCCAGACCCAACCTACTGGCCAACGTCTATAAGTAAACGCCCAGATATTTTAGATATATTTGTAGTTAATATCCCCACTAACTTACATAATGACATAAATAATTTCTTAGAACTTTGCTCAGACCATACGTCAGTCCTTCTATCCTTGGATGCTCAGCCCTTATTCCGGCCCCGTCAAGCTTGCCTTACGGATGGTATCACAGACTGGGAGAAATTCCGTGAGATCATTGACCAAAAAATCAACCTAAAAACCCGACTTAAGTGTCCAGATGAACTAGAAAACGCTGTTCAACAATTTACGAATGTGATCCAAACAGCTGCTTGGAGCACTACTTCTAAAAAACCATTGAAAACCCAAAACTTCTTTCCGATCCCAACTCAAGTCCGTGAGCTAATAGCCAAAAAACGACGGGCCAGATCCCTCTGGCAACGCACCCGTCTACCTTCTGACAAACAATCATTCAACAATCTTGCCTCTTCGCTCAAACGAATCTTAAAACAACTAAGAAACGACAATTTCAGCTCTTGGGTCTCTTCGCTTACAACGAAAAACGGTTCTCTCTGGAGAGCTACTCGTAATTGTTTGAAACAAAAACCCACAAATTCTCCAATAAAAAGAATAGATAACACTTGGTGCAAAACCGATGCTGAAAAATCCGAATGTTTTCGCTCTCATTTCCTTAAAGTCTTCCAACCCCACCATGACATTGTCAATAATGTATTTGAAGTGAATATCGTGAACTCTCTTACCACCCCATTTCCACTTTACCTTGCACCTAAACCTGTCTCGCCGGGTGAAGTTCATCATCACTTAAAACTATTTCGCCTCAAAAAATCCCCTGGACTGGACTTGATAACGGCAGAAGTAGCTCAGCAGCTACCCAAGAAAGCACTCATACACCTCACACACATTTTAAACGCTATCATCAGACTATCCCATTTTCCCCTTCAATGGAAAACCTCAATCATCGTACTAATCCTAAAACCCGGTAAACCTCCGGAGACTCCGTCCTCATATCGACCAATAAGTCTCCTACCACTTTTCGGTAAACTCTGTGAAAAAATTATATTAAAACGAATCTCCCCTTTCTTAAATGTTTTACCAGTTATTCCACAAACCCAATTCGGGTTTCGTGAAGGCCACTCTACCGTACACCAAATACACAGACTACAATTCCTACTTAATAAACACTCAAAACTTACTACAAAAACAAAATTAATTCTTTATAAAAGCTTACTAATGCCCATCTGGACATATGGGATCCAGTTATGGGGCGCAGCAAAAAACTCACACATCAAAAAAATACAAACTTTTCAATCCACGACCCTACGTATCATCACTAATGCCCCGTTCTACGTCTCAAATCACACCCTACATACCGATCTTAAAATAAACACCATAAATGAAACGGCAAAAAGTCTATTCAAACGATATCGCTCCCGACTGTTAAACCATCCCAACCCTCTTATCTCAGCCCTTAGCTCAGACACCATACCAGGAAATCCGCCTCGTAGATTGAAAAGAAGGTGGTGTAGAGACCTTATTACCAATAATTAACAAAAAAAAAAAAAATGTAAATATATAAATGTAAAATGTTAAAAAAAAAACTATCATGTCGTAAAGTGTCGCCATTGGGTGGCTCCTTTTATCAGTATATAATCAAGTTGTAAAAATATCTGTCCACACGCATGCTTATTGTAATAAAAAATTACAGATTGTATGTATAATAAAAAAGTTAAAAAAAAAAAAGATATATTATCTTTTCATGTGAATCCCAGGTCCATAAATAACTATAACTAAATGTTCTTATACTATTATTTTATATAGTTAGATAACTACCTACATAGTAAATTACTTTTAAACTGAAATAAAAATAGGTAACAAATGTATGTGAAACAGTAGATTAGTTTATATACCTACTAAAATATATACATTTTAAAATAGCAAACAAGATCCTGGATCTTTCATGAGTCAGGGCTCTAGTATGTATAAATTATACATTTAAATTTTTAAATAATTCTGATACATGATTTCATTATTATTTATAAAAATGTATTCAAGAGCACAAATGCTGTTCACGGTCACTATTTTGAATTCTGATTCTATGGACCATTAATTGTATATATTAATATAGTCATATTGACTATCTGACCATTAGTCCAATAATATATGATATAATTTGTATTTACATGATATCCCTAAATTCTACTATTTTGAGATAAATCGAATTTTATACTTTTCATACGCAATTAAACACTCCGAATGTTGCATCAAAAATTACAGAAAAATGAATTTAAATATATTTGGCGTAAAAAAAATGCTGTTCCAATTTGAAAAACAAGAGTTTGTATCGTCACAGAACGTACGTGATATGAAAAAAAATTGGTAAATATAGTTTCGTAGTAACTTGAACATTGAAAAATATTTCAAATTTAAGAGTTTTTACGGCCAAAAAAGGGCGCACGTCTAAAATTTCACCCTGTGTATAATCTCACAGACATCTGCGCTAGAAATCTCTACCCTCTACCACGGTCTCAATTAACAGTATATGTTCACAGTGGCGTATTTACGGGGGGGGTCCAGGGGTACTGGATCCCCCCAGAACATCTCAAAAAAAAAAGTAAAATTCTTGCAGATTTGCAGAACCCGATTTATGTAGGCACGCGCGATCGCGCGGACATAGTTTTTTCCCGTAAACAAAATATTATATAAAATATAGTTTTTTATTAGTTACAACAGCTAAAACAGATACATGTTCCCGCAGCATGGTTTCAAGTTATAAGTATTATAGTTAATATTAATTATGTAGAAACTGAGGACCCCTCCATAAAATTTTGAAAATACGCCATTGTATGTTCATGGTCTCAGTGCCCAGTGGTCTCTATAGTGTCCATTTTATTCTCTAGTCTTCAATACTCTTCATGAGTGTATACTATAGACATTAGCTGATGTCCGATCACGGCTGTAGACATCTGTATTCTGTACTGTCTACCTACAGCCGTATGTCTGAGTTCTGGGTTTCTGACGCCATATTCACATAATATGTGTAATGAGTACCTACTACCTAATACCTATGTATATATTATTTTGTGTTTAATATACACATCTATAATATACTATCTATAGTATCTATTATATGCTTGAGTAAAAGTGTGATCACAGAATAATGATGTTATCACTAGCTTTCGTCCATAGATATATACTAATAGTATTAGTATTAGTATTAGTATTAGTATTAGTATTAGTATTAGTATTAGTATTAGTATTAGTATTAGTATTAGTATATATCTATGCTTTCGTCTCACACACTGAGATAAATAAGATAAAAGAATAAGATTATCTATCTCAGTGGTGTCCATAGAGTACTCTATGCCCTATGGTGGTGTCTAACAACATCGAGATAATAATAATATTCTACATTGATAAGAATTGATATTGATAACTAACATATAACACGTGCACTTTCATATTGTGTGTGTTCCTAAAGATTCTGTTGTAAGTTTCTATGATTATGGTTTCTATTATATTGGAATACTAAACTTTTTACTAGAATAAAAAAACTTTTGTTACTTATTACGTACGAATTTCGTAATTTTGACAAAATGCATCAGTTCAGTGATGCGGAAGATGACGATTCACCGTGAGTTAATATTCAACGCTATAAACTATTATCCAATTTAGAAACGTAGAAAGTACTTGTTTGTTGCCTAGAATATAATTTAATTAATATGCAAACTAACTATGGATGAAAACATTAAAATAAAATAAGATTTCTATTTTATTCTCGTTAACCTTATAGTAAAAAAAATTATCTTATTTCAGATTGGTCATCAATAACAAAGATGATGTATCAAAATTATTTGGTGAAATGACTTTTAATAATTATGGTCGCAAGTTAGTTAATGATCAAAATACTTATGATAGTGATTATTCTGATGATAGCAGTGAAGATGAAGCACAGTTTGATACTGGTAATAGATGACAACATTGAAAAACTGCATTGATTAGTATGGTTTAATTATTTGTTATAATAGGATGTTACAGTAGAAAAGGCGCCAATGAAATTAAAGCTCAAACCCAATCTACTACTCCCAATCAGCAAAACAAAAACATTAAAATCAGTGATTATCAACCATCTGAAAATCTGTTTAAAAAATATCTTGATAAAGTAAATACAGATCCATATGAAGGTCCTACACTTACTCATGAGGCATCTAATAAATTAATGGAAAGCTACAAAAAAGCAGATGCTATGAGGTTAAATAATATATTGAAGCAATTCATTATTGTACTCATAAATGTATAATTTAATATTATAGGTTTAGAAATAAAGACAAGTGTGATAGGGCTACAGCAGAACAAGTAATGGATCCAAGAACTCGAATGATACTTTTTAAATTGCTTAATAGAGGGATGATTGGTCAAATTGATGGATGTATATCTACTGGCAAGGAAGCAAATGTTTACCACTCAACTTCTGGTGATGGAAGCAATCATTATGCTATTAAAGTATTTAAAACATCGATATTGGTATTCAAGGATCGTGATCGTTATGTTACTGGTGAATTCAGGTACTAAAGTTATTTAATATAATTCTAAAAATTGTTATAATATTTTAATTTACAGTAACAGTTCAATTTATTAGTCTTTCATTTAAAAATGCTGAGCAAAGCTTTATTTCTATTAAATTTTGGGTAGTAAATCCACATTGCAGTTATTTAGTGTTCTTCTAAGTATTTAATTTGACTGAAAATCAAACCTTGAAAAATGTTTTTTGATTTTAAATGTTTTTATTTCTTTCATTAATAAATACAATAAAAATGTTCTAAGCAATGTAAAATGAATCAAATATGATGTTTTGAGCATAGTAATATTTTATTTATTGATAAGGCCTTTAGGGTAGTCATGTATTAAACAGGGCAAGGAAATTAAAAATTATATTTATTTTTAGTTAATTTATTGTTTAAACTTTTTTAAATTGTTCATTTCACGAATTTCAGACTCTTATTTAAATCATTAATTCAGTTTGTATTTGTTGTTATAGATTTAGACATGGTTACTGCAGACATAATCCAAGAAAAATGGTTCGTTTGTGGGCTGAAAAAGAAATGCGTAATCTTACTCGTATGTACTCGGCTGGACTACCAGTACCTCAACCAATTTTGTTAAGATCGCATGTTCTAATGATGTCTTTTATCGGTAAAGATGGTTGGCCTGCTCCAAAATTAAAAGTAATTTTGATATATTATTATTAAGTACTTATGTTCTTATTTTTTATTAATTATACTTTAACAGGATGCTCGTTTTACCACATCTAAAGCATGCCAACTTTATAGAGATTGCTTGGTAATTATGTGGAAGTTATATAACATTTGTAAACTTGTACATGCTGACCTTAGTGAATTTAATTTGTTGTAAGTAAATTATTCATCTTAAACACTATATACTTCAAATCCTCTTCTTTTCAAATGTACAATTAATAGGTATAACAATGGAGAAATAGTTATGATTGATGTATCGCAAGCTGTTGAACATGAACATCCATTTGCTTTAGAATTTCTACGTAAGGATTGTACAAATATCACAGGTAAAATGTTTATTTTGTAAAATAATATTTTATTTATTGAAACATGTTACTAGAATTTTGTTTATTAAGTTTAGAATTTTTCCATCATCATGATGTTGCTACTTTATCAATCAAATCTTTATTTGACTTTCTTACGGATCCTACTATTACATTAGACAATATGGAAATATGTCTCGATCGATTACAGACCAATATGGTAAATTTAAGTCCTTTAACAAATGAAGAAATAGTGGAACAAGAAGTTTTTAAAAATGCTTATATTCCCAAAAATCTTAATGAGGTATTTAAATATTTAGGAAAATATAATTATTTATTTATGCATTTTGAAACAATTTTTTAATGAAATTAGGTTGTTGATTTTGAAAGAGATATCAGTTTAGTCAAATCTGGTCAAACCAGTGAAGATTTAATCTATCAAAAAATTGTCGGTCTTAAAGAAGATTTATCTGGACCACAAAATACCCCAGCATTATTAGAAGATGATAATTCTGATAGTTGTAGTAGTTCGTCTGAAGAAGATAGTGTTGATTTAGATGAAAAAAGTAAATTTTCTAACTCAGCAAGACCAAAAAATGAAGATACCGAAAGCAAACGAGTAAGATTTATCTTTTCAACTATATTAAAATATCCTATTGCCATAAATATATATATTTAAATATTATGTGATGTATTTTAGTTACGAAAGAAACAAGTAAAAGAAGACAAAGCAGAAAAGAGGAAGGTGAAAGTCAAAAAACATTTGAAGAAAAGAAAAGAAAAAACAACTCAATGTAGAAAAAAATAATTATAATTATTCAATATAAACTGTGTTTTTGATTACTTGATAAGCATTTTTTTCTAATCAAGCTGATTATCTATTTCAGGTTCATTAAATTTAAACTTTGGAAAAAGAGTCAAATCTTCTTCCTCACTAAATCCAAAAGATTTTCTCAGTTTAGTCTCCAACATATTTACTTCATTGCATATTGCTAATCTTTCGGGTGACTGAGTCGATACCAATTCTTCATATTCTTTAATTTTGATGCTAATCATTTTCTGTATTTCCTTTTCAGACTTAATTTTTGTTTGATTTATGACTGGTGTCACATCATTACAATCATTCATCTTTTTTGTAGCAGACAAAGTAAAGTTTTTTTTAATGACTAACAAGTTCTTAAATATTCTTTTCATTTTGATTTGTTTATAAATTATTATAAATTATTATAATTTAATCAAACGATGATATGCAATGTAATATTTTGTATTATGAGTAAATAGAATCAGAATAACTAAATTATTTGTTGTTGGCATTGACAACTATAGTATAAACAATTGGTTTGAAAATGGCCATATACATAAAATAAATATATTTAAATAATAATATTCAAAATATTATAGATTGAACATACTGGTCTTTATATTGTATATTAAATGAATATACCATTTAATAAATTAAAGTTTACCCATATCATAACATACATTTTTTATTTCAATAGAATAATCAATAAAACTGATTTTTGACAATATATATAGGAACTTGACACCAATTACCCTTTTTCCCTAAGAATGTATTTACTGTATTCATCATTAAATTAATTTTACCTACTGCAAGTTATTGTAAGAGTGTTTGTGTTAAATATTATTTTACTTATACTGAGAAAATGTGTTACTATAAAACTCCAAGGAAACACCATGTAATAAGACTTAAAAAGTTCAAGGACTAGTAAGACTTACTGTTTAAACTGTTGATAAATATATGATAAAACATTTAATTTAATTTATATCAAGAATTCTATTAATTACTGGATAGTCACCCTAGTCAATTAATATGTATTACATTCAATTGCTTTTCAAATGTATTGAATACCATATATATGTTGTTAAGATATGATACAGAACTAAAAATTCTACAAGTGTAGACATTAGTTGTAAATTTTTAAATTTAATATTTATAATATTAATTGTTGGCTGTTGCCCGTTTGTGGTGGATAGTGTCTGATAAATCAGAGTGTGATTGTGACACTCTCGAGTTTGGAGACAATATCAGCTTAGAATAGAATATATAAATTATAAACACAGGTTTATTACCCTAACAAAGACAAAACTTTCTGTGATATCAGTTCACATTGGGTCGTTATGGACAAGTGGTAGTAGTTACTTGCAGTTTATTTTATTCATAGAAATTTTACTTCAGAAAAAAAAAAGTTTTTAGAATTTAAATATAATACATGGTAGATATTTGAAAATAAAAATTGGAACTGTCTTATGAAAAATGGACGAACCAAGATGATTGAAATTGTGAAAATTTCCAACAAAAATTCAACTTCATTGTTAATTCAGTTTTTTTTTTTTCTTACAAATAAAATCTAATATTCTAATCTATGCCCAATGGTGTATGCCGTATGGACTTTATCATGCGTACAGTTGTTGTTGTTGTCGTCAGATAGAGCCACAAAACACACCAAAAGGCCACAATGTATTAGCCATTAGGAGCTTGGCATCTAAAATAATTAATTACTCAATATTCAATAAAATTCAACCCGAATTTAGATTACGAGTAACTAATATATTAACAAATAAAAATCGAACATTATGCATTTACATTGATAACATCCTTGTTATACCCAGGTTTATGAACAGAAAATATATTATACAATCAAAATAACCATCTGAATATCATACAGTAAGTTAAAACAATTTGAACATTTAATATTGAACTGTTAAGCTAAAAATGCTTGATCTAAATTAATAATTTTTTATACCATAAATTATATATCGATAGTAAAATTGCGATTAATATGATATCGAATCGATTTCATATATCAGTTATTATATTATATCGATTATTTATCAAATATCTAATATATTCTACAAACCAGGTTATGCAACCTCGTGACCTGTGATTATTATAAAAAAAATCGTGTACCTAAATGTTTCTACTTTTATTGCCGAATGCCCGAAAGCTGGACGCCGATAAATAAAAAAAATTGTATCCTCTTCTTGAAATTAGAAAACTAATATAGTATATTCTGTTTCTCTTATTTATTTTCGATTGTTCGCAATTTTTATTAGATTATTGATTAGTCATTTACTCTAAAACATTTTATTCAAGCATTTTCAAGATTTAATTTGAATTAGATAATTCAATCAAAAAATCACTATGAGTGAAACTCCGAAAAATGATGGTCAACAACAACCAAACATTGAAGCAGTCAAGACAAAAAAGTAAGCATTATTGAATGTACAATAAAGTCATACTAAGTTTGAAATGTATAACAATCTTTCAGAAAGCGGAATAGAAATCGTAAAGACAATGTTAGAACACTCGTAGAACAAAGCACTTTAAATGGAACTGCTGAGGAAACTACACTGCCGCCTTCTATTTCTATCCAAGTCAGTGTATTTATTTTATTATGTGAATTGAAAGTGTAAGTGTATAATAATTAATTGTTTTTATAGACATAAAATATATTAACATTGAAACAGGCTCATTATTAAACTAAATAATGTGTAAATTATATTGTTTTTTTAAAATGGCATGGGATATAATTATTAATATGATTATAACATAAACCTTTAATCTTATAATGTAAATCTGTTGACAGACTAAATACATTTTAAAATCTAAACATTTGTTTATTGTCAATATTTTACAGGATATTCAAAAAGCTATGGAAGTATTCTCACTTCAACAAAGGGCCGCTAAGACTCCTGAAGAGGCTTTGCATAAACAGTATCGTTTTTGGTACACTCAACCAGTACCTAAAATGAGTATGTATTATTTATTTAAAATTTGTTAGAAAAATATTAATAACTCTTAATAGTCATTTAAGTAATTAATTATTTATAATTACCTTATTTGATTCTTTATCAAAAGTGTTTGTACTATATAACTATAACTACATTATAATATAGTCTCTTTGTAAATATTGAAAATGAATTAATTGTTTTTGTTTTAATATCAATAGGTGAAACTATTATTAATGATGGTCCGATTGAAGAAGATAAAACTGCAGATCAAATAAGGAAAGAACCATTTACATTGCCTGATGGTTTTCAATGGGACACTCTTAGTTTAGATGATCCTTTTGTTTTAAAAGAATTGTATACATTATTAAATGAAAACTATGTAGAAGATGAAGATAGCATGTTTCGATTTGATTATCAACCTCATTTTTTGAAATGGTATTTAGTAAACTTTTATATCATATGAATCAATTTATTATATTGCGTTATTAATGATTCATAGGGCTCTTCAACCTCCTGGGTGGTTAAAAGAATGGCATGTTGGAGTCAGAGTCATTAAAAGTAATAAATTGGTTGGTTTTATAAGTGCCATCCCGGCTTTGCTTAAAGTCTATGAAAAGTAAATATATTTTTTTTCCAAGAATTTAATTTTTAAGTACATGATTTATTTAAAATTTCAGGTCTCAAAAAATGGTTGAAATAAATTTCCTTTGCGTTCACAAAAAATTACGTAGTAAAAGAGTAGCTCCGGTTTTAATTCGTGAAATTACTAGACGAGTCAATCAAATGGGTATTTTTCAGGCTGTATATACAGCTGGAATAGTCTTACCAAAACCTATTGGAACCTGCAGGTAATGATATATTAGTTAAGTTAAATAAAAATAATAAATCTCTAAAGTTAATTATATGTTTTAAATTGTAAATATAAGCTATTGGTTTTTTATGAGCCTACTTTTGAAAGTCCATACATTTTATTTATAATAAATTTATTATAAATATTAAATCTTATATATTTTTAGAAGTACATTTTTTATGAAATATTCTAATTAATTTTATTTCTAAACCCAAGAAATTTGTAATAAGATTATTGACGACATAATTCATATTTATTTGAATTAAATTAAAAATAATAAAACAACTAAAGTCACTGTGATATATTTCTTAAGTATATATGTTAACTAATGAGCATTTATTTATAATTGCAGTCATTAAACACATAATTAAGAACCTTTTTTTTTTTTATTTTATTTTTTTTTTTTTTTAATTTAAGTTTAATCATCAAAATGTGCAAGTTAATTCTACTGACATAACTTTGACATCAGCTTAAAAATTTAATTTAATTTATTTTTTGAAACTTTCTGTAAAAACATTTTATGCACTTCAATTTTGGCAAAAGAATAACTAATGGTTACATTAATTTTTTTGTTTAGATACTGGCATCGTTCATTAAACCCAAAAAAGTTAATAGATGTTAAGTTTTCACATTTAAGTCGCAATATGACTATGCAACGAACATTAAAATTACATAAACTTCCTGATTCAACACGTACTCCTGGATTTCGAAAACTCACTCAAAAGGATTTGCCTCAAGCTCGTAAATTACTCTCTGATGTAAGAATGTTATAATTGAAATGTTCTCCAATATACAATTTTAACTATTTTTTACTTTTCAGTATATGAAATCTTTTGATTTATCACCTATGTTCTCTGATGAAGAGTTCAAACATTGGTTCCTGCCACAGGAAGGCATTATTGATGCCTATGTTGTTGTAAATGATAATAAAATTACTGGCAAGTTACATTTTGTATATTTTGACTGTATATTTATTGTCTAAATTGTTATGTATTCCAGATTTAGTTAGTTTTTATACACTTCCCTCAACTATTATGCATCACCCAACTTATCGTACATTAAAAGCTGCATACTCTTTCTATAACGTATCAACTAAAACTTCATGGGTTGATCTGATGCAAGATGCACTTATTTCTGCTAGAGATGTAAGCTATTGTACAATAATAATAATAATAGTAATACAAATCTTTTTAATAATATTTTTTGTCTATAGGCTAGTTTTGATGTTTTTAATGCACTTGACCTAATGGATAATAAAGAATTTTTAGAGCCACTTAAATTTGGTGTTGGAGATGGAAACTTGCAATACTATTTATACAATTGGAAATGCCCAGAAGTAAATAGTAACAAGGTAATAATTTGCCAATCAATATTTATATATATATATATGTGTATGTATTATAATATATTCTGGTCTAATTAATAATTTTATGTTATAGATTGGATTGATACTTCAATAATAATATAAGCATCAAATAAAATTTCTTGTACAATTGAATAATTTATCCCAACAAAAAATATTTAATTATGTAAGTTTTATTTATATATTATATATTTTTTTCTTTTTGAGTGTTCTGCAACTGTAATAATTTTGTAACTGGTAAAATATGAATTTAAAAAGTGCGTACATTTTAATATTTATGTTTTATGTGAATTCTTGATTGATGGTTAAATAATACTACAGACAGTATATTATTGTGTAGTAATCAACAACTAGGAAATTTCTGTCTCACTTTTTCACAATATAAAATAGGTTTTGGAATTTTTTTTAAGTTAATTTATTTTTTATGTTACCTATTATAGTTTAATAATCATAAATATAAAAATTTGTGAATTTACAGACAAAATATATATATGTATATAATATATATATATATGATAATAATAATATAATAATATATGGTATTTGATACCTTAATTTTCTGATACAATGTGATATCTACTAAATTCCATGTGCTTATTGGTTATTAGTATAAATTATAAAAATATCTAATAAGTAAGAACAACATCTTTTCAACTATTATAATTTATTCTAAAATATGAACTTAAAATTATTGTAACTTCATATTTGAGTTTATTATTATAACTATTTCTTATAGTATATAGTATATACTATCATTATAATTTATTGTTATCAAACTTGTAGAACTAGTCAAATCTAGTGTTTACATTATTTTAATGTACAAAATATTTAACTGTCAACTTCCCTCTTTTAAAAAGAGCTAAATTTATATTTGAAAACAAAATAATTATTAATTTTTACTTTTTTTAATCGGTTTTCTATCTAAAATTTATTATAATATGTATTATGCTACTATCATATTATAATTATTATGTTTTAGTAATCTGAAATCTATGTTAACTCATTTCATACTGAAATACTTTAAATTAGTAGCTAACTATTTAAAATATTTCAATATTAATTATATAATAAATGATGGACAAAAATTATTTTTATTATTAGTTCATAATACCAAGATTTGTTATCCTCAATTTGTATATATTAGGTAATAATATAATGATTCATACTTTCTTAGTTATTTAAATGGATTTAATTAATACTTTAAAAGCTCCTTCTAGTATCTAATTTACTATTTTTTGCTTAATATATATTAATTTTCAAAAGTACTATGATAATTATTTCATTATCCTGTAGAAATTATGTTTTGTAAAATGAGTCAAATTTTTATGATAGTTCCAATTTAAAGAAAAAGTAAAATCAAACTATCAAAAGATATTTGATATAGTAATATTAAAAACTTTATAGACATGTTTTTGCTACGGGTACAACCTATTACTTTTCTGACTGACTTCGCATTATCGCTGAGCAGATGGTATGGTAAGTAAATCATGATTTAAGTTACTAATTAATCATAGTTACTAACAAAAACATATGCAGAGTGCATCGTTTTTCTGTAAAGTTTAAAGAACATCCTTATATTATGTATACATGGGTAATCAAAATATATTTGTATTTTATACCATATTAATTGCAGACAAATATATGAGGATACTAGAGTATTATCATTGATTAAATAAGTAATTTAATCAATATTATTATTAATATTTTTGATTGATTTTTTTTTTCTACACTTCTTATACAACTTATTCAACCTTTTTTTTTATAGGATCAACAATTTTTTGAATGTCATAAAATTTTATTTTTAGATTGAATTTATATCAATTGACTTAGTGTTTACTTAATATCTGAATTTTAGTTTTTTTTTAAAAAATTAATTATTTATTAATTTAAGTTTCTTAAATTTGTATAACTATTGATATAAAATCAGCATGAGTCTATGACAGAGTAAGAGAATGATGATCTCAAATCGTGATCTAATATATTTTAAACCTTTTTATCGTAAAATCTTTATACGTTTAATTTGTATAATTATGTAAGCAAAATATAATTATATTTGATACACATGTAATTAATATAGTATGTCCAATTTATACATTTATTTTTTTCAAAATTAACACGTTCAGTGCCGACGTTATCTTGGTGTATCGCGCCACACGCCAAGCCAATATTTGTAAAACATGGATGTCGTCGGAGTATTTTAAAACACTATGAAAATACATATAACCATCGTCGGATACCATCCGACGTCGGCCAGGCGCGTTCGTAGCCACTGTCGGAGCGTATCCGACGATGGCATTGAACGTGTTAAATTAATAAAATGAGTTTTCCTTCAAATATTTTTTAAAAAAATGTAGTAATTATTTCAATATTAATTTTTAAGATATAATTTATTTACTTGCAGATTGTAGATTATTAATTAAAACTATGTAATCACTCCAGTTACGGAACCATCTACATTATAATTTAATATTTTTATTAATTTTACTTTGCATAATTCAAGCAGCTTACAACTTTTGTTTGTACTTCTAAAAAAGTACTTTTGGTGGAAAAGATGCATTATATTTTTTATGTTTTTTTACTAGTTAACAATATTTTCTAATATGAACATTTTATTAAATTATCGGCTATAATTGATAATTTGACTGCAAAGGATATAATGGAATTGTATTTAGCCTTGTTTTTAATATGAACAAATAATAATAATTACTTTTCGTATTATTTATTTCATCTTTTTCTTTTTTTTTGAAATTTCAAATAATATAATGAAAAATTAAAACAAAAAAATTTAACCATGAACATAATAATTAAAAATAACAGAACATTTTTCAAATTTTATTCACAATGTAATATTTACAACAAAATGTTGGTTTTGACTTTTTATGATAATCTTTATTACTATTAAAAATGTTTAAATAGGCTATAAGATCACAGTTTTAATATTAAAGTAATTTTACATAATTCATAATCACATACAATGATACTATTCATTAAAATTCAATAATTAATTTCTGATAGAAAATTTAACTAAAAAATATTTCTTTCAAAATCAATTAAATAGAACATTCTAAAAATAAATTATATACAGATAAAGGTACAAAACATTTAAATTTCTTATTAAACTTTATCAAATAATAAAATAGACAGTTTACATTATAAATACACTATTAAATGTAATTATTAAAATAGAATTTACTATTGTAAAGTGTGTTAGTTAAAGATGTTGAAATTAATTTTTGTTTTAAAATAAAAAAAAAAATATTAAGTTTATAATTTTGGTTATTAAAAAAAATCGATAAAAATAATATGTATAACACAAGAAGTGATGCTAAACATTATAGCTAAAAATATTAAATTTAAGAAGTAATGGCACCAATAAATTTAAGAGATTCATATCAATTGTTTAGGAGCAATTGTGTCCGGAATAATGTCCATAAATTAGTAATACCTTGTAAATAGTTTAAATCTATTTGACCATTAGCTGGTGTTACATGTGCAAAATCTATTAATGATACTCTTAACAAAGGATAAGTGTCTTCATTGTTGGTTAATGTTTCTGCATCATATGCTAACAACACTGAACTAGAATAAAAATGGTAATGTTTTTGAGTTTGGAAGTATCGTCTTATATGATCCAGTTGGGTGGTAAAACTTTGAACTAACTTTTCTAGACCTAGATATCCACTGTTAAAGTTCAGAAACGTCTTGAATACTGAAATATAAAAAAAAAGTATAAAAAAATTTAAAAAATTAATTTAATTATTTCTAAAATATTGTACCAGAAATAACTTTTCCTGGATCTAAACTTTTGCCAAATTCTTTATCATACTTTCGTGGATGTCCCAAAGTAGAATTTAATAAATCGTATACTTGAAAACCTGGTATACAGAAACTCCATTTTTCTTTACATTCTTTATATTTTGCCTGGAAAACAATTTTAAATGCTTATTTAAGGTCCCATACTTACGAATAACCTTCATAAATATATTCATTAAATTTCATTACGAAGAATGTTTAATATAATAATACTAGTATAAAATAAATTCCTATATATTTGATAAAAAATAATTGTATTTTATAGTTTAAATATCCTACATACATTTCAAAGTATTGTTTTAATTTATCATTGAACAGTACACCTTCGGTTATGTAAGTACTTATTACCATATTTTCTTTTTAACAAATAAATCTACTGAAAATTAGTATTTATAATTAACCATACTAGTTTTATACTACATAATTCATAATGTTAATATAATAATTTATACCCAGTCATAATCCAACATTCTATTCACTACAATTGTTTATATGTTTGCTAACCAAATGATAATTTATTAAAATGTAGTGTACATGATATGTCTTTATTATCAAAAAACTTTCAACATTGAATGAAGCATTACAAAACTTTTTTTTAACAATGAGAAGAAATTATTTTATATGACACTGCCAAACGTTTATAATGGGTAATGACTAATTCAAGAGGTAAGTCACTAAAAAAATAATGTGTTTATTACAAAAGGTTTATAATTAAATTATACATCTAATTTAATGATTATTACCAGTTTCCGCAAGGTCGTGTATATATAATTTCAGCTTTGTTTAAAATTATTCAATAACAAATTGTTTAGGTTGTGTTTATTATGTTTATAGTTTATATAAAATTAATATTTTACTTTTAGAGCTTTTATTAGATAGTTAAACTTATTGATTATTCCTGTATATTTTAATGTTTTTAAAAAGAATAATTTGAATAACTCTCATCAAATATAATTATATAAAATTAAATAACATAAAATTTCAGTAATCATAGTAATTACATTTTCATCCTTTTTCTTTTTTTCTGAACATCCTGGTTCCCATGTTTGTAAACCAATTTTTACATCCATTACACACGGTTTTTTCATGCCACTTGTAATATCATCTAAAACTACGAATGTCATGTCTAAATAAAAAAAGATACAATTAAGTTAATATGTAATTAATACCTTATAACTTGAAGTGGCGGATCTAGGGTTTTGGTTGAGAGGGGAGTGTCTAAAATTGTTTAAAACAATATTTAATAATAAATACATATTTATAAAAACAACTTGTATTATAATAAAAGTACTTATTATTAATAGCGCCTAGTAGGTGTATAGTGTAATAAGATTAATTTAAGTATATAATTCAAAATACTTATATGAAAAATATTTTGCCTATTGGAAAGTTTTAACTATAAACATAATTATATATGCCTAGAATATTATTTAGCAAACAAATTTGTTACATATTCTGATTTAAAATCAGTTTCCATTTCATATGATTATTTAAATTGTTGTTTTATGATCTCTTCATGCATGTGATTTATTAAAATCATGTAAAGCGTCTTTATAGTTGACTAAAAGTATTTCTTTCAAAACTCTATACTACGTTTCAAAAAAGAACATACCGCTTTCGCGACTAATTTCTGTTTGGCGGCGCGTACCCCTCACCAAGCATTGCCGGTATCTGTGGTCAGATAATACAAATAAGTGTAAGCATTTGAAATCTGTGTAAAATACTCATTTGAAAGTTTTGATCGCCGACCATCGTGCAAGATTGATGCCTCATTTCAACGATAGTGGGAGAAATTAGGCTTGGGACGGCAAACAGCCATCAGTCGATATGCCTGGAAGTGGTATGATCTTTTTTGAAACAGAGTATAAGCCTCTGTCCTCCAATACTAGCCACTTTAACTTCAAAATTATTTTCATACATTGTAATTCACAAATAGTTTATTAACTTGGTCCTTTGGGCTAATAGAAGAGGCAGATCCTTCTGTCCCCCATAAAATCCACCACTGGACTTATGTAAATCTTAAATACAATCTTATGTAAAAATAATAACAACGTTAATACATACCTTTTGAGTTAATTTTGACGGTGACGGTTCCAAAATATGATGGAACCAATTCTCTAAGGTTGGTTAGGGTTTCATTATTCTTTAATTCTTCATAAAATCTTACTTCATTCTTTCCTTTGGTACCACCTTCAACTGATTTTAATATATAACCTTCTTTGTGTTTCAACAAACCTACGTAACAAACAAAAAATATATACTTAATTTATACTTAATAAAATGAGCATGCATTTCTTCTTGATATCATCGAACAAACCTAATAATGGTTTCTCCTTTGTAAATTTATGGCCTCCAACCTGGTCATCGTAAGGAAGTAGATCACCTGAATCTAACCACTTGGCCATAACTTTTACTATAAGATAACATTTGGTAAATAAACTAAAAACCCATATGAATTTTTCTAATTAAGTATAAGTTTAAAAAGTTGTACCACAAACCTTGTATAAAATTGATGACGGCCTTGTACTTTTATTACACATACATCAATATAAAGACTTCAGTTATATTATACAATAAGCAAACAATTACTTTTAAACAGTAGTTTCAAATTATTTACATTTCAAAATAGCTGTTACAAAATTGAAATGTGTGATCGCATCTTTAGAATTGGAAAATTTTTATGAACTAAAAATCCAAAAAGTAGACAGTCAACCATGTGCCGTGTACGCAGAATGTACGTCGAGTGATGTGAATTTTAATTGCAATATAGTAATTCTGATACACGGAATGTTTTAAAATGACCACATATAGACAAAGTCTGACAAAGCGTCCTATTAAATTAAATTGTTGCTTCGGAAATTTGCGAGACGAAAATACGACCATATGTTTTGACAGTGTGCAGTGATAACTATCTACCTATACTACCACGGAACAACCAGAAGGGACGACACTCGATGAGAATTCCAAAATTTGTGATAAAGTTCGATAGATCAGTGCAACCACACATTTAAAAATTCTCTTTTACCTCTCAAACTGATTTTACACACTTTTCGATGTTATCATTTGTATATCAACGTGATATTACCGCAGATTATAAAATCAATGGATTGGCAATGACCAAGGTGTACGGGCTTATGGATACAAACCTCGGGTAATGCCCACGGCTGTAGATGATCTTAGAAGATCTAAGACCGTGGCCATCAAAGGCCGTTCCTGGTACACGGAGAGCAAGCTGTAGGACGGAAGAGGACGAACGCACGATACCAAAGTGGTTAGTAGTGGTTTGAATATGGTTGTCCAGTAGTTGATGATAATAATCGAATTATCTTCGATTGATGAACAATTTTAAAATACAGTATTTACATATTTTAACTCTTCATTTTTATTTATTTGGTATTACAATTTAGTACTTTCACCACGAATTAAGATATTTTACCATATGTCACTATATCGGATGTATTATATGAATCAAGTGTTGAAGGTATTTGGAAATTTTATTGAGTAAAGTACACTTATTATTACATTTATTAACGCTTTAAGCAAACCAAAATAAAAACGTTGATGACAACAACAGGCAGGGCTTCTACACTGAATGACTGATACGCGTGAATTCGGTGCCGATTTGAAGCCGTAACACACACTGCTTGAAATGATCCCCTACTGGTCTGTCCTTTGTGAAATCTGTTGTTTTCGCTTCCCGAAAGTTCTGCGTTTATACATTTTAATACCTATGTGGCTATGTATATGATGTAGACATTGTAGAAAAGACTTCTCTACATCGTGTCTATGCAAGGCCGTAACTGGAAATTAATTTCTGGGGGGGGGTAAGCCAAAAATGTGTGTTCTAATCTGTATATATAAAACAGTAAGCTGATTGACTGCTATCAACGCACAGCTCAAACCATTGGACGGATCTGGCTGAAATTTGGCATACAGATAACTATTATGATGTAGACGTGCGCTAATAAAGGATTTTTCGAAATTTTTATGTTAAAGGGGTGAAAAAGAGGTTCATGCCCGGTTGCACAAACGACCAATAACTAGTTATCGGACCAATAACTAGGTTATTGAATCGATAAAAATTTGACAGGTTGCACAAAAGACCAATAAGATTTATCGATCCAATAAATATTGGGTTATCGGTTCGATATGTTGTAGACCCGATTTCGGTTCGATAAATTTTCAAAAGAGTTCTATAACTTATTGGTCTGATAAGATTGTATTATTTTGTGATAATCACATTATATTATTCTTATCTATGGTGATAATTGTATAGTTTACTAATTCGAATATAAAGTAAGTTTTTTTTATTTTTCTTCTTACCATTGTAAAAGTACCTACTACCTATATAGTAATGTATTTATCATCAACATCATCGAGTTCATCGAATTCCGATGAAGAACATGACGTTCTTGAAGTCTTGATAAACCTTCCTCGAATATATATATATTATTACATATATTATATTACTTTTTTTATTTGAAGACATTTTAAACTAATTACTAAACTATACATTAATGTTTACAAACTAGTTATAAGTTAATATAATATAATTATAGTTTATAGTTTTTTTTAATAGTAGTTATGACAATAAAATAATAATTATAATTTACAACAATTAACACTGATAACAGTAAAAATATATGATTGAATGATAATTTTTTGTAATCATGGTATCTAAACATTGGTAGAAATACTAACCACTAAAATGTTAAACAATTGTTTGTGCAACAGTACAGCACTTTAGGGAACCAATATAGTTATCTATCTGACTGTTTATTGAACCGTTAACACAGCTTAATGAACTGTTTTTATCGATCGTTTGTGCAACCGGGCATATAAGTTTCATATGTTAATCAAGTCGTAGCTTAGTCACTGGTTGAAAATTTAAAAAGCCAAAATTTATGCTATCGGTTGCAAAAATCCTGTTGGCGCAATGGTACATTTATGTATTTTAGTGCAGAATGTCTTGAGTTCGAACCGAAGTTCCGGTGAGCTAATTTTTTGTATTTTTTTACATTATTTATAGTACTTTTAGATGCCAAATTTTAATGTATGTATGTATTCGTTGTTGTCTGGACTAATCAATTAAAAATGTGAATTGTCTACAATTCTAGATCATAGAAAAGATGTCAGCGAATTTATAAATTAAATTCGAATCACAGAAAGTACATTCATATACTATATAAATTAATTGATCTAAATTCTAAACGGAACAAAAATTACGCACGTTGCAGGACGATAAATCTACAAGCCGCGGCGGTGGCGTTGTCGTTTTCATGATAAAAGTACGGAAATATATTTTGGTCGTAAAAATCCGTCGCCGAACGGGTCAACTTTATGCCTGTATCCCATATTTTCCCCCACCACACGTGTGCGAACTTTGCGCGTCGTCGTTACCATCAGCACGGAGTAACTGTGCTCGCAGCCTCGCACAGACGGACTTACATTGTAATAACGACCACGCTGCTACCGCGGTTTTGTCCGCTGACAACGCGTTTATACAATACACAGATTATAATATACCCTGCGCGTAAAAATCAAAATATACCAATCACCGTACGTCTGTACTTATACCTAAACGCGTAGTGTTTATTAATATTATCACGACTATAACTACATACTATTTTATTTATAGCTGTACGTGACGAATACGTTTGATAAACGATACTAATCGATAAAACATCTGTGTCCACGTGCTGTAAATTACAGAACACGTTATCGTTGTTAATCAAGTGAAACGGATCAATCTGCTAAAAAGTATATACTTCGATAGATACGGCAGTCAACATAGACAATGCCACTAATTATCCTGTTGAATTTTTAAATTCGTTGAAACCATCGATATGCCATATCATAGGCTTATCTGCGTGTGAACACACTTATTACGTTGTTGCAGAATTTGAAACCACCTTAACTGTGCAACGGGACCAGACTTAAAGTCAAAGCCTTACATCACAATATAGTGGAAGCCACAATTTTGACTGGATGTGTGAAAAGGGAAACTGTATTTGTACCACGAATTCCTTTAATTCCGAAAGATCTTCCGTTCGAATTTAAACGATTACAGTTCACCCTCAGTATAAACAAGTCTCAAGGTCAGACTCTCAAATTTGCGGGAATAGACTTGCGAGAAAACTGTTTTTCACATGGGCAGTTCTACGTAGCTTGCTCAGTGCTCACGCGTAAGCTCACCCAGTAGCTTAGTGATTTTGGCTCCTACTAATAGATTAGCGAAGAATATTGTCTACAAAGAAGTTTTGCATACAATATTTTGAATAACTATTAGTAAAACGTTTATTTTAAACAAAAGCTACCTATAACCATTGCTTTTATAATAAACTAATAAAATAGGTTATGATAATAATACAATTGTCTTGATAACTAATTAATATGTATAAAATATTATTTCAACAATCTTAATTAAATGTTATTTAAATAGAATCAACAATATTTAATCTTGCCAGATTACATACATTTTTATACTTAAACCCGGCAATGACGGGTAATTCAGCTAGTTGTATTATAATATTGTGTAGGTAATTAAAGTTTATAACGTAGACCATAGCTGTCATTCGTATATGCACGTATATAATATATCAATGGTTTATCGATTATTCTAGACTGAAATAGTTATTTTACTACGACATAAAATAACGCAAACAATTTCGGGGGGGGGGGGGGTTTGAACCCCCAACCTCCCCCCCAGGTACGGCAGTGTGTCTATGGATACTACGGTCATTGATTAAATATACCCATATTACAAAAAAAAAACCGAAGAATGAATAGTATCGCTAGAAAAACAAAAGAGAGAATTACCTTTATACTGGCAAGCAGTGCCGCAACTACAGAATAAGAGGCCCGTGCGCACTGTACAGTTATTAGATTGGACCCTTTCCTATACTAATTTTAATGCAAGTACCAATATTTTTTGGTTTCCGAGTATGTTTTACTTCTGTATTTTTACTATAAGATATTATAATTATTAAAATACAAATCATTTTTAAAAAAATAAGTTTTAATATTATAAAATAAAAAATTCATTTTTTTGGTTTTTGCATCTGCAAAAATATTTATTATACTGTCTATTAAATCGCCGTATTTAATTGCTCTAAGGCCTGATGTAAGTGCAAGTCAACTGACTGTAGTTTATAAGACACAAATTGCATGGATCTCAAAATATTTTCCCAACCACCTAAAATTAAAAGAAATTCTGGTGATTTTAACTTTTTCTTGTGAGTTAATGCCATATCTTTCTCAATTTTTTTGTACTCGTCTATTGGTAAGTGCTTTTAAAATATCTACAAATCGTATTTGCAAAGAATACAATACATTGTGGCGGGCTTCCCATCGAGTTGAACCTAGTTTTTTTTATACAATTTTTCTTATTATAATGCCTTCTTCATCAAAAGCTAAATCTGTCTATCTGGGACCACTTGAACTGGAAAAGTTGAAAATTTCTAGTACAGTTTCAAAAAAATTATTGAATTGTACTGGAACTCTTAGCTATATATTATTAAATTAATATTGTGAGAAGAGAGAGAACTACAACAAGTGTTTCAACATTAAAAAACAATAGCACGAAATAAAATGAAAAATAGAAAGTCGGATTTCCTAAAGGTTAATTGGATGCAAGTTCAGCGATTAAAGGGTTAGACTGAGTCTCTAATTTAGTCTTAAATTTTTTAAAATGTTTTGTGGCTAATTGATTTACGGGTTCTATTTTAAAGTTGTTTTAAAGTGTAGAGTTAGATAAATACCATAGTACAGAAGAGATAATACGGAGATTGATGCCGTGATGGTTTGGAAGGCTTGCAGGGTATCAATTTAGGACGGTTTTGTACATCCACAAATTTGAATTGCATTGGCCCAAATAGGTCTTAATAGGGACTTGTAAATTATAATTTTAGTGTGAAAAGCCAATTTCGATTTTAGAATTGTACGAAGTAAATGGAGTTTAATATTGAGGATTTTCCTTTTAGATTTTTTGTGGGGACCCCCAAGTCAATCTTTTGCCAAGAATGACACCGAGATATTTTTCTTCTGAAGATATTGGAATTGGAGAGGAGCGGGTGTGGATTTTTTTAACGTGAGTGGAATGTATAAAAATTCACCTGAGTTGATTTTCCAATTGAATGACCATTCATCAATTAAATTAAAATAGGTTTGTTGAAAATTTGAGGTTTCTACTGGGTCATTCACAGCTGAAATATTTGCGGTACCATCTGCATAGGTGGCCATAATAGTATTTGGGAGATAGGTTGCTACCATGGGGTACTACTGCATAAACTTGGTTATATGAGGATACTGAATCACCATATCGGGTTAAGTAGGTACGGTTTTCTAAATATGAGCATCATTGAATAATATGGTGCAGGTAAGAACAATTTAAATTTAAAGAGTAGACCTTCGTGCCATACCCGTGGGACCACATCTAAGAATACTTCCGGCAGCATTGTTTTTTTTTTCGAACGAAGATGAAATTTAGTCAGCTAGTCTGTAAATTTGATTTACAGTTGAATGTTTAGTTCTAAAGCCAAATTGTGAGTGTGAAATTATGTTGTAGATTTATAGTTTTGGTCTTATTATTCTTATGATTTTCTCGAATAACTGGACAAGAATTGGTAGTAAACTAGTAAAATTATGAGTATAAGAGGTGATTTCATTTTTTGGTTTGTTGGGCTTAGGAATAACAATTATTGTTGATAATTTCCATATTAATAAAAAGTAGGAAATTCACATCATGGATCTGAAAATATAATTTGTAAGAACAATTGTTTTTTTTTGGTAGATTTTTTAGAATTTTATTTGTAATAAGGTCATTTCCAGTGATTTTTTTAATTTTAATTTGTTTATTAAAATTTTTACTTCGCTTGGTGTGATGTGTTTGGCAGGGTATGACATTGGAAAAAAGCTGTTTGTAAATAAGTTGATCTTTTCTAGGTATTCAGTGTAAGGATGTAGCATATCAGTATGTGGTTTGAAAATGTTGGAAATCTTTTACATTATATTTTAATAACTTTTTTAAAATTTTCGACCAATAAACTGAAACAATTAATTGATGGATAATTCTTATTATTTCGAAAATAGTTTATGATTTTTTTTTAAATGTATAATTATAGATTTTTAATGTATATAAATGCATACTTTTGAACTTTTTAAGAGATATTTTGCCAATTTGTAATGAATAAATGTTTATTTAGGCATTTTTATGGCATACACTTACGAGCACTGATAATAACTATTATTAAGAAATCTAAACATCAACATTTAATATATTTACTCATATAAATATTAAATATACGAGTATAATGCTCACAAATAAATCACTTTTAAATACAATGTAGGTATACAGTTTATCCTGGAGAACACGACACTTGATAAACGCTTAATATACTTATTTTTGCACACTGGGACTAATCTTTGACATTTTAGTACAATGGTCCTCGTACATTATTGTAATGCTCTTACTTATGTAAAAAAAATCTCAAAAATCTGGGGTGACAATTTTTATAAATAATCGTTTGAATTCGAAATGTTGATAAAAATCAACAAAAATCACAAAATCTGCCTAATTTTTCGTAGTTTATAGTTAATAAACATTTCAATATCAATACTTAAGACTCAAAAATATAGCACAATGAATAATAAAAGTATTAAATAGGTGGTATGTGTACATTAATATTTAACAACTACTATATAGCAATATTATCAGTATATTGTTGTTAACATAATTTTTTATAAGATATATTAAAAACATAAAAACATTTAGCATTGGATTAATTTTTAAATATACATTTTTTATGAAACACTAAAGATAGTTATAATTTTTGTATTAATTAAAGGAGATATTTCTCATAAGTTATCTACTAATGAGCTGTATTTACAAATTTTAAATCATAAATAACATAAAGATAATCAAAATGAGATCCTTAAAAATTTAATATACATATTTAAATAGCTTCTGCAGTAGAAGAATCTGTTCCTAAAAAATCGTCACCAATTTGTTTTATAGTTTTTCCTCTGGTGTCTGGTAAAATTTTAAGTATAAAAATGAGCGTAAATAACGTTAATATGCCGTATATCATGAATATACCTGGACCTAACCATATTCGCATATATGGGTACATTTTAATAGCGATAAAGTTAAATATGGATGACAAGCAGGCAACAATTGAACCAGCTACTCCAGCTACATCAGTTGGAAAAACTTCGCCGAGCATAGCATATGGTATTGGCCTTAATCCCAGTCCATTCATAGCCATATTCAGTAATATGCACGTGATAACAACTACATTTGTAAGAAATTCACTATCAATACCCAGGTACAAAAAAACAGCCAATGATATCATGGATAAAGCATATCCTGAACATGACACAACGGATAGCTGTTTAAACCCCGATTTCGTTAATAATATTGACAAAAAAATCATAGCACTGATATTAGTGAATCCTGCTAATAATGTTATCAGATAATTGTTTACTGTCACATTCAAGCTGCGTAAAAGTTGTATCATATAAGATGTAAGTACAAACGATCCACTGAATTGCTGAAAGAACAAGAACGTAGTCATTATAACCATTGGTTTGTAAACGTCTGGTTCAAAAAGTCTATCTAAAATCTTGGACTGGCGTACTGAATTTCCTTCCAGCGATTTGGCTCTTGATGTTTGTAAAATAGGCTGAGTAATACGGAGAACATTTTGGGAAAATTCTGCATCACCATGTCGACCTTGTTCGAATAACCAAGGGGGGCTCTCGGGTATTAAAGCTCTAATAAAAATTAGCGCTGCGAAAGACACAAACGACGCTGTATATGCAACTATATATGGTGGCACTAGAGATCCTAATAAATAGGTGAGGAACATCCCAAAGTTAAGCATAATTGAGGTCATAATCGTGAAAGAGCCTCGTAATCCAGTGAAGTTAACTGTGATACATTCAGCAGAATAAACAGTAGCAGGGGTAGTAGATAAGCCCACCGACATGCCAACTAATAACTGTCCTGCATAAATTACATACAAACTAACAGATTGCTGAGCTAACAACAACCATCCTAAGAAAGATGGAATGTTGGTTACCATTAATGCAGTTTTTCGTCCTAATTTGTCAATAAGTGGACCACTTAGTAAGCAGCCAATGGGCATCATTATAGATGGTAAACTAGCTGTGAACAAATAAACAATTTATAATTATCATACATTTTTAAGCTTTTTAAATCTTATCAAAGGAATAAAATCGTTTATAAAATTGTAATAAAGTGTAATTTTTAAATATCATAAATTAAAAATTGTCCTTGATAAACAATTACATTTTGAATATTATGAAAATTGTGTTTATAATTCATGAGTTTTATATTTTCCCGGGTAGTATTTAGAAAATATACAATCTTTAAAGAAAAATTGGGTTTAAATATCTGTAAATTATATGTTAAATTGTACTATAAATTATTATTCCCATTTATCAATAATAAATTAATAAATATACAATTACTGATCTTCCTATATAAGCATAGATTTTTTCGTAATTAAAAAATAATCTATAAATTGAAAGAACATATTTCCTAATAGTCAGTATATATACCGTCCATAATGCCTATATTACTCATGAATTTACAGATGTACCTCATATATTTTAATTTTTTTTTTTGAATTAATGTCGGATACTCAGATTTAAATAAAAGCAGCTAGAAAAGAAATATTCTTACCTCACGATTTAATATTCTGAACAGCAATTATGATTCTATACACTTTCTAAATACTATTTTAATACTTATAAATCATTTCGGTCGCAAGAACACACGTAAGTTTAATCGTTGGCGCTCCGTTATCGCAATGTAATTTATTAAGTACTGATGACAAAATTTTAAATTATCTGTTTCAATAGCACATAAAATGAAACTGCAAGCCTCGCTTCACTTCGTACACCTCTGAGATCACGATAAGAAACCTATCTATCTCTTATTCATCCATTGATAATCTCCTAACCGTTTTGTCTAACTCGCCTCCGATTATATCTGTGACAAACTGACAACGTATTTGTCATGCCTTTAATTAACACTACGGACAATCTCGAGTCTCAACTGTCCGTGGCCACAAACTTTTCGGTGATTGACACCGACTTAAAAAATCTCACCAGTCCCAATGCGTCCCTGCAAGTCTACACCGTCATACCTTGTACAACCTTTAGGGTCATAATAATTTCAATAAAATTGTACAGCATTTAATTGCAACTGAATCAAATTTCTATAAATCGTCCTTTCCTTCTCTTCGCCCTTATATAGGATTGTTATTAGAAATTTACATCATCCCACCTTACATATACACTGACGTATCCGATAATTTGGCCGAGCCAGGACATTCAGTCAAACACGTATACAATGCCAAAAACAAAAACAAATATCCTCTCCCGACTCCCACTCTTCTTCATGAACATTTTTCCTCAAGACAATAACAAGACATCATATCTTTGCTTAATACTTAAGTAGTAATTGAAAAACCACACTAAGAGATACGTTTCCCTCCACAATGTCATAATTTCGAAGTCTACGCGCAATTATTGTCATCAGTCATCACTCGGTGCGTTAGGTTAGGTTAATTCGAGCCAATTTCGCACTCTGCTCGAAGGACAACACCACGAATTTCAAGGGATGTTTGGCTTTCTAGTTAGGTATTAAAAAATCGACTCCGAAGGTCCCACCATTAGTTTCCTAATTATCATACTTAAGTACTCAATCCGGTACTTTTAAAAAAAATTACTTTTAAAGCCATTCATGTAGGTAGTCAAATACACATAAAAACTCATATTATGCTCAATGTAAATTAAAATGTTTAATAACTGTTGAGAAAAATATAAACACTTAAAAATAAATTTTATAAATTCGTATCAAATTGTAAATAGTTAATGTCCAAATGAAAACAATTTCCAAGAGATTAAATGTAAAATTAATTTACTCTATACTTATATACTGTACATGTACTTTTCTGATTATAAGCAATTAGAATTTATGACTTTATGAATTCAATTAATAAGCATGCCCATTTGCTATTTTACACCTATACGATTTATTTATTTTTATTAATTAATTGTTTAAGTATCATAAAAAAATTCGTTTTTAAAATGACAACAATTAATACATAAACGACAATATTTTAATATAACATTGTTTGAAATAGAATGTTTTTTAAATACCAAACCAAGATTGTTCATCAACTGACAAGTGCAACTGATCTAAGACGATGCCAGAGTATCCAAAACTCATACCCGGAGCCAGACAGGGCATGGTTACTACAAAAGCCAGCCATAACTAAAACAAAATAGTTGATCATAAAATTACTAATAATACCATTTTAAATAAGTAATCACTAACAACTAAAAACTAAAAACTATAAGCGCATTAATATAAACAATAGTATTTGCTCAATCAAGCGTGTATAAATATAAATAAAAAATAAATAAACATGTACTAAGCACCTTTGATTACATAAATTATACTTATATATACATTTTTTATTAAATTATGATTAACTATATACTCTTTTTGTAATTAATTATGTACTGTACTTATATTTTGCCTAATTTTATTGTTTATATAATGACGAGCTGTCCCAACACGGCGTTGCCCGCGTATAATTATAAATTTATTAAGCTATTTATTATGCTTTAAAAAAATTAGGAGAGTGTTCAAGTATAAACACATCACATACGACATACAGCTTTTCGGCTTCCATTTTCCAAATTCCATTCATAATTCAGTGTTTATCAAAGCTTTACATGTGATTGAGAAGTTTTTTTCTTTAACTTTACCACTATCTATAGCACTACAAAAAGTTAATATTGATTTGTCATATTGTTATGACTTTATGGGCGAGGAACAGATGCATGTCGAATATTTAAAGAAATTCGAGAAAATGCCGATGTTGAGTTAAAACAAATATTTTTTTTAATTCAGAAGAATCTATGTTAGAAGGAGTTATTGAAGTACCAAGATTATTATAATATTACATATGTTATTGAAGTACTGTAGGTCGACAAACAGCACTTAATAATATTCTACGCGGTTTGTTATTCGTGTACCGCACGAAAATAACAAACCAAACTTAATCGGTGTTGCAATCGCGGGTCACCGATTACCTGCGACTGGTTTTATTACCACCAGTTATGTAGTTGATTATAATTGTGGAATTGTGAATTCCACGTACTATTAGCACAATCAATACACCGATAAACAGCGATTAACAGTCGGGAAAAAAAATACATATATATAGCTATATAAAATGTATACAAACTTTAAAAAAAACCCACTTTTACCCCCTTAGAGTTCGAATTTTGAAAAATCCTTTCTTAGTGCGCCCCTACATTGCTCAAGGAACCTCTGTAGAAAATTTCAAGTCTCTAGACCCAGTGGTTTGCTCTGGGCGTTGATGAGTGAATAGGGGCGGTCTCCTATATGTATATAGATTATTATTATAATAGATCTATAATTAATAATTATAAAATCAATCATAATTTTAAAATCAATGATTGTACTTTTTTTTATAGTAAAAATGCCATTATTAAACATTCAATTCTGGTACGAATTTTAATTTATTTGAGTTATTATAAAGAGTTGGGGAGAGTAGAAATTATAAATTATTATATAAATTTTAAATTATAAAATGTAGACCTGGAAGCCAGAACTAAAGAAGAAAGTGATAATTGAAAATATGCCAGACGAGAGTCAAGGAGAAAACTGCAGTTATCGGTAACCGAGGAAAAGAAAATAGGTGAATAAAGATAATCTGGAAAGAAAAAGGGATGGCAGTCAAAGAGGAGATGATAGAAGTTAACAGGGCTTCCTCGGGATAGAGGGTGCAAAAGGGGAAAGAACTAAGAGGAAGAAGAAAGGAGTGGGAGAAGAAAAGATAGTGAATAAGCCGTAAGCAAGAAAGGCCATACTGGTGTGCCTGGTGAGAGAAAGCGAAGAAATCCATGTTCGGGTACATAATATTAGGGAAATTTTGCGGTTGAAAATTGAGCAGGAAGGGAAATGTTAACATAGTGATTATTAGGGCTCGAAAGTTGATGCATTTTAAATTTTTTCGGAACTTCTCAGACGATACTTTCTTAGATAAAAATGTGTTTCAATAGCATGCGAGTCTAAATGTCTAATTTTTATTTTGCATTTTTTTTTCATTTTTTGGCTTTTTTGCTTTTTAAGTCATTTTTCATCATTATTGGGTCATTTTTCCACATTTTCACTCATGTTTAATTATTTTACTCATTTCCCACTAGATCATAGAAAAATACCTAATGAGTTTATTTAAAACGCACTATTAAATCGTTTGTTAAATAACATATTGTGCCTTGTTTTTGCACTCTCACTAATTTACAATCGTTTTACTTCTTATCATTTCTTGTCGAACATTAGGCTGATAACTTATTACTTCAAATTCACAAATTACTGAAATTTGTATCATATTTTATCTCGTCGATTACAGTCGTGGTTGTTATGTTGTAGTAAATTTAGAAAGATTTTATTATTTTTCTCATATTTTCGAAATGCCGAAAATTAAAACGTCGAGTTGTATGTAGTCCTCGTTTGCGTGCTTTTGTGTCGGAATTCAGTGATAATATTTTTTCTCCTGATAGCACAATTCTTTGTTGTAAAGTATGTGAAGTAAAGGTAGCCTCGGAAAAAAAATTCAATATTGAACAACACATTTCCTGTATAAAACATTATATAGAGCTCTATAGGCTATAGATCGCAAACATTGAAATCAAAATCAAAGTTTCTTACTATTTTGAATAATTTATAATTTGTACTTTATAAATAAAAATAAAAAAAATATATATGGTTTTTAAAGAACAATTCTGAGTAAAATGGGTCGGAAGGATCAGTTTATATTTTTAAAGATAGTTAATAATATCAGATTAATATAGTAGTAGAACAAAATTTCTTAATAAGTTAGATTTAACATTTAATTGTAAATTTCAAGCGCCTATAAATTATAAACATCACAAATTGTTTTGCTCAAAATTATAAAATATCTATACAATTCTAATATAAGTACTCAGTTTTGAGTCTCTATCATAAATATAATATATGGACAATCAAATAAAACAACTAAATAACCAATATCGTATATTCAAGATTCGTTAAGATACCCGATTTCTTCAAAATTTCATTTTATAACGCTTATAAATATTTTTTGTGATTTTTAGTTCAAATGACCAGGGATGAGGGAGGGACATGGTTCTATACTTCTATAGTCTACAGGGGGATAGACTATAGTACCAATTAGACAACATTTCTTAACAGAAACCTCTTATGATTGTGTGATCCTTTTGTTCGGAATCATGTACACAGCAGACGCAAAAAATAAAATAAAATACACATATGGTAAAACCAATTAAATTCTTTGTTCCACTCAGAATATAAAATAATGAATACATTATTTAAATGGTAAATCAATCAATTTATATAGAATAAAATACTTGAAATATAAAATGTACATTGATTATATATACATATTATGTATTATTAATTTAATCAATGAAATGTATTAAAAATATAAACATCAAAGTTTTATTTTATATACTTACTACTCGACTTATACTTTTTTTGTGCAAATAATGGGTTTTACACGAGTAATTATTATATTGTTGACAAGTTAATCTGGTTTTTTCATTCGACTCCATGTAGATGAATTGAATAAAAAAATCTACAAAAAAATGAAACACATTAGTATTGATATTCTTATGTACAATGTACAATACATTTGATGACATATGTCATTTTGATTATACAGTTAAGTTTATTGGCTGTGTGGCTAGAAAAGAGACGAAATCACCTTAAGTACAATTTACTTTCATGAACAATAATTCCACTGAAATTTTCATTTTTGCTTATTACCTATGTTATATTTTTGTTATGATGACAAAATAATGAATAGGAATAGTACAAGTATGTAATTAAATTTAAATTTATTTATACAGATAGGTCAAAGGTGCATTAAGTACTATTACACTTATTTCAATAAAATTATTTTCACTTTAGTTAAAAAATTTGGTTTAGTTACAATATACAAGTAAATTATATGGACATATAACATGTACTACGTAGAAAGAATAAAAATGTATAACAATAATAAATAAATAATCAATAAAATAATGATACCAGGAAAATGTCGGATCATTGTTAGTCATCCTGCTATAAGGTCTATTTTTCAGGTGTTCGTAATAAAACACGGTATATAATATAAATGTCTAAAGTCATGCCTGGTACATGGCAATTTGTCTTAGTAGTTCACGTGCAGTGGCGGCTATCTTCAAAATAATATGTGTTGCTGAAAATATTTTTGAGGACCCACCCACCTTCAAATATTTATTAGCAAATACAAATAACCAATATTCAATTAGTGAGTACTGGTTCACATATTTTTCCAATCTTGGGTGTTATCATTGTTATCAACATTATAACTGCGTAATAATTTAAAAATATATATAACCCTTCATTTCCCTCTATTTTAAAAATAAGTTACCAAATTAATTATATTTATAACTTATTACTTTGAATTAAAATAAGAACAACCAAATCAAAAAATATATATTGTCCCAACTGGGTTATAATTTGTAAACACAAATACGGACGGGCGATGAAATTTTATGCTACGATCTGATAAATACGTACCTAGTCAGGAAATATATTTAATAATACAAGCTATAACAGTTTGATGCAGTTTTATAGCATTTATTATTGTGTGATTTATTCCAGAACTTGTTATTTAGTATTGTTTTGATTTAATTATAAGTCATATAATTATAAAAATTACCCAAGTACCCAACATCCATCCAACCACCTACCCAGGAACCGACCCACCCACCAAATGTTGTATGTGATGCTCAAGCAACACATGCACCATAGGATAACCGCCATTGTTCACGTGCATTAAATAGGCCTGATAAATAAGAAGTTATTTCTCACATTTTAATTTTAATCTTAAAGTAATTTATACTACCATGGTATAAATACTTATAACTTTTGAAATAGTTGTATTTATGTATATAATTTATATTACTTAAATTATTTACAGATTGTGCAATAAAAATTATAAAAATATTTTTAGGTACTTTTTTGGACTTTTTTGAATAAAAATATATAAAATTAAATCATACATCATATATTTTAGTCGAATTTAATATGTCATATTAATTACCTTTTAAATTTAACTATAATTTATGAGATAAGTTTAATTACTATAATATCAATAATATTTACATTTACATATACACTTATGTCTTATATACTATATACATTTCATATAATATTACATTCAAATATGTAAATAATATATAACACATAAATTATATGGCTATACAATCTGTAATTATTAAATAGTATAGATGATGAATTTTTTTAGTTTTTTTTTTATTGCTTTTATCTCAATAGACATTACGGCACAACAATTAATTAATGGTGAACATAACATTCCAATTAAATTACAATTTATTGATAGGTAGCCAGCCAGTTGTGTAACAATAATGCCCATAGAATAGTGAACAATACAAATTGCAATTATTCATAATTATTATTTATTTATATATTTATTTCTATAATATTTATATTTTTTATTATAATATGTTAACACATCGTATACATAACGGCACGAGTAGTAGGTAAGCAGTGGCGTCATATTAATTTTTTTTCAAGTCAGCATTAGGTAGAACGATTAAGAGACGCCAAATAAAATAGTAACCTGGTGTAAGGAATTAACAGTCATCACTCATCAGTCATCAGTATCTGTGGATAACATACATAATGGTCGTGAGTTAAGTATGGCTCCAATTTCATCAATAAAGTGTTAAATTCTTCAAAAGTGTAAACTGATGTTTATGCGACAAGAATATGATTTGATTTAAACGACTATACATGTTCCTCTCAAATACCACCTAACATGGTGGAATAAAACGCCAATCAATCTCTTGTGGTAAACTGAATAATTTTACTTTATTCTGCAATACAGACTAGGACATAAACACACAAAGTTCACGCATATACTTTTATGAGCACCAGTGAAGTTTATGCAGTTATCGTTCAAAATGACTGTAGGTTAACCACGTCTAGAAACAAAACATCTAAGGGCCACGTTGAAGTCGTATCAGTCGTTAGATCACTCACTGTCTCTAAATGAACTCCCTTGATGGCCAAGCAGATCAACAAACCTAGATAGCTTTAGTATGTGTTTTGACACGTCCTTTAGATATGCGAGTTAGTTCAGTGACCCAGCATAATCGACACCACAATTGTTGAATGGATTTGAAATTTTAATTTGATAGATGGTAAATCATCCATTATTTGTTGACTATTTGACTTCTGATATTGAAAACAGATGACACACTGTTATAGTAAGAGCTTAAATAGTTTTTCTACCATGAATTACCCAGTATTTAGAGCGTAGAAGAACGACCGTTACATTAAGATTTGCGTGTAAGTGCAATGTGTGCCTCTAACGAATGATTAACAAAGTAAGAACATGCATTTTAGGTGAAATTATAGGATGTTGCTGAATTTCTGAGTATATGTGAAATCAGCATGCTATAATTTACCTCCAACACGGAGTAGTCGGACATCATCAAGGAATAGATTGAGACTTGAAAGAGAACTTCAATCTCATATATTGGTTTGCTTACTCAGTTACTAACAGTTGATCTCATTTGAATACATGTCATGTTGTTCATATTTTATCCAAATGATGAGAGCTTTTTGATGTCCAACTACACGGGTCGGTCCTCTGCAGCGTTGGTCGGACCTTTTTTCGTTGCGATTTTTAACAAAACATAAAATAAATATATAGGCCGAAATGACCTTCTGTTGTTAACTGTATGACAAGTTCTGATGTTTTGACCTATAGGTTTTTCATCCCTTTTTTATTGATCATTGACCAAACGTCAACATTTTCAACAAATTTGTGCCTTTTTTGCTAAGAAGTATTTATCACCAACCGTTGGTAATATGAATGTGTTGCATCGATGAATACTATGCGATAGGTTACAAATTTGAAATTAGATACATACGACTGCCTTTATTGTTTGTAACGACTTCATGTATTGTTGCCTTATTGAATCTGGACCTGTTTGTGTTGTTTTTTCTACAAAACTGTATGACTTCTAAGGCTTGTCTTCGACTTTCAAAAAAGTCACTCAATAATTGCTAGGTAGGAAAATCAAGGTAATTTACACACTCAATTTCCCACGGTAATGTGGTTGACACTAAGTGTACTAGAACATCACCCCCATGTTCTTTAATGCTCTTACATGTTTATTTGTATTGTCAAATAGTACTTTCAATATTTGAGGAGATTCACTTTGAGCTACAGGTTATATGAATAATTTATACATATTCTTATGTTTGAAAGACTAAATTGTTATTATTAAATCTACCTAGGCCTAGGCTTCAGTGCAATTGCAGATCTCAGATGACAGAGATGACATGATTTGTTATTTTTGCCGCCTCTCTAGTTAGACTAATTTGTAAATAGAACATTTTTGTGTACTATCAAAATTACTATTATTATGAACGATGGATTCAAATTGGTCCTTAAACGAGTACCAGTCTTCTAGTTTACCGTTGAATTGAGGGATATTAATTGGTGGTAATTTCACATGATGTTTAAAATGTTCTCATCTTACACTTTCATGTTCATTACGTATTTTTTGTTACGTTATAGAACAACGGATTTTGTCGCGACATATGATGTAGACATAGCTTCAAGATCATTTAGATATTTGTGTTGATCATTGTCATCCAACTCCAATGATGGTTCTTCATATGTTTGAAATGTTTCCTTATAAATTTTGAATGCTTCCTCTAATAATTGTAATTGAGTTATGATGTAATTTTCATTGCATACTTTTACAGTTTCTGATGAGTGCATGTTACGTGTTTTATCGATTAATTTGCGTTTGTATTAGAGCTTTATTAATATTTTTTCCATCTAGAATTGTTAACGTGATAGTCGATCACGAATCACGATTCGAATTGAATACTACGCACGAATGACTATATGACGAACGAACAACTTACTATAGGACGATGCGAAATGAATACGACAAACGAACGACTAAAATGTATATATAAAATATAAATATATTTTCTTATTAGATATTTAGACTAACTGACAATTTAAAAATTTGGCACCTTAGTAAGTGTTTCCAACGTAAAAAAATAATATTAATAAAAATAAATAATAATGATGATTTATATTTAACAGAGATATTGTTATTCCTTAGAAAATATAAAAATTTTAAATAAAATTCTTAGGTACGATGTCATCTTCAGATTTCATCTTAAATCTCAACTTAAGTAATTTTATTTTCTGTTAGATAATCTGATCCATATAATTAGATTATGAGTGAATCGGAGAGGAACTATTTATTGGTTTCAATATTGAATTTTGTCTTAGACTTTCAGTTACCCCTTTCTCAGGTTATAAACCTGCACAGAACTTTGCTACAACTTTTAAAATCATAAATTTCATAAGGCTTAAGGGATAGTTAAAAACACAGATGGTTGGTACTTAGAAAGTATACATTTTTAATTTTTCTTGTTTCCGATATTTTTTGATAAAAAGAAAAAACTGAAAAAAAAAATTAAAAATAATGAAATTATAATTTAATTTTACTAAAACAATTAAAACAAGTAAATACATGTCCTATGAAAGCGACGGGCCACTGGCGACCCCGTATTATTTTCAAGTAGCCTGTGTTAACTTTTATTATGTATTACTCTAAGTCTAAAGTCTATAGTCTAAAAAAAATGTTATTTAATAAAATTTTGAAAAAACGTTGCTCGATTAATCGTCATATACTCGTATATATATTTTTTTTCTTACTGGACTTTTTGTTAAGAAGAGTACGGCGATTGCAGAGGCCATTAGCTCCCCATGTGGGTTTTTTTGGTATGGTAGTGTAATGATATGCAGTATCATGTATATACAAAAATGTTATGATTTAATAAATAACGACTCCTTCGGCACACACACAGAAAACAAGCAATAAAAAGGGACAACAATCTAACGGTTCCCCATTGTCAATAACTGGGTCAATCTTCATGGGAAACCACCCTTTGGTCAAAAGAACCATCCCACCACACAGTCAGACCTCTCTCTATAAAACGTCTGAGACAACACTTCTCGGGGCTCTCCGTTGCAAGTCGTCAGTGCGGGCGCACCGACTTCCGGAGATCTCTTTTTACTTTTACGCAAGTATCATTTTTAATAACATTTGATTTCTGTGTGAGTGTCAAAGTGTCCAATTGCAACCCATTAACGACTTTGCACATTCATTTGATCATTTCCTGTAATCCTACACCGTGAGCGGTACGAGTATCAACGGCCGTACAACGAGGCGGAATCAGGTGAGTGATATAATTGTAATAAGCTTGTGAGACCTACATCGGCTCTCGGACCTTTGTAACCCCGAGTGCCCTCCTTACAAGAAGGAGGAAGGTAATTTAACCCGGTTCCTTATACCACCTTATTTTTCCTTTTACTTTTGGGTTATTACAGTAGGTTGGTGAAACGTTTGTCAAACGTTGAGTTAAATTAAATGAAGAGGCGGCAAAGGTTTCTTCTCTCGAGACTGTCATCCAACCCGGAAAGCGATACAGCCGATGGCCGGGTTTGAACCGAATTTGTATGAATATTTTATAGATATATTATAGGTAATATGTTCGTGTACATTATGCGGAGAGCTAAATTATTAATTAGGAAATCGTCCTTGCTATCGGTTACCATAAATAAAAATAATAAAATTGTTATCACTCAATCACCGATACTCACTCACGCACGTATCATTGTAGCAAAACGTGTTTCGTAATTACAAAATAAATTACAAAATATAAACGTATATAACAATTAGAGATTACCTATCAATTAACAACTTCTATTAAGTGTAAAAGTTGAAAAATTAAAAAATGCATTGCCCAAACATAATTTGACGCAAATGTGACACGTGTAAATTTATTACTGGGACCCGGAAGTTCATGCATTGGCATGTTTTTACTGAATGGACCAAAAAATTGATGGATCAACTACAAATTTGAATTATACATGAATTATAAATCCATAAACAGAATTTTATTTTGCATATGATTGCATATTTCGAGGTTCTTTTTATGTACTCGTATATTTTACAATTTTTTCGTTATTAACTGCATATGAGGGTAAAATATTATGTAACTGACAAAATAAACTAATTCTAAGAGGTATAGCAACAATTAGAATATACACATTTTTTATAGTTGTGTTTGACGCGGTGGCTTGATAGCGGTGAATAGTTACATACATATTTCAGCAAACATGTTTCTTTTTATAAATATTTGTATATTTTCCATTATTTGTAATAATTAACACAATTCTTGCGTTACTGAGCGTTCAAGTAATAAAATATTACAGTACATATTTTAAATTAAAATATAATCGAAATTAGCGCCTTAAATTGTACAAATTTTTATTAATCATTTTTTTTTCACCATCCTTCCATTTTTATACAGTTTACTATATTTTGTGTGATTATACATTATATTTTAAATATTTATAACTAGAACAAATAATCATGTAATATATAATAGATAAGAGATACTTAGGGAAATAAATCCGATATCTTTGCCTGTTAATGACTATTGTTTTCTAATTTAAATATATTATTAATATTAATAATTTAATCTTTATTTTTTTTATATACCTAGGAGTTTTATTATTTAAAGGATCCAAAGACCTTTATAAATATCTTTATAAATTGTACAATTTTTACGTACTAGATATAAATATTATTAAATTATTAATTCAAGTTTGATCCAAAAATAGATGAAATCAATTAGTAAATATACCTAATATAGAAAACGACTTTTAAAATTAGTTTGAACATTTATGAATGAATTTATAAAATTGTACCTATATAAAACTATATAAATATTGAGTATTTTTTTTATTGAAAATAGAGTATTTTCAATCTGTATCATATAGTGCAGTTTATTTTTTACTTGATATGAGTAAATTTAACGATGGAGGCTATCCAGTGATAGAACCCTCACACCATAGAAGTATATAGTATTTAAAAAAAGTTTAAATATTTGAGCAAAATTGTATAAACTATTAAGTATTAATCGTAGAAACTAGCAGATAATTTATACATAAAAAAAATGTATCACTTTCTGCCGCTACACAAAAATTAAATGTTAAAATATTTCGAGACAACTTTTAGTTTATTTTCTTCTTTTAGTCTATTTTGCTTGAAATAAGCAGTAAGTATGACCAGCTGATAAATGTTGGCCTTGACCCTAAATACACGCTTCTACTATGTCGAAACAGACATATGATGAATGATGAAAATTGATTTTGAATATAGTATTTTATACAATTGTATAAACGTATTAAATCTTTTTTTTTAAATATACGTATAGACTTATCTTTATACAAACCGTCGGCTATACTTTAAAGTTGAGTAATTGATTATAATAATTAATTATGAATCTTTTACATTATAGATACAAGTATTGAAAATGTATGGGTACATACATATTATGCAGTATTTAAAATTGTTTTTGTTTAATAGGAAAAACATGGTAAATACCTATGCAATATATAATTTAGTAGTTATAACACAATATACGTCTTGTAATAAATCATATATCTACTGCATTACAATAATGTATTACTTAAATTTAGTTGATAACACATGCATACAACAGAATAAATAATATTAAGCATAAGTATACTTGAAACTTTGAATGAGTAACCTTGAAATAAATGTTTATGGACAATTATATTAAGAATAACAATTTTAGTGAATACTTACCAGTTAAGAGTATTTACTCCATACTTAATTAAATAATAATAATTTTGTTTTACTTTTACAAATAGTAAGTAAGTAACGTAAAAGAAAATTCAACTAAATTATACGCACAATCTCTCCCGACGAGCATCCAACTAATACTGACCGTTTATAATGTCGATTGTCGAGTGCTGATTTGCTAGTCTGGCACATGGCAGGCAGTTCAGTAGAAAAACAAGTATTGTAGTATTTACTCATAGCACTATTATACGCGTACACGTTCTTCTGTATATCATATGCATCATTATATTATGTACTTGCATTCGTATTTGTAAACAAGTGGGAGCAACAGTGGCAACGCAATGGCTGATAACTGATATCATAATATATTAATTTAACACAAATTAATAAAACTATAGACAGATGTACATTATAAGAAATTTATTTTTATTAATCACGTGTAAAATAAATGAACTATAAATTAAAAAATAAATTATTGACAGAAAAAAACTGTTGATAAGTATTTCTCATAAGTTTAAAGTTGCATGATTTATTTTAAATTATTTAAAAGAGTAAATTCATCGTTATGAATTATGATTAACACAATATCAAATGATTAAAGAAACACGTGTGATTTTTTTCTAGCTATAAAAATATGTACAATATAATATTATACTAGTATAATGATTTAATGAGGTAAAGATGTGGACTAAGGACTGTTGCTAAATGCTGTTACCACCCTATTGTTTATTGATAATCTCTTTTGTTTGCCTTTGATGTACTCATTAACAAAACAGCTTAGTGATAAAGTATTCAAATTTAATTTTTATAAGTTAAAGTAGGAATAATTTTACAATAAACACAATAAAAGTGCATAAAATAACTAAGACTCAATAAATTAATCTCGTAACCTATGTTAAATATATATTTACCAACAATAAAGAAATATTTGTTAGCTTGCATTTAAAAATATTTATTCTTATATTAATTTTAAACAATATAGTATATATTTACAATAGTTCCAACCAGAAAAACAAAATTTAAATGTCTTAGGTTTATGTTATTTATTGTTAAGTAATATGTAATGATTTATAAATTATGATCATAACATTTAATGAATTATTTTAACTAGGTACAGATAAATATTACACGTGTACTTAGTAAATATAATTATATTTTATTAATAATGAAAATGTATTAGATGCATAAATTCAGTGGAAATATTGCAAAACAAAATTGCTTAATATGATAAGTTTTACATTTTTAAAATTGTCTGCTTTATGGATATTTTTGACATTTAAAAAATACCTTAAAGGAATAAAATAGCATACCATTACCAATAGGTTTTCATTCAACTGGTCTATGTATACGTATTTATTTTACGTATAATATATCAAATTATATTCCAGCATAACACGCTATTTTTCTGACTTTTTAAATTTTGTACTACACATTTTATTAATTAATTTAAAATATTAGACTTATTGTAGACTCAGAATTCTTAAACAATTTCTATCGGTAAACTATTTCCTCTCCCTAATAATATTTTATTAAAATATTTCCAAGATATATGAGATCACGTATAATAATAGTTTTTTAAATAATTTTTTTGACAGGATGTTGTCATGTTTTCCTCTGGATGAAAATTGGTCCAAATTTTTCAATATAGTGAAAACATTTATAAATTACATTTTTAGAAATAATACCTGATTTTTTGCGTATTTTAAGTTAAAAGGTCAATTGTTGCAAAATTAATTTCGATCGATACACTCAGAAAAATTTTCTCTGTAGACGGACAAAAGCTACAGCAATATTTTTTCGGAGATTATCTGTATTGGCCTACATCTAAATGGATGAGAGTAGTTAAAATTGTAGAATAATGTTATGGGTGTAAATACCGTTTGATTTTAAAAAAATTAGCTTTTTGTTGATGTTTAGTCGATCACTGCAGTCGAAGAGTAATATTAAATGAATAATTACACTTACCTATATCTAGACGTAACTGTAACAAAGCAGTAAGTAGAGTCGTAGAGACAGAGACGTATTCAGGAATTTGTCGACCGGCTGCTAATGTTCCACCTCTCCAAACATTTTTTACTACACAAGATCAGCGGTTGGACCAATTTCAATGGCATGCCAAAAAATATAATTTATTAAAATTAATTAAAAAATTATGCTATATTTATAAAATTCAAGTTATAAGAAATTATCAATGACAATTTGAAACCATGAAACTTGCTTCCAAACACGTTTTATAGGTTAAAAAATTAATACCTCATTTGATACTTTCAATTTTTTCGTCAAGTTAAACAATTGTGAAAGTTTACTCTCCATTTCTCCACAATGAATTAAATCAAATCGAAGGAAATATGTACTTTGACCGATTAAACCAATACTGTTTGTGTTTCACTATCAAACTTCTTACACATTCTGGCATCAAAACTTTATCTGCTAAGAAACAGCAACAAAAATAACATTAATGTATATTATATAATCATAATTTTTAATACATAAAATTCAATGTTATATAATAATTTATTTAAGGATATTATTTAATACATAATTTCTAAAATAAACACGTAGGTAGTAGATACTTAAGAAAACATATATTATGTATAATTTCTATATCACTAACTTAAATTTCATCCTAAAGAAATGGCATTTTTTTTTTAAATCATAAAAAAATTTTAAAATACTGATTACAAAAATGTGGCACTTGACCCGAAAATAGGAAGTAATGTGTCTTTTTGTATAGTAGAATCAAAAGGTGTCAGAACCACAGAATATTATATATGAAAAATAATATAGGCAAATTTTCATTATTACTCATTTACAGAATATTGGCCTTGAAAAATAATGCCACCCGGTACGATCACCCACTCTACCCTCTCCACTAACATACATTACTGGGTTTAAATCATGTAATCAATAATTATTATGCTACACTTATACAATACATAGTTACACATTACGAGTATAACATTGATGTAAGAACAAGATGTTAAATGATTAATGATTTTTTTGTTTCAAAAATAAATAGGGAAAATTAACGTACCGGTAAACTAAAAAATCATCTATGCACGCTTCTATCATACATGTACCTAATGATAAATATCACTCAATGTTTTTGCGGTTAATTAAATAAACACACGTAATTACAATAACACCAACGGTTAATTACTGTAGCTTGTATTATAATCTAATCGGTTATTCTATAAAATACCTAGTAAGCATAAATGTTTTAAATATACATTATACCATACCAATAAATTATATACCTACCTAACTACCCAGCATCCCAGCTGTTCTAGAAGGAATTAATGTAGTTATTTCAAATATTTTCTCGTACGTCAGGTCTTACTATCTCAGTGGCGTCAATAACAGCCAACAGATTACCTACAGGGTCACAAACTTGGGTCAATTTCCCCAAAACGTTGTATATGGGGATGAATACTGAATAGCATATTGGAGTAGCATGATAATTATTGAGCAACCGCGATGTGTAAAGACTGTGAAAAATGAACAGAAAAACTGTTTTATAAATGAAAATGATTGATAAATTGATTTTGTACAGTAGCGTTCATGAGTGAAATAGTCAACTTTGAATACAACTGAAGTAGCCAGAAAAAAATTTTATATGGTCTGTACCTCGGTGGTTAATAGTGTACCATGTAACAGTGGTATACCTATTAGCGATTCTATTTGCCACGAGCATTAGATTGATGACTCTGCATACACTAATACACTATTATACTAATAAGTACTACAGTATATGGTGCCAAAAAGTATCGACGAATTTGTTCATATATTATATTTTAAGACTATAATTCTAATTTTTGAATAATTAGTATTAAGTAATACAAATATAAGAAAATTTTATTTTATCTAGAACCGTGGTTCTTAATCGTCTCGCCGTGATGTATGTCACCAAAAAAATTGTATTCGACATTTGATTTGAATCTTTTCATTTTATAAATATATTAAATATGGATTTTATAATACTATAATCATAGACGGAAATTAGAGGGGGGATTTAGGGGTTAAGCCTCCAAACATTTCAACACCCCTAAACGTTTAAAAAGTTGGCATTATTGAATATCGGAAAATATATTGCAGTATATATACTGAAATAATATTAAACACATTTGCTGAAAATAACACAAGAATGAGTGCCGCTTTAAAGAATATGTGCAAGCATTTTTTTGATGTTCAATGTTTGGTGACTTTTTATAAGTTGTAAAAGTAAAAAAAAATAGTTTTATAATAATATTATGCTGTGTCAATTGTTACTTTTTGCTCAAAAGCCATACATATTAATGAGTCCTATTTATGGCTTATGAGTTATGTCTTGTATGGTGCACAGGTATTAGCATTGATTATAAATATTAATTATAATCAATGGTATTAAGTAATATAATAAGGTATAAATATAATTTGGCAACAACTATTACTATATGTTGATAAAATAGTACGTGAAAACTCCAGGGTCGCGAAGACTCTACGGTCGAGTGAGGTACAGATGGATGAATGATATTTCTGTATTGGTATTTGAAATTTGAAACCAATTTAGGTATCATTGCTCTAGAAATAAACAGTTCTAAGTGAAAAAGATTTGGTAGATCAAAGTGGTAATTTTTTTATTTTCGTTAGTTTTTTGCAATTATTGAGATTAATGTTTAGGAAGTTCGTAAAATAACCCTCTCCCATCCTTCTAAAGTACCAACTAGATTACTAGACAATACTTCCTATCAGAAATGTCCTACGATTATGATGATCTGAGTAATGCTTGTAGTCGGAATCAAGTACTGAAAAAAATTAATTTTTTTACACTCAAAACTCTTTTTTATAACTCTCGAGTAGAAAATTTTTAAAATGGCTATAAAGAAAATCTTATGAAAAATATTTAAATTGAAAGTTCTTTGAATTTTTAACTACCAAAATGTGGTGGATTTTAGTGATTTTGGTCTTATATTGTCAACATTTCAGACGCTTATAAATTTTTTTTTTAAATGATATACTATTTTTTTCATTTATTTGTAACACATATCAGATATGTGTGAAGAACTTTTAATTAAATTTTCAAGTTTTTTTGTCAAACCAAATTATTATTATTTTGCCGAAATTTTACTAAAAAAGCTAAGAAAACATGAAATTTTAAAATATCTTTAAATGGCTGAAACAATTTGAAATACGAGTATTTTGAAGTTATACGTATATGAGTTATTGGAAACCTATCGCAGCAAAGAAAATTTTTAGGTGTTTATTGCTTCTATAATATTGCTTCTTTTAGTAGATAGAGCTTCAGCCCTCTAAATCTCAAACGCTATTTACGCATTTGACTATGATATTAAATATAAATGTATACTGTGTGTTAAAAATATAAAATTTAAGACATCATTATGACGTTATTACACGATGGTAAAAACCAAAATTCTCATGGATTCAAAAGTCCATTAATTATTTTAAGTGTAAGGTGTGTTGCCATTTTTATGGTCTATCTAAATTAAAAAAATATTGAGAACCACTGATAAAAAAATGGATACTATTTTTTTGCAAAATAATGAATTTATTTTAGTTGGTACTGGTGGTCGAATTGAAAATGATGAGGAATTTTTAAATTAATTTTATTTCAGTAATTCAGTAAAAATAATGCACATTATTTTAATAATTAATATTCAATATTAATGAAGAACATATAAGTTATTTTAGATTCTGAGTGAGACGAGGAATATTTTGGTTTTATCATTAAGTTTTTTATCCGATATATTATGTATACTATATAATTCCCCCTGTATCCGTTTGCCTATTGTTGGGAGACGTTTATAGTTGCAACGTCTCTATGATATATTATATAATACCAAATTTGAATTTTGGAATGACCCGCGTCTAATCTATTTTAAGAATTCTATAACATAGTACAACGAAAAACCGATTTTAACAATTACAACAATATAAAAACATACATAAAAATGAATGACGTTCAAATTTGAAAATATTTCATAAAATAAAATTATTTGTCGCGTATTCTAATATCTTGGTGGGGAGATGTTGTCTCATTGTCTCCTATGACGCTTGACCACTGATATAATACATATTTGCCAACCCGCAGCCGAGGTATTGGACCTGAGCACGCGGGCTTTTGTCTCATTTTGCAGTGAGATATCTATAATAATAACCAGGGCCGCATTTAGAATTCGGAGGCCCTGGGTCCAAAATTTGGTGGAGGCCCCTAAATTTTTTCGTGTATAATAACGTATTCTGAAGTAAAATAATATAATTACGTACAGCATATGAATAAGTTACTAAAGTAACTTTTGATTCTTTTAAGTGAGGAAAATGATCTCTCCGCTTCACATGAAGTAATTGGAAGTGTGATAAGTATTTGCAATAGCTTATATATATTTGGGAAGAAATCGGGATTGCATTCATTAAGTATTTAAATTACACTATTATATTGGATATAACTGTCAGTCAAATAACGATTCCATAAAATTGTTTCTGATTTAACTCGATAAAAATCATCAACATCGTTAGCATAAAACTCAACAAGTTTTCTAAGTTTTTCTTCATCAAACACTGAACTTTTAAGTAACATTTGAAATCCACATATTATATTTTGATGATTAACAAAACGATCATTTAATATTGTTGTACAAACAAATCAAGAAATGGTAGAAACAAAGTAATTTTAAAATATTCTTCGGGATCTTTGTTTGGAATATTAGCTCGGTTCATTTTTGTCAAACATTTTTATTATTTTAGAAAGACATGACACGGTTCAAGGGGGGGGGGGGGTCCGGACCCGGGGACCCACCCCCTGGTTGCGCCACTGGTGCTCGTTTTCGCATTATTACTCGGAGCTTGGTAGTCGGTACGGTATGGCGTGGGCGACGTACGGCGAGGGAACACGCCACTTTCCGCGTCGCCGTGCCAAAAATATCAGGAAAACGGAAAAAATCATTTCGACTGAGCTTTACAAATGTCAACGTAAAACAAACCGTGTTTGCTTTTTAACTTATAAAACAGATTAACCCTCAATGTGGAAAAAGTTTTTGGCCAATTTCAAAGCTGTAGGGGGATTCTTCGGTCACTTTTAGCAAAATTGACTAATATTAAAAATGATCTGTGGATTTTGATGTACATTTTTGAATCATTCTAGTTTAAGCATTTGGGAAAATAGTCTTGTGATACCTAATATCATGATATAATTTATAACTTCTTGTAATTGCTAATTACTCATTTGCTCCTGTCGCTCCTGATTCGAGACAACTTGAATTTTATACTTGTCAAACGCAATTTTAAATTTGAATAATTCCGAAAGTATTAGTTCAGAATTTGAATTAAGACTATATTGTATCTAAAATGCCATAAATATTAACTAAATAATATTTTGCGTAAAAATATGGTGTTTCCATTTGAAAAACAAGGTTTGTATAGTCACAGAATGCTCTTAGTGGCATGAAAAAAAAATCCAAATTAAAGCATTTTTATGGCCAAAAAATGGGGTGAGAATGGTTAAAAAATCACCCTGTATAACCTTATTACTTTCCTGAAAGCAAATTTCGTCTATTTTGTCTAGTAACTTTGGGGAGGTCATATTTTGAATTTCTCAACAGTTTTCAGAACAATTGAGAAAAATAGAGTAAAAATTGCAAAAAACTTTAATCAAAATGAAGCATAGAACCCTGCACCGTCTAATATTTTCATCGGTCACTAGCCACTTGTTTAGTTTTTATGGGTACAAGATTTTTCATGAGATATTACTTATTTTACTTGTAATATACATGTTTAATCGATATATCAATATTACCATTTAATAGAAATCTCATAATTTTTGGAACTTATTTTTTTTTACTAATGTGTGAACAAAGTTCAACCAACCTTATTAAGAAATTTGGTTTTACTATTATATTGAATATATTTAGAAATATTAAATAGGTACTGATAGTTATAATTCTATAATTACAAAAACAAGAAAAAGGCATAGGGAACAGCCTACCATGTCCCCCATTACCTTCTGTTCATTATTGAATCAAATTGTATGTAGTATGTACCATTTGGGAAAATAAAAACACAATTCCTAAATAAATAACAAAATAAGAAAAATAGTAATAGCAATAAAAAAATGTAATTATATTTGTTATACGTCATTATTATAATACATTTTTTTTATTTTTAATATAAAAGATACATATTTAAACAAAATATCATAAAATAAAAGCTATAAAATGTATAAAATAAATCAATAGTAGAAAATAAAACTGGAATATATATTAATTTCCTTAATTCTATTTGAAAACATTTATATAAATAATGTAAAACAAATTTTAATACTATTCAAAATGTACCACATTTAATTATTTGCTTTTTAAAATGTTATATGTACAGTTCATAATACTTCGGGTTTCATCATTACACAATGACAAGTCACATTTCTCAAAATACTTGTCTATACCCCAATGCCGTAATTCTAAACGGGCTTTTTGATTGTTGCAAGCAATTGACCATATGGATAAACTAATATCTTTATAGTGTTGGTTCGTGAGGTTACCTTCTTCTAACATTGATTTAATTCCATTCAAAAATACATCTGTAAAGAATAATATGCATTTAAAATATTTATTTATACAACCTAATAAGAAAAAAGATATACCTGATGACAAAAAAGCCACACGATTTTGTACATTAAAACACAAGTTTCTCAAAATGGCTAGAGAATCATTTTTATAATTTGATTTGAGGAGATCTACTAGAATGTCCAAAGCATAATCAACCTGACAGTTTAAATATAAAATCAATTAAAGTAAAAAAAGCTTAAAACATGTTTCATAAAATTATTCATGAATATATTTGTTTTTACTTTTAAAAGATATATTTGTCCTTCATTGTAACTTGTGAAGATCAGTAAAAAATGTAAGCATTCCTGTTCAATTTTAATGTAGCGTTTTTTATCTTTAAGATTAAGAGCTGATATAATATTACATAACAATTTGCTCTGAAGATTAAGAAAAAAAAAATGCAAAACTAAATATTAATAAATATAATTATATATATATATAAATATATAATAATAAATCAAAATTATATTTACTTTTGTAATGATTGTGCGGCATTCTAGAGCTTGGCAGCAATTACTTATAATCAACAATACTATACTGAATATATCTCCATGTAAATTAAAATCATTGGATAATGAAATAATTTCATGAAATAATGAGTATGAAGTAATTTTTGTCTTAGGATCCACTCCCAGTGTGCTACTAGTCATGGTCATTGCACTGCATGCTAAGTAAATAATTTATATTTTTAGAATAAGTACATAAATAATTAAACTATATTTATATACACATTAATGCAATATCTTTTAGACATTTTAGTTTTTAGAATAACAGTTTTTTTTTAATTCCATTTATTCCAGATGATTATATATAACATGTAAGTTTTTTAATTAGTAGTAAATGTTTGTAAACTCAAATTTGAATATAAATAAAGGATAGAAAAAATTATGGTAACTAAAATCGTATTTACCAGAAGGACAGGTTGATGTAAACGATACAAGCATTTTTATTGTACCAATTAATATATCTGATTTAGGATTAGAAACAATCATGGGCCAGAGTTTATGAATTACATCTGGCAATTCAGTGGAAGCATCTTCTCTTGCCTGAACGCATCCATGAAATATATTACAAAAAAATCCCACAATTTCCAAATAATTATTTTGTAATGTTTTCTATAATATTAAATATTAATTATTTACAATGTTTACAATTAGGTATGTAAGAAAATCAAATTTTAAGTCTTATAATATAACTAAGTATACTTACAGATTTTTGGCTTGATTGTTTAGTTATTTGAAGCAACATCATTTTCAACTTAGAAGTTACGAAATATAACAAATGTTCTTCCTTTGCTGTTTCATATGTAAATGGATGTTCAAGAAACATATTTGATAATGCGATCAATAACATTGTCCGTTTTTGTTTAAGAGACCAATCCAAAATTAATGTTTCAATCAAAACTTTACACACACGATTAGCAAATTCTAAATAAAAAATATCAATATAAAAATAATTTATGTAAAAACAACATACTTTTTTTTTATAGAATTAGCATTTTTACCAATAAATCAATAAATATTTTTAATAAATATGAAAAGAATTATTATTATTGTTTTGCATAAAAAAATAATAAAATATGGCAAATATTGTTGTTATTATTATTTAACTGAAATTAAGTTCTGTAAATCAAAACTTGAAATTTTATAGAGTGAAAAGTATTCTTGATGGAAGCACGTAGACTAAAAAAATACTCCTCTCTTAGAAAAGGTTCTGATTATCCAAAATAAAAACAGTCTGTTCAATCAAAATACATTTTAATCCTATACGGCATACGAAAATTTTGTTCAACACAGGTTTTTATAACATGTGTACTAATACTGTAGTTACATTCTATACATTTTGTTTAAGTTATTTTTGATAATACTGATTTGATTTTTTATAGTATGTATAATTTTAGTTTGGAAATTTGGCAAAACTAGTTTACTCAGAATCATTTTTGTAATGCCAAATTAGATATGTACATTTAAATTGAATAGGATAATAGATTTTTTATAAACTTCTTCTGGAAAATCAGATTCACTCATAAGCATTATATAATATCAAGAATTAACTTACGTTTAGATAATAGAGAACATAATGCAGCAACAACGTTTAATGCATCTATACTAAGATCATTATTTTTGGATGTTATACTTTTCAACAACGCAGATATTAAATTGTTTGTTATAATAAAAGTATTATAATTCGTATACAGTATGATTTTTGTTGTTAGTTTAAATAATGATCTCCATACCATTGTTGTACAATGATCTAAGACACAATATTAATATTGAAATTATAATGTATAGGTAAGCAAGATAAATAATAATTACATAATCTTTTTACCTAATTTGACATCAATTCTTTCATAAATTATATTTAAAGAGGTTAATACATTTTCAAAACTATAATTGCTAACAGGTATAAATAATGTAAGAATTGAACATATGCGACCACACATTTCCATGATATTGTGTTCCTCAATACATACAGGAGATAAATTTTTTTTTAAACATCTGTAATAATATAATCAATTAAGTTAATACAAATTAAAAGCAAAATTTTAATTCTATAAATATTGTACAAATCCATTACGAATAAAGAAAAAGCAATGTAATCAAAATTCAATAATAATAGATTTATATAACTATATATACATACATGATAAGTGAGTGTAAAAATTTATTATTTTGATCAAATTTTTGTAGATCTATTTCAGTTAACGTAATCATATTGAAAAGCATACAGCATATATTGGCAACAAGTTTTGGTGAAGTTGAAAAATTTTTTTTTTCTATAAAAAAATATGTACTAACTGTTACATCAATTTAATAAAATAAAAATATTTTAAAATGTTACCATATTTGGTTACATCATCATGTGAACACATATCAATATACTTAATAAAAATGTTGAAATCCAGTCTAATAAAGCATTGATGGCATAAATTCTGAAAAAATAATATTTAACTGTTAACTATGTATGATAATTAATTAAAAATTATATATTACTTTGAACTTAAAATGACAAAATACATTTGAACAAAATATCGTAGCCTGTTCAGCAACAATACAATTTTCCAAACAATGAGTTTCACAAATATAGCTAAAAACAAATTTGAAATTAATAAAATGTTCCATAAGTTTTTGCATTGTCAATAAAACCATTTTAATATAAAAAATAATTACTTCAATGCAAGATTTATTAAACTATGTGATACTGGAATGTCAATAACAGCCAAACCCGCTGAAAATTGAAATATTAATGCACGCACTATTGGATCAGTACTGTGTATCATTGACCAAGTCCATGTTTCCCAGTCATAAATACACCAAACTTCACAAATCTAGTAAAAATAGAATTATAATATAAATTAATTTAAGTTTAAAAATACAATTATAAATTATATTTAAATATACATTTGGTACTAAAATTGTATGGTGAAGAATGTGGTTCAATATAGTTAAATAACTCCTTATCAAACTTTTTTCATTACATCTATTCATCAAAATTGTTTTTAATGGAATAAGTTGAGATAAAAACAATTTTACAAGGTCTTTATCTATATTTTTTGGATTTTCTGTTAATAGAGTTAGACACCTCATGTTAACTTGTAATAAAACTGAAAAAATACATATTAAATAAAAGCATTAGCATAATATAAAAATAAATAATAATTATTTTACAATATTTATGAAAAAGTAACACCAACATTTCTAAAATTATAAGTTACTGTTACACAACTTAGAATAAAAAAGTCCATGCTGTTTAAAAATGTTATAAAATACAAAATTATAAGAGAGAATGATAACTTTAGCATGGCATGGTCTTAAGTCATAAATATAAATAATAAAATTATTGAGTATCTACAAGAAATTAAGTAGAAAGAAAACATTAAAATAGTTAAATTGAATCAAAATTGTTTTAAAAAAAATACTCATTCAATTGTAATGTATATGATTTGTACAACATTGAAGAAGTTTATAAACATTCACTATAATTTTTCATTGGTTTATTAAAAAATGTTGATGCATAGTTTCTACCTTATTATAAGATTTGTTATATTTTAATACAAAAATAGTTTTAAATAGTAAATATGCTTGTACCTAATTCATTCTTCATAGAAGGTAATTGATGAAATAACAATTTTGTTAGATCTAATGTAGAAAAACTACTATAATTTTTTAAACAAAGCCAATACACTTCATAAAGTTCAACAAAAAATTTATTGCACTGAAAATTTAAAAAAAAAATAGATATTAAAATAACATTGATTTTAGGAAATAATTTAGAATTTTTTTACAAACCAATTGGTTTGAAATGTCATCGTTTTTAAAATCGTCTGCCATATTATGATGCATACATTTTGATTTCAGTAATATAATAGGAACCCAATGGAATTTACTTATTAATATTCCTAAAAAATTTAAACAATACAATCATTATGATATTAATTAGCATAATCCGTAAGATATACCACTTAAATCACTACATTTTTCATTAAATAAAATACCATTAAAAAATGTGATAAATACATAAAGGAAATTATTTCACTAGAATATTAGTTAGTTAAGTATTATTACTTGAGAAAAAAATTCAATTCTACTATTTTTTAAATTATAGGTCTCAAACTTTGAACTATGAAACTAATGATTACCTAATGCTATTTAATATACATACTTCTTTGTAATAAGAAATTCAATAATTTCATGACAACAATTAATGTTTGTAAATCACTTAACAAAATCGGAGGCAATATCAAAAATTTTCTTAATGCATTTTCTAATAATTCTTCATCTACCTCAAATTGCTCAATGTGTACACTTAATTCTAAGTACCTAAAAATGATTATTTGTACAGCATTAATAAGTTATTTAATAAGATGTATGGTGCATAAAAATAAGTATACTCTTCTAAATAATTATTATCTAATGTCTATCAATAATGACTCTAGACTTTTAAATTTATCGTTTTATGGTCCCTTGTACCCTAAAACATTGTCCTACAACTGAATTCATTATACACCTATGACAATGAACTTTAAGCAAATACATGGTAAGAGTCTATGGATGGGAAATAATATGTATAATAAATGAATAAAGAGTCTTCATTTGTAAGAACCATTCATTTATAACGAAGACAACAGTTGATATTTTACTAAAATTAGATGATCATATGATATTGTTTCATGTAACTTAAAAGATTTAAAAATGAGTAATATTTAAGTAAGAACTTTGATTATATCTCTATAGAGCAAATAATTAAATTAAGATTATTCTAAAAAATTCCTACTACCTATACAATAATATACAAATTATATGAGCTTTAGGAAAAATCTAAAATGTCTATTAGAATAATAAAAAAACTAAACAAAATTTTTTATAACAAATATAATAAAAATTTCTCGTGTACAAAAATAATTTTACCAATTCCACAAAATAACAGTTGAAATATTTTTATTATAATGGAATTACATTTTAATTATTAGTGAAATTTGGTTTTCTTTTTTCAATGAATGCTGTCATTCCTTCCTTTCGATCGTCAGTTGCAAAACTACCATAGAATGATTTCTTCTCAAACTGTAAACCTTGACTCAAACTTGATTCATAGGCATAATTCACAGATTCTTTGCATAAAGCAACAATTAAAGGTGAATGTTCACTAATTTTTTCTGCCAACTTAATAGACTCTTCAACTAATTTTTCAGGAGGAAATACCTTACTAACTAATCCTCTTGTTAAGGCTTCTTGAGCAGTGATTTGATTACCGGACAAACATACTTCCATTGCAAAGCTTTTACCACAAGAACGAATCATGCGTTGAGTACCACCAGCTCCAGGTATGGTACCAATTATTATTTCAGGTTGTCCAAATTTAGCTTTTTCTCCAGCATAAATTATATCACACATCATTGCTAATTCGCAACCTCCACCAAGAGCAAAACCATTCACAGCAGCAATAATTGGTTTCTTGCATTTGCTTAAGTTGTCCCATTGTTTTAACAAGCCAGTTTTTAAGTTTGTTGAATAAGTCTTGTCGAGCATTTCTTTGATATCAGCACCAGCAGCAAATGCACGTTCACTACCAGTTACAACAATAACTCCAACTTTATCATCTGCATCATAAGCAGATACTGCTTCAGTGAGTTCAGTGACCAAATCATCACACAACGCATTTAGAGCTTTGGGGCGATTAAGTTGTACTAGACCAACATTTTTTTTCTCACCAACTTTTTCAGCAATAATATATACAAAGTTACTTGTTGATAATTTCATTGAAGAAATTGGTGTTATAACTTTAGATAGAGAACACACTAATTTTGTTTTAATCATCGATGATTTTAGAAAAACTGCCATTTTATATAATATGAGCTTAAGATGTATTACGTTAAAATCACAAAAATCTTCACAATTTTGAATTAAAATCACTCGTTAATACTTTCAACAGCACATTAAAAAACTAACAGCATATTATGCAGTACAAAACGTTGGTAATTAGATAATGAACAAGCACTTTAAAGTGTTCAAAGTCATATAGACCACGGGCCAATGGACTTTAAACTCTGACTTTTGACCATCTACCAGAGATAAGAAATCGTATGAGAAAAACGAAATATAGGTATAACAGGTATTAAACTAAAATATAACTGATACTGATAATGATTAAACCTAATTCGTTCTTTCTACTTTCTGATAGCATTTCTGTGGTTAATTAATCAATCCATCGCAATGTACATAAATATATATATATATATATATAAATACTATCTATAATCAATGATACTATGTAAATACATTTTGATGTTAAGATCACAATAATTAACTTTAGATCAAGGTTATCTGTTAAGTTATTTAATCAACACAGTGTAGGTAAAGTACAATATTTTAATAGTTACTATGTAAATACATTTCGATGTTAAGATCACATTAATTAACTTTAGATCCAAGTTATCTGTTAAGTTATTTAATCAACACAGTGTAGGTAAAGTACAATCTTTTAATAGTTACAATCAATGTATCTATGACGTGTAAAAATAATAATTTAAGAAATCATTAAATTATAAACTGTGACTGAAAATGAATACCTATTATACTCATAAAGTCATAACGTATAAGCACGAAGACTAAGCAGAGTGTGGCCGTCATACAATTATATTCATCAAAAATAATTTATTTAAATACAATTAATGTTATAGATTATTTAGACTACATGATTATATCAAACTGAGATATGAGTTAAAATTAATAAAATGTTGAAAAATATTATAACTAATTAGTAATTATTGATTTTATCACGCATAAATAAGCCATTAGGGATTTTCAATGGATATTTTGAACAAGGTATAGTTTTATTCTAAACCTAAGAAAATACAAATTCAAAATCCGGAATTCATAAAGATGGCCAAAACAGCAATAAAATGTCATACTTACTTATGTTATTTTTTAAACATTAAGAATAACAGTATTATTTATTTTATTAGTGGTACTTAGAAATTAGATAATAGTAACTTTATGAACAATAAAAGTGTAAACTTTTACATCTAATGAAAATAACTCAAAATCCTGGGACGATGGCAAACAGGAATAATTCATTTTTATAAGTCAATTCCAAAAAGTTAAAAAAAAAATGAACACTTAAAAAGTCTTAAATCAATTAAAACTGTGTACGAATTAACACTGAAATCTTTTTAGCATAAAGGACCTAATAATAAAATATTTAAATTATTTGTAAAACTTTGCAAATTTAACTGTATTATAATACTATACTATTTTTAAAAATAGAAAGAGTAAAAGTTCAAAAGTCTATATTAGATTATAAGCCATGCAAATTAATTTAATTATTACCTTTTCAAATCACCAAGAATAGATAATGCAACTGTATGTGATTTGGCTGCAATTAAGTCAATCAAATTCTTTTTAACTGACCATTTAATATTAGCTTTTCTAAAATTATAAAATATATCATGAAATAAAGAGCCTTGTGTATTTGTGGCAAGACCATTTTCCAAAAACAAATCAGTATTATCAAAATGCTTCAAATTCCAAGTTAACATTAAAACATCCATACAACTTTTGGTCTCTTTAATTTCTAAAAAAAAAAGTATAAAAATGTATTCACTAATAATATAGATAAAACTAATAAAAAAATAATTGGTTCTTTTTCTTACTTGTAATCAATGATATATCATTGTAATTATTATTTGAAGTCCAGTACTTGTTGATTTGAATTGGAATATATATTTTACCAACAACTATTGTAGGCATTTCATTAAATTTAGTTAAATATTGGTTGAAAATACAGAAAAAAAATATTTGTAAAATGTATTGTTTCACAAGTGGAATTTCATAAAAATCTGATAAAACTGTAAAATAAATAAAATAGTTAAGTATTATAATTTACAGAATTACAAAACTATAGACATATTTATTTTATATACCTGAGATTAATTGTAGTTGTATATCAAAATTTTTTTCCAGTAAATTATTTTCATCTATAATTAATTTTTTTTTTTTGGTGAAACATAAAATTAATTTTAATAATGCAATTAATAGACCACGTTCATTTACAAATAGCTGTAAAAATATTTAATTAATAAATCAATAACTTAAAAAGAGCCAATTTATTAAAAATAAAAATACTTTTGATGATTTAAGTAAATTTAATATAATATTCATTCCTCCACTATGTATAAAATGTTGTTGAAGATGACTATATTCAAGCATTACAGATATTTTATATAAAGCACATTTAACAGTTTGATGGCTTGACTTATTCTCGATCAAATCAATCATATCATCTAAATCATTGGTCTAAAACCACACAAAATAATAAAAATTACAGTAATCAGAAGAAAATAATACAATTGTATTTAAACAGTATATTCATATACATATGATACATACACTATATTCACCAATGGGTTCTTCTACTTTTTCATTCAAATGATTAAATTCAATTACAAAAATGTCATTAGGAAGATCAATAGTTTTATTTAGAGTTGTTTGTAAAAACCATGTTATTCTGTTATTTGCTTCAACTCGGCATTTCTTTTCTTTGCTTACCAACATTATGATTATTGAGTGAAGTAACTAAAAAATAAATTATTAAGTTTACTAATTAAAGTAATAAAGTAAGTAATGATTTTCTAAATAATTAAGAAAATAGTTAAAATTTGGATATTTCTGAAAATCTAAATTGATGATATACTGTACCTGGTTTAATGTGTAATTCTAGAGAAACAGATCAAAATTAAAAGAATAGCAAATATTAGATTTAGGTAGAAATAAATATGAGTATGATATGGTAAATTATAAAATGGCTAGGAAAAAAATGTTAATAAACATAATGTATAATATAAATATATTATAACTTATCATCTAAGTACTTAATAATCAAAATACAAAACTAACCATTAAGTTTGAAATATTATACTTTTCTGCTTGATCAGGATGAAAAAAGTTAAAAATAATTTGGCCAAAAGTAGATGATTGAGTAGCATAACAATATAAAACTGGCAATATTGGAACTAGATTACAAAAAAAAATTTTCCATTGATCAATTTTTACAGAATTTTTGCATTTTAACAATAATTCCATAATTTCTGATGCTAACTGACATATCTAAAGATAAAAACAATTAGTTTATTTTGATTTAAAAAATATAAAAGTTCATATACCTGTTCATCTGCACTAGCACAGCCAAAACATACAATCTCATTTAATACTTTAGTACATAATAAGTGTTCTAATAACCGATTAAATTTTTTTGATTGAGAGTTGAAATTATTTAAAATGGATTTTACTGTTTTATTGAGAACTGAGTATGTATGAATTACAACATCTGATGATTTATAAGAAAGTAAATCTAATAAAATGTTGCTGTATTCATTTCCATTAGTGTCTGTTGTTAAATTACTATAATAAAAAAAAAAAAATATTACAAAAGTATTATTTTGCACATTGAAATGTATTATTTGACAATTAATACTTACGCATATTTACATATATCTCCAATAAATTTATCAATAATATTAAACTTTTGATGAAACCATATAATAGGCAAAGAGGTGCTAAGAAGCTGTCCATAATGTTTTATGTCTAAGTTACTAGAAAATGATAAAGTAAATGCATTTTTGACCATTTTGATAATTTTTAATTCTAACAGTTCTTCCTAAAATATAAAAAATAAATTTAAATTAATCATAATAAATAAATATTATAAAAACCAATAACATTAATTTTTAATAACTTACATTAACAATTTTAATATAAAGTTGATTGTATAAATCAGGATATAAATGAATCCAGTATGGTTGTTTAAGAATATTCAAAATGACTTCTTTGAACTGTTCATTGGGTAAGTAATATGGTAATAATTCCTTAGCAATAATGAGGAACTTCAGTGAAGATAAGGGTTCATTTCTAAATCACCAATTGTGAAAATATTAAGTGAAATATCTTACTTGATTAAAATTAAGAAGCTTTTAAAATACTTACAGTAATATATGTTTGATTGTACAGTTAGAAAATATTAATTCTAGGTTGAACTTAATATTACAACTATCAGCTATTGACGATAAAAGATGCAAACTAGACATAAACAATGAAAATGCTTCACCATAGTTAAAAGCAATATGTTTCAATATTGTGGGCACTAATGAAACACACAATTTGGCAATACCCCAACGTGAAATTTCATCCTAAGGATAACAAGTATTTGATAATTTTTAAGTAAATTAAATTTATATTTTTTATACAGATTATACTGTGAATCAATTATATTTTAGATAAAATAATATTATATTTAGAATTATTAAATATTTACACTATTTGTTGTCTCATAATTAGTCTCTGTTGTTATTTGAGAGTTGGAACCATAATTTGTATCAAAACTTTCAAAATTTTCCTGAAATAGAATAAATAAACTTAAAATAAATGTCAAATATTTTCTCTCCTAAAAAAGAAATTTTGTAGACTTACACACAAGCCAGAAGTGCATTCAAAATGCCGTTTTATTAATTTTTCTACGAAATAATTTAAACATTCTAAAATTAATTCAATTTCTTTATTTTCATTCAGCCATTTAATTAATTTCTATAATTAAAAATTAACAATATATAATACACTTACATAAACTCTAGTTGAAACATTATATATTGTTTATTAGGTACCTGAATAATCAATGGATGTTGTAAAAATATTTCAGTTTGAAACTCGCATATAAGTTTTTTTTTAAAAATATCACAAATTTCTGAAATACTTGAATCATTTAATTCCAATTTGTCTTCAAATAACAACCATTGTCTGTCTTCATACAAATCAATTGCAGGAAAATACCAATCAAAGGCAATATTTTTTTGGTCATAAGATATATCTGAATAATCAACCAAACTACAGGACATATCTCCAAACTCTGCTGTATTAACTGTTGAAACAACATTACTAGACCATTCCCTAAAGAGAACAAATATTTATATTTTAAATTTGAATAAAAATTGGTAATATATAAGAAAAAATATTCTAACGTTGTCATTTTTAAACTGTATAATTTATAGTTTCTTTTTAGGTCAAATATAAACAAAAATTAAATTAATGCATCAATATTAAAATTTGAAAGTGAAACACAGTTAATCAATTGTTTTTATTTTCCTTATGGTCAAATGGAAAATGTTTTTTAGTCAGTGAAAACAATTTATAAATAAATGATTAATTATACTTTACATAAGAATATATTTTAGTTATCAGTTAAATTAATTTTTAAGATCTAACGAATTTTCTTATCATAAACGTCGTGCCTTAACAATTTTCCACAACAATTACAAAGACGCTATAAGCTAGTGAAAATGTTAAAAGTTCTTTGTTATCTGGAAGAAAATGACAATAGGGTCTGATAACCCGGATCAAGATAAGACAAAAATCCGTGATAATTTACTGTAGAATATAAAATTGTAAAATATGAAATTATAATTATAATTATGAAATATTTTGTCCAAGTATCGTAATCTAATTTTATATTTTAAAATAACGATAAGTCACTCTTTTCCTGGGTCTTATACATTTTTATCTTAAGTAATGGCGTTCCAAACGTTATTGAAGTTCACCCGTAGCACAACCAAACAACTAACTGGCTGTAAGTGCAAGGAATTTAGTTTTTATTTATTATATTTTTAAATCATTTGAATATTTTTCATTTATACTTTAGGTGTTGCACAGCTCCCTCTAACTATTAATGTTCGAGGCCTTAAGAACTTCAAACCTCCGATATCTTATAACCGTAACTATACCATTTTTGTCTGATTTATGTGTCATATTTATCATCATGTCTATTATTATTTCAGACATTCAAATGCCTGAAAGACCTAAACTCCATTACATTGATAGGGTCCCAAATTATGCTAATTCCAATATCAGACCTCCAAAAATGCACAAAAGGTTAGGTTTAATGAGAGGTCCTGAATTAGTTCACAACAAACTTATTCATAAACAGTATGGTATCCAGGTAAAATAATGACTTATTTAAATTAACTGATTTGAAATAAAATTAGTTTTATGTATAAAATATTAAAATAAATAGTAATTAAGTTAAGAAAAAAATGTTAATGGTTTTTATTAAATTTGATTGTTTTCTTAGGCAATAGGAGGAGGCCGAATGAGATTCATTCATTTTGAAGTTATTCGAATGGGCTTATTAAAAAAATTAGATTGGTCTAGAATGTTTGCTATTTGGAGAGTTGATTCACCGTGGCAAGCTGTCACTAAAAAGGTGAAATAAAATGAAATGTGTAGAAAGATTTTTAAAATTTATGTTTTACCAGGGTCAAGGACAGCGGATGGGTGGTGGAAAAGGTAATATTGATCATTATGTAACTCCTATAAGATCTGGTAGAATTATTATTGAAGTTGCAGGTCATTGTGAATACATAGAGGTATGTATTTTTGATTTACTTATACCAATTGTAGAATTATCTTTAATCATAAAAAATTACATTTACACATATCCTTGAATTAAAAATATAATTTTTATGAAATTTATTTGCTAATTATAAATGTGATGCATTGGTAGAAAAAAATCTTGTTAAAATATAGAATTGAATGAAAAAATTAATATTAATATTTGTTAAAAAATAGTAGCATTTAAAGAAAAATTGGGAAGGAAAATATCTGTAAGAATGTTATTTTACTTAAATGGTTTTTGATACAATTCTACCAGCATTATGCTCTGATATTTGACTGATATATTTTCTTGCTTTCCCTCAATGAAACAGTTTCTATTTGCTTGAATATATTTCATATACATGTAACTTAAGATGTTATAGTATGCGAGGCGAAAAGTAAGCCGCGGCCCGCGATCGATGTGCGCCAAGTGGCCGTTTTTCATCAGGACTACTCCAACTGTGTTCCCGCCTAAAATCATTTCAAACGACGTAATGTAGATGTAATTACCACCTGCCGTTTTTAAAATGCGCGCCAGCTGTTTCCATTACTCTCACAAAAGTAGAACCCCTAACACCATGTAAAATGACCGCTTGGCGCGCATCGATCGCGGCTCACTTCTCGCCTCGCGTACTATAGTCTATAATTTAATAGCCTTGTCTTAAAATAGTAAATGTATATTATTTAAATGTGGTGCATTAATGCAACTATTAATTACTAATGAGTATTAATTTTTTATATTACAGGTAAAAGACATTTTAAGTAAAATTGCAGCTAAACTACCATTTAAAGCTAAAGCTGTCAGCCAAGATATTTTGGATTACGATGTAGCCAAAGAAAAATGGCAGGAAGAAAACAATCAGAACCCTTATTCTATGGAATATTTAATTAAAAATAACATGGACGATTTACAGCGAAAAGTCAAAAGAATTGACCATTTCTATTTCGGAAAATATGTATAATATTCAATTTATGTTAAAAAAAATAAATGTATAGATAATCCTTAAATATATAATTTTGATTTGTATTGTACTTAACAGTTTATTATTGAAATCGTCAAGATTTACTTTGATTAAACATTGAGACTTAGGAAAAATATTAAAATCATAACGTGTAATATAGGATAAAATAAAAAAATTGAACAAATAAAATTAATAAATAGAGGACAGTTTTTCACAAATGTTATATTTCAAAAGACTAATCTTGCTAAAAACTAGTTTATTAATTACATTTTTAAAAAAGGGGTGTACAAAAAAATCGTAATAATTATAATTGATTAATATAATACATATAAGCATGTATTATTATACTCTAAACACAACGTGCGCTCGCTATAATTAAATAATATGATATAGGTCGAGATACAGGTACAGTTTAATGTATGCGATCGGAATGGTCGGGTGGCCGAAACCGTGGCGCCGACGACGGGCATAGACATTAAACCGCTGGTCCGGCGGAGGCGGATGCGGAACGGTTAGGTTTGGGATCCGAGTACATGAGTACGTCGTAAACAATGTTCAGCGCGGCCGCGACGGCGAAACACGCAAACACCCACCAGCCCAGGTACGCGTGCACGTACGGATAACACTTGATGACCAAGAAGGCGACCGCGTAGCTGAACGCGAGCGCGACGTGTTCGCCGGGCGTGTTCTTCGTGGGCAGGTTGGGCACCAACGCGACGCTGCTGGACACGGTGAACGCTATCAACGCCGCCAGCGGTATGAAGCTCAACAGCTGCGAGCCCAGGCTGTTGAGGAACATCCTACGGGCCAGATTGTACGCGGCGATCACGATACCGGCCACCAGTATGCCCGTGGACGACAGTATGGTGGTGGACTCCCGGTGGTCCATGGCGGTGGACACGAGACTGCCGATCACGAGGAACGCGGCCAGCACGACGGCTATGAAGTACGAGTTGAGCACGCGGATGCCCGAGTCGCCTACCAGCTCGGTGGCGTACGAGACGACCACCAGTGGCCCGGACAGCTGTTGGAGGACGAGGTGCAGGCACAACGCCAGGAACGGTCGGTAAACGTCCGGCCGGTCTGCGCCCCGGAAGAACGATGGGCCGCGGGCCACGTGCGCGGCGGCCCCGGTGCCGGTGGCCAGTCTCAGCTTGAGTTTGGAGTAGTCGGCGTCGCCGACCCGACCCCGGGACTCCAGCCACGCGGGGCTCTCTGGCACGAACAGCCGGATCAACACGAACGAGGCGACGGTGCACAGCATCGCTATGGTCGCGGTCTGCACGTAGCTGAGCAGCGACCCGGACAGGTACACGCAAAACACTCCCAGCGCCGTGAACACGACGGGCCTGGCCGCTGACCGCGTCGGGAAACACTCGGCGCTGTAGTCGCTGGCCGACACCGCCACGAGGCCCACGAACATGCCGGTCAGCACGCGTCCCGTCAGGAAATTGGTCGTGGTCAGGCTGCTGATGGTCAACACCCAGCCAATGAAGCAGACCACGTGACTTAGCAGAATGGTGCCCCGGGGACCGAACGCGTTGATCATGCTCTGCGAGATCAGGCAGCCCGCCGCGGCGCCCAGGAAGGCCAGACTAGCTGCGAACAGACATCACAAACATTATGTACACTACATTAGCTACACGTTACATGTATAATATACATCGAGTAAATGGCTAGAAAATTATTCGATCAACTTCTAAAAAGTGTTACTCCAACGTTTTTTTTTTCTATTGTAAAAATATGCCGGATACGCTTTTCTAACGTCCCCTAACTGTTATTTTTCTAATTTCAGCACAGGAAAACTATTTACGGTGGTTAAAATTTATAGTGCCTAATACCTGTATCCACATCTACCAATTGAAACGATACAATAAAATATGTTTAATTTTATATAGAAATATAAAAGAAAACGCCTTCATTGCTTCAATATTCTTGAAAAGCAACATGGAGAGAAAGTTGAAAAGTACATAGGTATTATGTCCAATTTAAAAAAAAATTGTTGAACAAAACCTTTAGTGCAGTTTGAATACAGAAAAAAGTATTTATAGAAAATACAATTTACTATAAAATATAATTCAATCATTTCTTACTTAACTACGTCAAAACCAAATACAATAAATCAAAGATTTTTTTTATAATGGAAAAATTATTTCATAATAAAAACAATGGTCATACCATTTACATACAAAACTGAATTTGAATATTTAATAAAAAACTATTCATTTTTTATAATTTTGATTTTTGGATCATTCCTGAGACATGTGTAAGCTCCTAAATCAGCAACTGTTTAATATTTTTTAAAAGTTCGATAATATAATAATAAATACAGCTAAAATGTAAAATGTTTAAAAACGTCTTTTAATAAGAAAGAATTATAAAATGAAATGCTTATTTGATTAATATAATTGTGGGATCACTCATTGTTCTGCAAAAGTACATAATATAATTAATTTAACGTACATTTACAAAACTTTGGTAGGGGTATAGGAGATATATGACTTTTCTGCCTAATGAGTAATGGAAGCTTTAGGGGACATAGTGTGACACTGATCAGTGCTGCGGTTAAGCATCGACTGGCGTCGCTAGCTTCCGGATGGGTAACCACCCGGGTTTTAAGTGAGCCATGTCCCATATACGTGTTCCAAAAACCAACCGTTACTAGTTTACTACTCTACAGCTAATGGCCATAGTTTTCAAAGCTAAATAGAAAAAATAAGGGCCTATAAGACCACATTAAATTTTAGATTTTTGTAAAAACGTTTTGCATATGAAAATAGATTTTAATAAAAAATGGTACACTTGTTTCATAATAGTTTCGTAAAAGAATAAAAACAATTAAAATCTTTATTCATTGATAAAATAATTTAAGTACTCGTGTAAGCTAAAAATACGACTATAAAATCAAATATTTTGTTTTATTTACTGCACATCCTGAAGCCTAAATAATAATAAAAATTAAATAATAAGCGTGTTAATTCTGTTGAATAAATCATGAATTAATATACATCAATACAAAACAAAATATTATTAATATTTAAAATTTTTAATTAGAAATTATTCTGTTATAACACAAGCAATCAATAAAAATTAATGGAATGTCGTGATGTAACATGTCACGCAATGGTTCAATGACGTAACGTAATTAAAAAATAGAAGACGTAAAATATTCTATAATGTTTACTTGTTACTTGGTCAGTTTCAAAAAAAGTCATAAATTGCGTTTTAAATTGAAATGCACAATAAAATTTTTAAAACCGAAAACCACAAAATGTAACATTTTTTTGTAGGCATTAGACAAAAGTATAATAATTTAATTATAATAATTTAAGCTTTTTAAATTAATATTTTTAAGAATTAATTAAAAAATTACGAATATGTAAAAAAATAATTTACGATTAGTATGCTCGTTTTCAATTTATATACCTATTTATTTATATTGTATTCTTGAGTACTTATTTTATATACTATGTTATATTAATAAATAATAAGTTTACCAAACCACGTAGAATTACGATATGTTAATGGCAAATTCCACATTGATAAGCCTGTAAAACCCAAGACGGCTCCAGAAATAATGCATGGTAATAATGATATAACAGCTAAAAAACCCTAGAAAATCAATGACCACGCATATAAATATAAAATAAGTGTAAAAACAAATTAGATTATTGATGGAAATAGTTATTTATGAAATACTTGTGTCGCTGAAGAATTATTCAATGGTTTTTGAACGTTAACTGTGGGTTCAGAAGGTGTACTTGGTCCCGGTGTATTTTCCATTATTTAATAAATCTTATTGAAAACATAAACCACCGATAGTTGTGTTCGAGTATTAACAATACACTAAAGTTTATTACGTTTCTGTACAGAAACAGAAAACATTTGGATGGCTTCAAAACGGTGTCGAATGACTATTGCTTATTGCGTGTACGCGAAACGTAATACGGAGATATAATAACAGTATACTATAAATACATAATAATATATAATATGTATAATAACACTATACAGTATAGGTACCGTAAAACTGGAAAACTGGTGGGAGTACTGTGATAAACTGCTCTCGCCTGATCCTCGGATCAAACAGAAAAAAAAAAGGTACTGCAAAGCTACATATATTTGTTTTCATTATAATATTAGATCTGAACAAAGTTCAAGAAATGCACCCAATAATTTACAGTCAACTGAAGACTTTTCAAAATAATAAACGTCTATTTTATGTACAATATGCACACATGTTGATGCAGTTATAATTGTAAATCAAATTAATTATTTTTGACAACCATAACAGTTCATTTATAATATTACTATATTTTTAAGTGGGTTTGAAGCATCATTTGGACCGCACCTAATACGGAATATTTTTAGATTAGATAGTAGCATATACTATTATTTATTACTGAACAAATCGGGTTATTTGAGTTTATTTTATCATTTGAGTGCAAGCTGTTTATAGTCTTAAACTTTAGACTAAACATAATAAAAAATATTTACGGAATTTATCAATTTATTATTGTTTATCCAGAATATGGACTTTGATACTAGTTCAAATACTTTCCAGAGAAACTCAAGTAATTACTCTATAACAGGTACAATAAGATATAAATATTAACAAATCTATATTTAAGTTATTTTTAATCAAGAGCCCTTGAAGAAAAGAATCAGATCAGGAGCGAATGCTAGAGAAAGAGATCGAACTCAAAGGTATACAATTTTTAAGTAATTGACTTACGTAAAAAAAAATATAGCTATTTAAATTTTATTATTTTTTTAGCGTTAACTCTGCATTTGATATTTTACGGACTATGATACCTATTGATCCACCTGATCGAAAGCTATCAAAAATAGAAACATTACAATTAGCTACAAAATACATCAATCATTTGTCTCAAATTTTAACTTCTGGTAAATATGCCTTTAACATTATTGTCCATTAATGCACAAATGAAAACAATTTAACTCCACACAACAAATAAACAATTAATTTTTAACTTTTGTATTCTCAGTATAATTCATGAGAGTAGAATTACATATAAACTAAAATAAACTGGAAAAATAATTTATGAAGCGAAAAAAAATGAATACCTACATATGCTTAAATGTAAATCATAATACCAGAAATGTTTTCATTTTAATAAATTATTCGTTAGTATTTTCAATAGTTTTGTAATTAAAATATCAGAATAAATACACATAGAATATGAATATGTTCTAAACACTTGAATATTGGTTGAAAATTAATCAGACTTTGTTAGTAGTTTTGACTTTTGGCAGGTCTAGAATTTTGAAAAAATTAATTTTACAATTAATTCAGAGTAGAATTTATCTACCAATAGTTGATACTATATTTTTATAGTTTATAAGTTTATTTTCTAAAGTATTTATATTATTTAATATACTCAGCAAAATACACTTGATAAATATAGAACATTTATTGAAAGAATAATAATTTAATACTTATAGATCATTACTACTTACTGTATCATTTGTGCAATTATTATAGAACAATATTACAATTTATAGAATTGTATCACACACTTAATAATGTATTAAATATTTGTTTAGGGGATAATGAACAAGAACATGTTTCCTATGATGTATGTATATTTTGTTTAACTAATAAAATTAATTTTTGAATAGTATCAATACAAAATAATAAATACTCATAATAATATATTTCACCAAAATGTATTTATTACTATATATACCTATATTTATTTTTATTTATTTTCATAATTATAAATGAAGTGAATTATAATATAGTTTAAATTGTGTGTATGTACAACACTTACATTCAAATAAAAAAAATATACTGTTAATTATTATATACATTTTTATGTGCATGGAAATATAAAGCAAAAACTAAAATAACCAAGAGGAACACACTAAAATAACAAAATACAATCCGTTAATGTAAAAGATTCTGATATTTTGTTAATTATTTTATGATTTACTTAAATTTTCATATCAAAAAAAATAAATTAAATTTAAATGCTACAACTTGACATATTATGAATCAATTATTATGTATAAATACATAATAATTAAAGATAAATTACTACCATCATCATTATTTTTATACACATCATAACATTTATTTTAAACCAATAAAGGTTTACAAGATAAATGATTTATGATACTTTAAAATAGCACCATACAATATACATTTGGTAAATATTTCTATTTTACAATTGGTTAATTATTAAAGTGTAGTATATTATAATATTTTAAAAACCAGTTAATTAATTTTCAATCTAACATTTAATTTGATAAAAAATAAAATAAAATAAAATGTATAATTTATAAATTAAATTAAAATTTTCATAAAAAAAATGTAGTTGATTTAATATGATTGTTAAGATAAGAAACTCAATTTATTTAAAACATATGATAATAACCTACTATAGAAATAATAGATACATTTAATGTCTTGAGAAGTATTAAATATTTAAGTTTGGTCAGTAAATAATACAGTCAAGGTTAATGAAAAGTAATAAACAATAACACATTGTCTTTATTTATTCTAATTGTTTAGAATGTTCATACAAATTTGTTGAAGTTTAATTTTTTATTTATTTATATTGACATTAAAATTTTTAGTTTATGTCAAAGTCTTACATTGCTAAAAAAAAAAAAATAGGAATGACTGCATATCAGTAAATTTTATAAGAATTATTCTATAAGGTCAATCAGTAAGCATTTCAAATTATACTCGATATATCCTTAGAAGTGCGACGGATTGATTTTGATAAGGGTGCAGCAAATACAAAAATGTAATTGCACTTATTTTTATTAAATTAGGTACTAATTATTAAATATTAGTAAGTTCTTATTTGTCTAATCTTATCAAAAATTAAAGTAAAATAATAATAATTAAAAGAATTTAATACAAGCATATCTTAATTAAAATTATCATAACAATTACATACAAAATGAAATATTCATAATAAAATTAAAAAAAATATAATTATATTGACATTCCAATTTATGTAAGTTCTTGTTTACTTTGAATATTTAATATGATTGATGCATAATTTAATTTTAAATTTATTACATTTACGGATAAGTTTAAAAAAGTACTATAATATATTATTACAATAATGTACGTTTAGAAAATGTCTTACATTTTATAATTAGTATTAGGAAGTAACTAATAATAAATAATATATAATTGCTACATTTTAAAATTTGATTAATAAAGTTACCAAATGTTTTATAATTTTATAATTTATAGTATACATTATTATAGTAACTTTATAAAAAAAAATATAATATTAATAAAACATTTTTCCTATAACTTTAATTTGTAAACAACTTTAAAAATTGAGTTTAAATTTTCTTCTGGAAATTATCACTCATAATGTTGTTTTCCATAAATCAATGTACATCATTAAACTTCTGGTTTATATTATTTTTTTTTCTAACTTAAATTAATAATTTACCTGTGTAAATTAATTCAGAAAATTATGGTCTTCCTCGTGCAGCTTCTTCAAGAGCACGGACTTTCATTTCTCGCTCTCTCTGTTGTTGTTGTTGCCTAATTTTCCACATAAAAGTATATTATTGACAATGCCTTGAATACATGTAGTACTCAGAAAGAATACTAAGGTTTGAGATTCAAAATGATGAAATATTTTTAAGGTTATTTTCTTCAGTCAAAAAAAAAAAATAAAGAGGAAATTAGAAATTGCCCAATTAAGTACCATTTTTTACTATTTTCCCATACAATTGTACAATATTTTAACATGTTGATTTAAATTAAGTTCATAATTGACATGTTTCACTAAACATACCTAATAAATTCTTCATGAGCCATAAAAGCTTGATGTGGGAAACGTTCACGTTCCATCATCATTTGTCTTTGGAAATGTTCATGGGCCACCTATTTAGACAATATATAATTAATACATTTTTTAAATTAATATAATACATAGGCTGGCTTATTAGAAAAGTTAATACTTAAACATTTATTTTAATTTATAGAACCTAAAAATGTATTGATTTAACATATAATTTGGTTAAATATACAATTTTATTATATTTTTGGATTACCGTTATATTATAATAAAATGAAAATGGCAAAAATGATTAATTCAAATATATTAAAAAAGCATTATTGTAATAAGATAGATTTATTTTAAAACAGTATCTTTAACAATATCTTAACTTTAATTGGTTCAAGTCTTTAAGACATATAAGTATTAAATCTAACATAAAATAATTCTAGTTATATTGTCATATTATGTTGAACTCTAAAAGTATAAAATGTTCTTACTTGATCTACAAATGGTCTTACTTGATCTGCAAATGGCCGAGCTAAAACATCACTTGGATGATGAAGTCCTAGTGTAGGATCACGACCAGGTAAAAGATTTGGACGAGGATAAGCACCAGAAGCTAAAATTAGTTTAAATTATTCACACATTGAACAAACAATAATAAACAATAATATTAAGTGAATAAGTTTAGTCAGTGCTTTTGGCTAATGACAACTTTTAAAACTTAAACCACCAATACTAATGGGTAATCTTAACACTAGCTGATTAAATTAACACTATCCAACCCATGACAAAATAGGTAGGTATGCCACCAACAAACCAAATATTGTCGAAAATGTGTACCTCATCCAGAACTTTGATGTAGATCATTCTACCCATTGCCTCTAATTTTTATTTGTCTAATATATAAAAATATATTATGTTTTAGTCATAATATCGGAGAACAGATAATGTAATTTTAGTAGTGGGGGTGTGCTGATATTGCGTATTAAATAGTTGATAGCATAATTATTTATCTCGTCAAGATCCAACCACTATTGTCTAATGACTAAATTACATTAGCCATACAGTAAAAATTATATACATACAATAAACAATATTTTGAAATTTCAATTTGTATTGATATCTTGGGTGGTCGGGCAGTCGTAAACATATTCATGATAAGTGAGACTTTAAAAGATTGAAATAAATGGAGTTTATAAACATTGCTATTAAATAAAGTTTACATTGTACATAAATTATTGTGTACAATTAAATGTAGTTTGGTATTAGTTGGATATTGATTGTAAAATTTTCCCTGCATTAGGGGTATTAATAAACAATAAAAGTGTAAAATTTTAGCTTTATTGTTCAATTTAAGGTACCATAATAATTTATCATGTGTAAATAAATAAAAGATAATAAATTAATACACACTAGTTTACTTTTTTCAAAAATGGTGATCACTTTAATTTTCAGTAATTAACTCAATAATTTTGCAGAACCTATCTTAAAATTGAAATTCTCTAGTATGACATATAGTTTTTAACTAATAGTATGGATGACTTTATGTCTTCATTAGCCATGCACAGTTGGATAATGTTAATTATTGGTGGATAAGGTCCAACATTTATATTATATTAGCCAAAAGCTGTGGCTAAACTTGTGATTAGCCATACACCTAATAGTAAAATGTGCCATCAATGAAAAATTATTGATAATGTTTCCTTTAAAAATAATTTTTTATTCAGCTTAAAAAGTTTTACAATACAAATGAAATAAGTGATTTTATAAATTATGGAAAATAAATTATCATGTCAAAATAAAGAAGGAATTGTAAAAATAATAACATTTAAAAATGTAATTAATAATAAATATGAAAAAAATAACTCACCAAAATTCATTAAAATTTTAATAAAAAATTACCTTTAAATAAATGTATGTATATCTTCTTTTCTCTTTTTTTATCTGTATGTACATTAATTTAACTTAATTAAATCAATTAAGGAATTTATAAGAATTATTATTTTATTGGATTTAATGGTTTAATGACCTCCAAAATCTTTAATTAAAATTAAAATTGATATGTATGTGGATACATAATAGATATTCAAAACATAAAAGCTTGTTGATATACTCTTATATAAATAATTATTTATACATACAACCAAGTGGATAAACTGAAGGTGAAGAAGCAGAAGCTGAGCTATCAGCAGCTGCTGCCGCTGCAGCCGCAGCAGCAGCTTGCTGTCCTGGATGTAAATGTAGGTGAGTATGAGAATGTGCATGTGTATGTGCATGGTATTCAGGTGAAATGCCTGCCAACTGCAATCTGACCATAGGATCAGTTGCTAACGCTAAACGATTTGCTTCCTCAGTAGATGGTCCAGAAGGGCCTCCACTTGAATTGTTTTGATTAGAATTTCCATTTGGACCTCCAGCTACAAACATTTCAAACATAAAACAATTATACTCCATAAAGATTATAATATTAAATTGAATAATAGTATTACCAAGCCTATCCATACGTTCCCGATCTAATGGATTCATATTACTAGGAGTAGAAGGCTGACTAGGAGCTCCAGGCGAAGGGTATAAGCCAAATGGATGTATACCAGGTGTTCCTCCATAACGACGCTGAAGTTCAATCCAATGAGGATCAATTCTGGGAGGACCAGATGATCCAGACTTTAAAAATTCATCCTTAAGTCTATCATTCAATTCTTTTTCTCTTAGTTCTCTTAATTCTCTTTCACGTTTTTCGCGTTCCATTTGTTCATATTCAAATCTAAAAAATATATTGATTGACTCACTGTGTCAAATATATAATTACTATTTAACTTACCTGTCACGTGGATACATATTAAACTGATAGTGTAACATCGGATCAATGCAATGGGGTGGCAACCCTAATCCAGGGCCTGAACGCTGTAATGACACAGGAGAAAATCCAGCATGTGGTCTAGCATATTCACTGATCAAAATAAAAAAATAATACAATTGTTTAAAATCTTAGTTATTTCATACTTCTATAACTTATAAAAATAAAAATATGTCAGAACAGGCTATTATAAAAACTTCTAGATGAAACTTTTAGGTTAGGTAAGACTTGGATTTTAAACACTTTATTAGCAAAAAGAATTTATTTTTTCAAAAATTATTAAATGTCCATTTATGTAATAATGAATTATCAAAGAAAATATTTTTCATTGGTTTTTAAATAATAATGTACCTTAATTGTCGTAATGCAGGAGTGTCAGGGTACATGGGAGCATTGGCTGGTGTTCCTCTATGTTGATAGCTATTAACTCTATCATATGGGGATTGAAGTGCTTCAATACTACCCCGAGAAGGTGGCTTGACAACCTGTTCATTAGGTACTTGCATATGTTTGTCATTATTTGAACTTTTTCTCTATAAAAAAATATCTGTTATAATATATAAGTTACAAGAAAATAATTAAATTATTACTGAATGTGATTTATCTCGTTCGTCACGTTCTTTCTCAGCTTGTCGTCTAGTCCTTTCTTCACGCTTTCTACTAAGTTTGGACTCAGGAACTGGTTTAAATGTTAAATCAGTACGACAACAAGAATTGTAATCACCTCTGTTCCAATGTCTTAAAAATCTAAATAATGTTATTGAATTAATTATTAACAAAATTATATAGTATAATCAATAAATATATAAGATATACTAATATAAAAAGCTGTATATACATTGCACTTTGGCTACGGTGACATTCACTATCTTCAATTTTAGGTTCAGGTGATGGTCCATGTGGTATATGTAAGTTTGGACTTGGTGAGCTTTCTTCTTCATTGTTGCCATCATCAGTACTTTGACTCATTATCTGATCAGGCTTCATCATTTCCATTCCTGGCGGCATTCCTGTAGCTAATTCCATAGCACCCATGTAACCTGTTATGATAAACATTAATTAAAAATAATATATATATATATATATAATGAACTAGACATACAACTAAATTAAACATTAATTTAAAAAATCACAAATCAAGTTTGATTTATAAATTAAACTTTTACCATGCATTGCTGTATGGGCTCTCAAAGCTTCCAAAGATAATGGTGTATGGTGTTTAATAGCACTTGGTTGAGGAGGTAAATTTCGACTTGACCCTAAATATTTAATTTAATAATAAAAATTACAGCAAAAATATTATTTTGAATAATAATTTACCATGAACAGACGAAGACGCATGTTGATGGTGGTGGGTATGCTGATGATGATGAGTATGACTACCATTTGCTGCATTACCAGCACCACCATGGGTAGATAACGATGAAGAAGTTGTGTGTGATAGAGTTGCTGATATATGGCTTGAGCCTGATTGAGGGCTGTTTCCTCTTTTTAACTTATGTTGTACTAATTGTGAAGATGAAGTGGTTGAATGAGATAAAGTATGTTTATCTGTAGAACTTGAAAGATGTTGAACTGATGTTGAACTGGAATGATGAGTAATTTCTTCATCAATACGACTGCTAGTACTAACTGAATGATGATGATGAGCAGTCATAGTTGTTGTTTCATCAGGACCTCTTTTACTTGGAGGTGGTATAGGATAAGGAGCATAAGGGAATCCGTATGGTGGATATGGTGCATATGCAGGATGAGCATGAGGATGATATGGATTATGAAGAACTGCATGTGCAGCTGCAGCAGCAGCAAATAATGAATGTGGATGTAATAAAGGATGATGTGGATGCATAGCAGCAAATGGATGATGAGGTGGAACCCCGCCTGCTGGAGATATTCGATTTAATGGGGATATTTGTTGTGAAGGGTGCATTACAGGTTGAGGAATAGATGTAGGAGGAGCAAATAATGGTGCTGAAGAAGTTTGAGTATGTGATTTGGCTTGTAATGGAGACTTTAATTCTGGTTCTTTTTTTATAGTTTCAACTGACATATTAGCTAAGTCTGTATTAACAGTAATAGCAGAACTTGTTGCTTGTAATGGTTGAGAAACAGCGCCAGGACCATTGTAACCAGGTACTTTGACTTCTTTTAATGATTGTAATGGATCTGATATTTCTTGCTTTATTTTTAAATTTTGAGGTTCCAATTGTGTTTCATACACAGGAGCATGAATTTTATCTGAAATTTGATTGTTATAGGGATAAAATGGAGTAGCAAATGATTGTGTAACCGGTGCAGAAACAGAAGGCACATTTAATGATGATTTTTCTCCAATTCTTTCTTGATCATTAAATGAGTTTTGATAAGTTGGTACAAGTATTTGGGGTTGATTTGGAGTAGGTGGTTTTATAGCCTCTGATCTCCTAGGTGAATAAGATGTTAAAGCAATTGGTGAAGTCATGCACTCTTCTTGAACAGGTTGTTCAATTTGTGGTTGAGTTACGTCTTCAGAAATAGTTGTAGTAGTTGTCAATTCTTCTTTAACTTCAATATCAGCATCTGTAGGTATGACACTTTCAGCGACAAACTGAGCATTTGGTATTGCGTATGATGATACTTTTTCTATTGATTCTTTTTCAACTTCTTCAGTTGAATTTATAGATTGTTGAGATTCTTCTGGTACATCAACATTCATGGGTTCATCACTAGCTTCATTTTTAGTTAAAACATTTTCATTATTATTAACGTTTTCAGCTGAAATAATTATCATATCTTCAGACTGAGATTCAGTATTTTGTTCTTGAATAGGTTCCTCTTTAGGAATAACATCAGAAGTAAATTCAGATTGAGTTTCTGTTTGCATAGTGTCAGATGTTTCAGTTTCTTGATTGATGGATTCACTAGATGCTACAGCAGCAACTTGAGCTTCATCATCATTACCAGAATATCCATCGGAACTTGTACTCTCAGAGTGGTTAGATTCACGCTTCAAAGGGCTTTCTTCTTCACCATCAGTATCTAATGATCGTTTTTTTGGTGTATCATTCAAATTTCCCTGTACAAATTTATAGTTAAAAAAACATTTGATCATCAAACTAATTTAAAATATACAACTACTTTGAACGAAAAAAATGTTAAGTACCTTAGATTTTGATTTATCAGTTGACGGTGAAGGTGAAGCCACTGAAGTTTCTTTCTTTTCATTATCTTGAATTATTTCAGGTGTATTAGCTCTGCTACGCTTTGATCTACTTTGGGTACTTTTAGTAGGCTAAAGACAAAATTACTCGTTAAAATAAATATTTCAATATAAACATTGACATTTGTACCGTCTCTTTTGATTTGTTACGGGTACGCATTCTACTAGGAGATTCGGCTGTAACAGTGACATCAGAAGTAGCTGGACTAGGACACTCAGCTGGCGATTGTGGTGTAGGTGGTAATTCACCATATTTTTTATTATAGCTGCGACATTCAAAACATAATAAATTGCCTTGCTTAGGTCCAATAGCTGCATTTTGCCAATCTCTTGTACCTATAAATACATAATTAAATTATAACATAACATTAAAATATTTAAAAGAATTCAAAATTTTAAATTTACTTGTTGCAAAACAATGATGACATCGAAATAGTGTAGTATTATCTCTAGAGTCAGAGTCATCTTCAGTATTTCCACCATCGTCTTCACTAACACCAGAACTCCCATCACCTATTTATGGAATGATTATTGAAAAAACAGTTTATTTTTTTAAACTTTAAGAAATATTTTTAACTAACCAGGTTCTTTCGATATAGGTGATGGACGTGAACCTGTACCTAGTAATAAATAAAATTGTTAAATATTTCAAGAGAAAATATGAATAACACGTATAATTTTAATTAATAAACCAATAATTAAAGAAAATAATATTATGAGTATTTTATAAAAAATCTATAAATAATGGGATTTTTGATTTATAGTTTTAAATATAAATATTATTGAAATTAAAAAAATATATTTTGGTGTTGGCTTCAACTTTTAAACTTTTAATGAAAAGGTGAAATAATAAAAAATTTATAGTTACTAGTTTCGTCTTTTTGAGCACTAGATGGTCTAGTAGCTCTAGTAGTCCTGATTCGTCTCAATGAGCCTTGTCTTCTTCTTCTATGGGGTCTGTTATTATTGGCACCAGGTGTTTTTTTCCATAAATAATAGTATTCAACTAGTTCCGGCTAAAATGTATTTATTTTTTATACAGTAATCTTATGAAACACTCATTAATTAAAATACTAACAGTATCCTTATGAGGCAATAAATCTTTTCTGATTCTGTGAAAATTCTTTCCATATTGTCTTAATCCTTTCACAAACTTTTTCTAAAATGGTAAATTTACAGTCAATAACATTTTAGATAATACTTAATAGTTAGTACTACCGTTTCTTCTTCAGACCATTTTTTATCAATTCCTTTGGGCATTGGACACTTAACTAGAGCTTGTAAAGCTTTTCCTGGATCATAACCAGAATCATGTAACTAAATGAAAAATAAATAAACTTTTAATATAAATAAAATTAAAAACCAGGTAAGACTCTGAAGTCGGGTGAGTTACAGGGACGGATGAATTTTACTGCTGTATTGATCTTTTAGATTTGAAACCAATATACCACTGCTTTCGAAAACACGATTCCGAGTGAAAAGTCAAGACAACAATCTATAATGTTTATATTTATCAAAAAGCAAAAAGATAACTTTTTAAACAAAAATCCCTTCACAAATTTTACCCCATTTCATCAAAATATAATTTTTTAACACTTCTAAGATTTTTTTGAGTTTCTCCGGTAAACTTTTCAACCTGTTTTTTTTGGTTTGCTGAAAAGAACTACTCTAGTATATTATAATACATTTTCAAGTCTTAAGTATAGATATTGAAATGTTTATCAATTTTTAACTACAAAAAATAAGGCAGATTTCGTGATTTTTATCAACATTTTAAATTAAAAAGCTAATAAATAAAAATTGTGACCTATATCTAAGATTTTTTTTTGAGATTTTTTACACAACTAAGAGGAACATTGTACTAAAATTTCAAAATTTATTGGCAAAGTACCATTTTTTTATTCGAAAATTGGCATTCTGTACATTTTGCCATTTATTCAGTTTTCTGCAATTATTGGGAACACTGTAGAAAAATTAAAAAAAAATTAAGTATTAATAGCACCAACTAGACAATATTAGGGATCGAAAACCTAACCTAAAGTTGTTGATAGGATAACATTTTCTAGGAAAAAAGTTGATGACATAAACAAAAAAAAACACATGGTAATACATTCCTCATTTCACTCAGAATCTAAAATTAAATATTTTAATATAACATTTACTTACAATATGAAAAGCATTAATTGTTGTATCATCACGTGATGCTGCAATACACCCTTCATCAGCAGAGCCACCATCACACATACCTGCATATGCAGCCATGGAACGAGCTGCACGTAAATAAACTAATAAATCTCGATCTCTAACAGTACCCGATACCCAACGGGCTTCTTCTCTATCCTCTGCAACTATTCCATTTGAACTGTTATTAACTGTTCGATAATCTGGTAATCTAGCCTAAATTTTAAAAATTAATTATTTAACATTTTGGTGGAATTATTATACAAGTTTGAAGTTACCTGATGTGATGGTCCAACTCTAATCTCCCCTTGGGTTGAACCCATTGTTCATTCGGGTTCTTTATAAAGTAACTTTGCTAGATCATATTGAAATTGTTTTCTTAATAAATTCTCATTATTTCAAAAAACTACACCTGAAAATAAAATAAACAATTAAGTTAATATATTATGTAATATAAATTGTTAAGGACTTGGTAGAAATGTAAAAAATATAGGCAAACAAAGATTGACAATAAAATACTTAAATAATAACTATTCAATTATCTAATTTACTATATTAGAGTTGAAGTGTTTTATTTGAGTACTACTAAAATTAAATTTAAAATATTTGTTTTTTAAGCTATAATACCTAAAACCACTTTAATAATGTTTATAGATATAAAACAAAGTAGTTTGACACCAGTGTTAACATTAATGATTTTTTATAAAAAGCGTCTTTGTTTTACTTAACAGTTGCCAAAGACAATGTTTAAATTAAATAATTTAGACACAGATACAGAATGAAATATATAATTTTTAATCTAAAAATTTAAGTATTTCATTAAAACTAAACTACAAACATAAATATTAAACATCTCAACAAGTACAATTAATAATAAAAATAACAGTATTAATATAATTTAAGAAGTTTATAATTGATTAAGATTCAATTGTCTATACACAATACAATATTTGTAGTAGATACCAGAATAGAAACTATATTATATGTATTAATGTCATAAATAAATAAACTAGATTAAATATTGCAACAAAATTATTTTAGGTTTGTCTCCCAGAATTGCTAGTTTTTATCCTAAATTAAAGTATATTTAGACACATTTAACATGATTATAATTTATAAACTATAATTATGAAACTGAAATTGCTTAGGGTAAACTAACTGTTTTAAATAATTTTTTTCTTAATATAATCTAATATTCTAATGTAATTATAGATCATTATTATAATGTTTTATATAAATCTTAGATAATGACTATAATAAGAGAACTATTTAAAAGCTATAATTAAACTATTGGTAACTTCATAGAGCACAATTTCAATAATGAAAAATATTGAAAGCGAAAATTATAGCAAATCAAACAATAATTGAATATGCATAAATTTAAAATGATTACATTCAACTAGTAAAAACCATTGATCATAGACTATACTAATGGTGAAAACTGATAGTAGTAGTTTATAATGAAAAAACTATTTTTCGTGGGCACATAAATATAAATTTGGAGTTAGAAGTTGAACATATTTTTATTATTAACAATACTCAAAAAATATCTCTTTTACATAAATCAATACCAAAAATAGCAAGAAATACAAACAAAATCCATATTTTGAAATACATTTCAGAAAAAATTGGATATAATTGAGTTTTGTAAAGAAATTATAAGAATGAATATATTTTAAGACGTGAAGTTATTACTTAATAATAAAATGTAAATACAAATATTAGGTTTTTTAGTAGAGATTAATATTTGCAACTTCCAATTATTTTCATTTCTATAAATATGAAAATATTATGAGAGCTGTCAATAAGACAAAATGTTTTCTCGAATGAAACAAAATGTCAGTCAAGATATCAAACAGGATCATTATTTTGATTCCTTGAAATATTAAGTTCACTGTATTAATACACCAATCATGTTATGTATTATGTATTTTTCAAAAAATAAGAATCTATACTATTAAATCAAATTTAAGAACTCTACGCTGTGATCTGGAGAGTTTCAATTCTAAGACAGCAGATAATAGCATCATAATTTGATAGCTACCTGTTATAAAATGTTATAAATCTTATAAATGTAAAAAAGTTTAGTAATGCGACACACAATTGTCAAAAATTTAAAAGTCAGCTGAATTTATTTGTGCACTAGGTTGCTGAAACAAGTAAATGATAAGCAAATAATTATAGCCATCAAATACGTCCAAATGGTGTAGTTGCTGATAACACGCCTAATAGTGACTAATAAACATTTTAAATCAAATAAGTTAAATATTAATACTATTGAAGTAGGCAATCGACATATAATATAGACTTTATACGTTAAAGGTCTATGGTCATTTATCATCTTTATTCTAAGATTAATTAATACCATTAAGTCATTAAAACATCAATATACAGATTGTTCAAACTAATATTCAATAAATTATATAAATAGCATTGATTTAATTTTGACACTTAAACAAAATTAATGTAATAGAAGAACCCGAAGAACTAATAAACAAGATTTATTCTTTATCATCACATTATTAAAACCAACAAATGACTAACGAACCTGAAAAATATCCAATATGAACATTTTGCAACAAGGAAAAAAAACACACATACATATAAGTAGGTAGGTACATCATATAAATTGATGATGATGAACTAAAAGTAACATTGACAGTGACGAGAGAACTCCAAAATGTATCAAAACGTAATGCCTATGAATACAAGCAAGCAACCTTGCAGCATTTTTCACACACGAATATTAACTTAACGAGGTACACTAAACCGAAAACTTGCAATATTTAAATAACAAATTTCCCGTGCGAACAATCTCGTAAAGTACCGAGAATCGTCCAACGAGTGGGACACGGCAGAACCAAACGGAAAGCGGGCGAATAACCGGAATCGTAACAAATGAACCAGGATTGTTGAAGCACGTTAATCGGGTAGAACACCCTTACGCTACGTTCACCGTTCTCGACGACGGTAAATTAATGAATTAAATATAGGTAATAATAATAATAATAATAATAATATGGACATTACCCGAGGGCCGAGCGAGTCGTCATTGTTCTAGACCGGACGGAGCACACTGTAGACGGAGCGCACTGGGATGTCATTGTTAATTAGTCACTTCTGATTGAGGCATTCAATTATCCGGCGAACAAATATTACTACTAGGGCACACAAGCGTACTATTTAATTAGTGGGTTTATAGGTTTTCGACCTATCTACTAATAAAAATAATATAAAAATAATAATAATAATAATAATAATAATATTAATCACTTAGACGCCATTTTAAATGGGAAACAGTCTGTGCGGATAATTGGGAAAAACTTACCGTACGTATAGTACGAACCGTACGGACGGGGGCTCCACTGTACGGTTGTATGTATGTCGGAAAAAGAAAACAATTCCAATTCCCCGAGTGGGGAGTCGGAGTGGCACATTATAATCTATTCTGTGGTCACGCTATCATGTTATTTTTTTTTTTGTTATCATTTTAATCAACTATCAATTTTCATATAAACGTAATATTCGCGTCCGTGGTCGCCTTATAATATCTGTTGAGAAAAAAAAAACATATGAGCTTGTCGTAATCAATGGTTCCACGTAGACGGTCTGCGATTAGTGCGAAGTCCGACTCTCATTCCAATTTATTATTCTGTATCCAATTTGACGCAATTACTATTCAATATTCATTGAATGTAATTATTTCCGTCAACGGTGACCAACTATAGACCAAGTCGATTGTGTGCCACTCAGTTGAATCTCATTTTAATTCGGTAACTTAACGCACCACGGTCTCTCGTATCATCCGAATAACATTTAAAACAATCCATTTCGTTATAAATTTTTTACGCTTAACCGTAATTTTATAACAAGCATCTAGCAACAATGGCGAAAATCAGTGCCGGGCCTGTTGTTGACATTTTGGGTGATGAAATGACTCGTATTATTTGGGATTTGATCAAGGAAAAATTAATTTTACCATTCTTGGACATCGAACTTCATGTATATGATTTGGGCATGGAAAATCGTGACTTGACCAACGATCAAGTGACTTTGGATTGTGCTGAAGCCGTGAAGAAATACAATGTTGGAATCAAATGCGCTACAATTACTCCAGACGAAAAGAGAGTTGAAGAATTCAAGCTGAAAAAAATGTGGAAAAGTCCTAATGGTACCATCAGAAATGTCCTTGGTGGTACTGTGTTCAGAGAAGCTATTATATGCAAAAACATTCCTAGATTGGTTACTGGATGGGAAAAACCAATAATAATTGGAAGACACGCTCACGCTGACCAATACAAGGCTGTAGATTTTGTTGTTCCCGCAGCTGGCAAACTTACATTATCGTGGACTTCTAATGATGGTACATTTTATAATTTTAATTTTTCAATATAAAATGTAAACTTATTTTTAATGTTATTTTAGGTAAAGAAAAAATCGAAGAAGTTATCAATGATTTCAAAGGTGCAGGAGTTGCATTGGGAATGTTCAATACAGATGCATCTATTATAGACTTTGCACATTCTTCATTGAAGTTTGCTCTATCTAGGGAGCTTCCTCTATATCTAAGTACTAAGAATACCATCTTAAAAAAGTATGATGGTCGTTTCAAAGATATATTTCAAGAAATTTACGATTCAGAATATAAACCATTGTATGAAGCTAAAGGTATTTGGTATGAACACAGATTAATTGACGATATGGTTGCATATGCCATGAAATCCGAAGGAGGATTTGTATGGGCTTGTAAAAACTATGATGGTGATGTTCAATCTGATTCTATTGCTCAGGGTTATGGATCATTGGGCTTGATGACATCTGTACTGATTTGCCCTGATGGTAAAACTGTTGAATCGGAAGCTGCCCATGGTACTGTTACTAGACATTATCGCATGCATCAACAAGGTAAAGAGACATCTACAAATCCAATTGCATCCATTTTTGCATGGACAAGAGGATTGTTGCACAGAGCAAAATTGGATAACAACAAACAATTGGAAGACTTTGCAAATAAATTGGAGGAAGTCTGCGTAGAAACAATGGAAAGTGGATTCATGACTAAAGATTTGGCTATATGTATTAAAGGAATGAATGGTGTTCAACGATCTGATTATTTGAATACATTTGAATTTTTGGACAAATTGGCTGCGAATTTGAAACTTAAATTACAACTCTCTAGCAAACAGTAATTAATGAAAATAATGAACCATATATTTATGGCAGTTTTTATTTCAACAGTGGTTTATTTTTAAGATTTTATTTCTATAATTGTGCAACATTTATTTTTTCATCAGATTGGTGGTAGTTCTTTATTTATTATATTGGAGCCCAAATTAAATTAGGTGTAGGTTAATGTTTTGGAAACTACTTTAATTTAACGAGACTGATGATAAATCTTATCAAAATCAAAAAAAAATGTTTATTCATCATTTATAAAATAAAAAGTTTGCTTGTTACAATAACCTACTATATTGTCTTAATATTTATTAAAACTTATATTAATTTGAAAAATATATTTTGTCTTATTATTATATAGTATATATGTACTTGTATGAATATTAATTATACTTTTAAAGGTTTGATAAAATTATTTTGTTATCCGATGGAAATAATTTTATGGTATTGCAATCTGAGACACTTATAAATAAATTCTACTTGAATGAATTTTCTCACATTTTATTGTAAAATAAAATATATTATAGACATTAATGAAAACAATAATTTAATTACGCTACGATTGTATTAAATCATTTTGCTTTCAATTTTTAATTACATAGTTTGAATAATAGCTTTAGATCAACGCTAAAATGACTAATTTTGAGTGTTAAAAATGAGAAAATACCAAATAGGGCTCAATTATTTTTTAATTTCTTTTCTTAGCGTGTTCAAATAAAAATTCTGTACAAATATCTATTTACTGCTGAAATAAATAATTAAAATTTGAAAGAGACATCTCAACACTGGTATTAAACTTGTAGTTATTTTATAGATGATAGACTCTATATGATAGGTCCATTTTTACACTTACAAAACATTTACATAAATACATTCCTTAGTTCTCACTTATCAGAAACTAAAAATTACAAAGTATAGTGTATAACGTAATAATAATTAAAATGTAATAACAAAATAATAATCAAAAGTATTTGTGATAATTAAGGTTAACAACAGTTAACAAGTTGAACGTGTGAATTTATTTAAATTTTGTTCATGGTCGAATTATTATCATCAGTTTAAATATATAATGCATCTGCACGTATAAAGTCAAAGTGTAATATGATCTAATTAAATTGTATGAAAAGTATAAGATAACAAATAATCTTATCAAATTGTATTGAATAGGTTTGTTATTTATGTTGTTATAAAAAAATATTAAATATATAGGTACGTAATGATTAGAAAAAATATTCACTATTCAGTTAATATGTAATAATTTTTTTTATGATTATATAATAAATATTAAATTTAATGAAGGAACTTTTGACATTCTATCTATGAACCTTGTAATAGTAGAGAACTGTTTATTACTCATAAGTTATAACTTTTATAAGTTTTTTTTATATAATGCATTAAAGAAACCTTCTTATAATGAGTAAAGACCATGTAAAATGCAGATTAAATATGCATAATATTGTTATATACATAGAAACACGTATGATATATGTATAGGTTTTACTGTGTAATATTTTGTTTTTTTTTATTTAATTTTTTATTGAGTTACACAATCTATACGAAATAGGTATAAAATGCGTAAATGATAAAGAAAATATATTGACATTGAAGATTTGAGTTGCAGAAGCCGCCTACTGTCGACACTCCTTAGGGCGTGACATTAAACATTTGTAGGGATTTAGCGTAAATTAGGTAACGGCACCATTTTATTTTCAATCTTTTGCGGTGGGGGGTGTTCCGGGAATAGGTAAAGATAAATCTTATGCAAAGGTTGTTTCGATGATTTTCTTAACATTTTGGTGTCGAGTATAGTAATTTGTAGTGGCTTATGCGATTATTTTCATTTGTAGGTAGGAGTCTGATTTGTGACATAAAATGGAACGTTCATGAAAATGCGGAAAATTTTATTTTGGGGTATTTGTATTTTTTGGCGGATCCCCAAATGTGTATACCATATGTCCAGGTTGGCTTTAGAAAAAGATTATATAGCTATAATTTTGGGCGGAGTGTAAGTTCCGACTTTGAATTGATTTATCTAAGTAGACGTAGTCAGGTATTTATTTTGGTTTTTGACTTTTGTACATTGGATGTGGTGTGACCAGAATAGAAAAAAATATTTAACAGTATGTCAGCTGCTTTTTGACCACATAGTTTCTTCATTTGCGATTATTGTTTCTGCATTAACTGATAATAATAATTAATCTGTGTACTTAATGTATAAATACGAGTACTTATGTTCTTGTACGACATTCATATGTCATATATGAGTAAGTGACATAACATAAAAGATATCCTGTATTGACGAGATGCCAAGACTATAGTATACGAATACACGGCGCATGCGTAATATTGAAATTCAAGTACACGACAACATTTCAATTTTATCTTTGATTTAAAACACAATATAATATGTATATTCATTCTATCATACGTCACGTATTGCAGACTGCAGTACATCAATACTTTCATGAAACGTTAATATTCAAAGACTATAATTTTATTTATTTTTAATCTTGAAAAATGCTATGACTTCTTATGAGAACCTCATTTTAGTCAAATAATTACATAATCGGTAGTAGCAAATAATCACTTCTGCCCATCGGTCATCACTATAGGAGGCTAAAATACTATATTCCTAAGATTCCTCGGAAGAAGCTGTACAAATATGATTATAAAATATAAAAATTAAATAAATAATCATAATGAATTTTAGTCCATAATACAAACACTAGATAATTTATAGCAATAGGTAGTCCGTGGGTCGATGTTAATGGGTCCACGGTTGTGTTCAGAGTGAAAATAACAACCATGGAGCCAAATTTAAAAGATATTTTGAACAAAAAATGAAGATTTGAACTTTCTATCATCTCACAAAGTTCGAAAATCAATGTAACAACTATATAAGTAACTTATTTCAAGTCGCTCTTCATATTAATTGGGGACCACTGGTTTTTACCCCAGTTGGCCAGATTATTTTATTTCGAATAATATTAAAACTGGCTTCGTGCACGTATGGAGAAAGTTACCAACTGCATTTTCTATATTTTAAATCTAAATAATTGTATAATTTTTGTAAAAAAGTTTCAGTTTCAAAAACAAGTATTTTGCGAGAGGAGCTAATTTCAATATTTTCTAGGTAAGGGCAAAAATGATAACGTGTTTCAGTTGTGATGAATATTTGGACGTTTGGTTGCCTATCATAATTCAAAGTTTATGTCTTTCTGTCCCATGCTGTATATTATTACTATTTTTCAATTCATGACAATTCACCATTCATTTTAAAATATATATATATATTTATATAGTATACCTCGTATTCATCAAGATAAACTCCAATGTGGCAATGCGAAATGTCGAATATGCCGAAAGAGGAAAGAGAATTAATGAATAGTTTCGGAATGAGTACCTATGCAATACGTTTTTAATTTTTATCATGGACTTTATTCTTTACATGGTAAACTAAAATCTCTACAGTTAACTTCAGTACTTTACTCTAGAGTTCAGAGTCCAGGGCCAATTACTGGGAAAATCTAGGTGTTTAATGTAATAAATAGGTAGGTCATACGTTAACAATTGTAAACAATAAACATAGATAAAGTTGTATCAATCCACGTTTCAAGTTTCCAATCACGCGAATAAATAAATAATTTTAATAGGTATGACCAGGATATAATCGTAGTAGAAATAATGAGTACATATTTCAAAATATTTTTCCAAATGGTCTCTTAAAATATGAGTCTATGATCTATATGGACCAAAAACTTACAACCGGGTCCCGGTATTTTTCAATCCACACATACAATGCAGCAAAACAAATAATGGTTTGTGGGCTATAGCGACCTAATATGAGTTTTGTATCAGGACCCCGGAACCGTACTAGGGATAGGTTAAGTCTACAACTGAAACAACTCAAGTCATTTAGGACCGACAAAAAACTGCTTTAAAAACTTATGTTGATGAATTCTTACTTTTACCAATATTCTGCCCAAACTATATACTCCTGATACACTTGCTAAAATCACACTTCTGGTAATTTGGTGCCCTGATAGTAGGGGCGAGCAACTTAATTCACGATTCCTCTTTATTATGTTATGTATAACTGACTTGTAGGTAGTGGCCAGTAGATACTCAATTTATCACTCATTAGATGTTCTAAATACGAATTGTGCATTCAATTATTATCGCTAAATCGTTAATTGAGCGATCCCAAATGGCCATACTAATCTGTAGGCTGCATCCGAGTTCCGTCCCAAGAACCTTTTTTTACACCGAATCCGTCCTGGCTGAAAAAAGGTGTATACCAATTCTGTCCCGGCAAAAAAAGTTGTATACTTATTCCGTCCCTAATATATAAAAGGTAAAATACAATATTAGTACAGTTTCATAATTTAATTGTTCATAAATGTATTAATAATAATATCAAAACATTCAAAAGTAAACTGTTAAAAATGCAATTGTCAATAAATATAATCGTAATAATATTAAAAGTAAACTGTTATATGTATTAATAGGTTAAGAAATAGGTAGGATTGAAATAAATTTATAACTTTAAAGTATTACTCGAATCAATAGTTTTGAAATCCGTAAAATAGCATTAGATAACTAGACTCACCTTTATCAATCTGAAAGGGCCTAGGCCCTAGATAGTAAGATTACACATGAAACAGCTTACTCGTACAGTCGTACGTGATCATCAGGGCTCGGAACTTTATGCACTAAAAAACAATGAAATATGTGCATATGTATGCATTAAAAAAACTCAAATATGCAGTATAATATGTATTTATTATTTTGTAAAAAAGATATATTTTAAAGTAAAATTATAAAAAAAAATTATTTTTGAATCATAAATATTTTATTTATATTTTTCTTTTGATGATTTGAAGCTGTTATACTGAAACATACATGACAAATATTAAAATCACAATTTTACGTGGAACATAAGCGGTAATTGAGCACGGTAAGCGGACAATAACACACGAACGCACCGCATTTTACTGACATACACCTCAGTACAACACAATATAATATCATTGGTAAATGGGTATTTTAATTAATTTTATCTAACGAGCTAACTTTAATATAAATATAAAAACCTCGCCGGTCATTACGATTACAAGTTACGGCCTATTCTTATTTTCTTAGTATAAAGTATAAACTTTATAAACGGTACGGGCGAGCGTCACCGATAACAAAAATGACAGCTCTTGGAAAAGGCCTGGTGTGATGAGACTATTTATTTGTAAATCATTTAATTTAAAATATTTAAGTATTGAAAACTTGCTTATTGATGATTTATAATAAGTTTTTAACATAAAATGCATTTATATACTCAAAATATTTAAATATGCAAAATCATATAAATTTAGAAAAATATGCAAAAATATGCAACATTAATTTTTGTATTTCAATTATATGGTCAATGAAACAAATTTGTATCAAATCAGATTTGAAATATGCAGCTTCCTGAGAAAGATGCAAATGCATAAAGTTCCGAGCCCTGGTGATCATTATTAGAATGTATGATGAATAATTTGATGTCACTAAATTGCCTACATAATACGCCGTCAAAATCCAAATTGTATTTTTTTTAGGTATAATGAGTATGGAAATACGGGTGCATTTATGCACATTTTCAATCATTAGAATTTAAAATTTCAATGTTTAATCGGGGGTCAAGATCAAGATAGTAATCCGCCGTTTTTTCAACGTCTAAAGGTAATCTACCTTACATTTACATAAAAATTGAATGGTACTGCACAACTTGTTATACATTAATTCTTGAAACATCGAATGCTTCTATAAATAAATAAGAGGGATAGATTATTATAAATCGGTTGTACACTGTAACACATTGTACTACAGTAATATTAGTAAATATGTAACCAGTGTGTAGATGCGTATATTAAAATGTTCACTGAAAATTAAACATTTTCTAACAACATTTGGATATTTCTTTCAACTGTGGTATGGATTACTTAAAATGTTAATAGCCTTTACTCTTGGGTTCACCCGACTGGAACAGCAATTTTTGACATGTCATAAGTTACAATATTGATTGATCAAAATCGACAATACAGAAACCTAATTGAGATTTTCTTACGCCAGCAGAGTTCGTGCTTGTCGTTTATTATCAAGGAAAAAATCCAATTGCCAAAGAATAATGGAAAATGATAACAGATTTTTCGCCGTCGGCCATCCGCCATTCGGTCTTTATGGACTTATGGTCATGAATCTTGATTACAATCTATAAATTAGTAGTTAAGTACTTGGCTTTTGCTATTACATTATTAAAAATTCTATTTATTTTTTGTTGTCTTTAAATAATTCAATGTATGCCGGATGCCGGAAACACCGAAGCCAAAATTGAAAGTAGTGGTCAAAGGTAAGACAATCACTATACTTTAATGTTACATTTTCGAGGGTTCTAATAAATACTAATGCTTATAGTGTGCCGAAGTGTGGTTTTTATACTGTTTTCTGTCTAGCTAAGTGCATTGAGTATCTACTAAATTATGCATTCAGTTTCTTGTCATCAATGTTATGAAACTATTGGAATTAAGTTTAAATCTTATTCCATCACTTTTATGTACTCAATTAACATAACTTATTTTAACTTTTAAAATAATCATCTTGCTTAAACCAAGTACATCTTCAGTGTAAAGTATGGTTTGTATTGAAAATGTGTGCTAAAGTATTCAAACAATTCAAGGAGAAATATACTTATATTACATATATTAAATATACTTATATTTGATGGTGAACTTATGTTGTTTTAGGAAAATGTTAAAGATAAGTAGGTACCTAAGTTATATTAATTGGTCACTAATTGTTTGACTATAATAATTTTATACAATAAAGACAACATGGTTCTAAATATCAAAATTATACTGGAAGATTAAACTAACCCTTTTTTATAACCATCATATGCTACTCAATCTTGATTTTACTTATTATGTAGGTAAACTGTTAGTAAGATTACAACTAAATATTTTAATTGCAGATAATATTCGATTTTTAAAATATTATAATAAGTATATCTATTGCAGACGTGCTTGGCGTGGCACAATGGCGCTGGGTAGCCAATGATGATACCTGTGGTATTTGTCGTGTGGCATTTGAAGCCTGCTGTCCTGACTGCAAGTTTGCTGGTGACGATTGTCCTTTAGGTATATTTTAAAATCTTAATTATAAAACTGTTTATAAATTATAATCAATATAAGTTATTATTATTTTGTTTCAGTGTGGGGTCAGTGTTCACATTGCTTCCACATACATTGCATAATGAAATGGCTCAACGCCCAGTCCGTACACCATCAGTGCCCGATGTGCCGCCAGGAATGGAAGTTTCGAGAGTAGACTCCGACTTATTATCACCTTTATCAGTATCTTATGATTCTGAACTGCCACCTCTTCCTGAAAGCCTCAGCCGTCTAAGTCTATATGATGTACCATCACCACCACCATGTACCAAACCTGAGCCAGCACGACGTAACTCACCAAAACCCACTGAACTTATTGGATCTCATAAACAAACACGTCAATCTCCATTATCATCTGAACATCCTGATAAACGTCCAACTGAAAAACCACCAGTTCCACCCAGGAAACCATCATCTGTTGACTTAAAACTTGCACATCTTCGAAATGAAATGGTATATCAGATAATAATAATGTTCATCTTTATAAACATTTTGATATTTAATTTTGTTTATTGCTATTATTTTTAAGGCAAGCTTACGTCAAATGGACTTGCAACTTTTGTCTCAGCTGAGGCAGCTCAATGATTCTATTAGTTCATATAGACAAGATTTAATGATGAATATGGATTCATATTCATCATCAGACACTGATGGCTCAGATACTACGTCAGTATACTCAAATGTCACTCCAAGTAGTTTTGATTTATCTCGTTCCTCAACACAGTCAACTCCCAAACGTCCACCAACATCCACGGATTTATGAATATGGCAATGGTTAGACTTAGGCTTTTTTATAAGTATTTTACAAATAATAATTTTACAGCTCATTTGTATTATATTGTATAATTAAAAAGAAATATCTGTAATTATAAAAATTAAGACAATAAAATTTACATACTTTCCTCATATATTATGATTTATGACTTGAGCCACAATTATTTTGTTAAAGATGTTAACACAATACGTTAATCATTTTAATTACATATGAATTCTTAATAATTCTCCCAGGTGATATATTGTAATATCCAAAGAGGGATCAACTTAGTTTTATTTTTTTTACACAATTCACAAAGCTATATAATTGTTATTTGTAATAATAATTGTATAACTTTGCTTCTTTTAAATTTTGACATATAGTATTTTCGTCAAAAAGTAATTCTGAAAGGCTTTAGTTTTATATGAACATTGAATAATACCTAGTAATTTACATTGGTACACCGTGTCAACTCTTAATTAATAATCTATAAATGGGATACCTTAAATAAAAATACACTAGACCCTTTAAATGTTGATGAATTAACTGATAATTTAAGTTCAATTACATTTAAAAAAAGAGGACGCCACATCTGTATATGTTGTCTCAGTCTTACAAACGTAAACCATGGCTAATTTGGGTTCATTTGTTGTTGTTAGATTTAATAGTAGAGTTAACTGCCCTATTAATTAACTTAAAGGTAAATACATTAATCATTATCTGTGTTTTGTTGGTCAGTTATTTCCGATATATTTTAATTTTTACATAAATTAAGAGTTTTTTTTAAATTATATTTCATATACATATAACTTGCATAAAAATTTAAAAATCCAATAAAGGCAACTTGAGGCGGAGCATTATTTCTCCTCAGCTGTACAACATGGACATCCTCCACTACATAGGTGTAAAATCGCTATTGAAAGACGCGGTGGCCCAGCTATGACACATAGTCGCGAGTTCAAAGCCAACAAAACATAGATAATATTCTTTGCTTTATGTTTGATAATTGATTAGTTTATTCTAATATAAAGGCTAACAAAACTTTTTTTCCCTGTTTGAACCGATGACCGGGCGGGAACTGCGTGAGCATTACTTCCGTCCAGAAAGGCTAACAAAACTACATTTGAACTACTAAACGCAAATTTACTATTTAATATGTTGGAAGTTTGAAAGATGGACACAACACATGTGGGTATGTCATCTTTTCAACAAAAAATTATCTAATATGACAATTGCATTAGACCAAAGACATGGTTCATTTTAGAAAAATTTATAAAGTACGATATCCATAATATAATTTTATATTTAAGGAATTAACAAATATGATTTTAAACGGAGACGGAGTTCATATTGTCCAAGGTCTCATAGGTTTCACCATGTAAAAATATTATTTTATTAATGCAATTTTTTTTTTAAGTTATTTATTCAGAAATTGAATAAATAGTTTTTCTTATAAAAAAACTACAAACATTTACTATACTAATTATTGAATTATGAGAGGTATGATATTTTAGTTCTTTTATCTAATTTTTATCTACAAGATTAAAATACATTCAAATATAACACATTAATATATTGTTGGTTTTATTCACAGTTATCTATAATACCTATTATGTTGTATAATCAAATAATATGTTCAAAATTATGTTTAGAAAACTAAACAGCTTGTATAAACAAGTCTTTAGAATTAAGAACTATTTTATTAGCTAAGCACTTGGAGCTATAAAAATGCAGTCATAGCTTAAAAGTAAGATTGCATTTAAAATTAGGCTTATTTGGTTCAGTGCTTATTAATTTTTAAAATGTATAGTATACAATTAAACTTGAGTACGATACATACTCGTATACATACTTGTCATTTTATTAACGGTAATATGGACAGGGTTAATTATGTAATAATTTAAGTTTTAAAAAAATATAGGAAGATCATAAGAGTAAACAAATTCACATTCAAGTACAACTGTACAAGAATATAACACACTTAATGTGATATTGACAAGATATAAAATTAAATAGCATTGACAGTTATTTTAAACACAATAGTATAATTTCATTTTTTATAATGAAAATCAATAACTTATAATTTTATTAAGTGTTATTTAAAGTACCTGTAGTAATAAAAATAAAGATTAATATTTAATAAAAAATATGTTATTATTATATTGTATGATTAATATAAATAATTCATTTTTTATGAATATTTTTAAATTTCTTCATATTTTTTAAAAGATACTTGTTGACCAAGTAAATGTATAAAAAAACACTTTGAATATTAACCAAAACCTTAATTTATTCAGGCTAATATACTTTATATTTACAAAAGAATATGAACAACGATTTAAAAGTAATTAATTATTGTTTGTGAGTACAACCTAAGAGTAAAATTAAGTGCTTAAAATAATGTTATCCAATAACTGTCTTACACTGAAATTTAATTGTATCTAAGAGATAAAACACTCAAGTACCATATGACGTAGACGTTGAGAATAGGAGAGGCACAACAAAACTTAATAGAAAATATTTAAACTTCAATGTATGACTCACAAATAAGTATTTATGTTACATTTGGGAACTTAGTAATCTTTTTTTATTTTTAAAGATTAATATTAGAACTAGTTTTAGAAATATATTTTCAAGGCTATACACTGGTGTTATAAAAAAAAATTATGAATGTAGTAGAAATATTTTTTTAAATAATTAAAAATTGGTTCTATTAATATTGTTGAAAGTTGAAAGTGTCTTTAAGAGGTTTATTTTAATATAGTTACTTATAGTATAAGAATTTATTTTCTCCAAAGAGTATAGAAATAATTTATAATACTTATTAAGAAATAAACAGAAATAATGGTTTTTTCTAAAATCACAATATACTTAAAAAATTAAGAAAAATATTAATTTTTATGTGGTTAGCTTTAAGTTTATAAAGTTAAAACTTATATATGCTATAGTTCATAAGAACACATAGAATTTATAACTAATTGTTTAAATGTATTTTTTCAAGACATAAAAAGATTTACCTAAATATTTGATGTAAAACATATTTCAAATAAAAAAATATAATATAGGGTAAGTTTTTGTTTTATTGCAACACTCTTACTTCAGACCACTATAAATGCCAATTATTGAACATAAATATCTAGAATTGTACTAAAAACACAATTTTGATATTCATTTCAAGAACCAAGAACCAGAACCAAAAAAAAAAAAAAAATGAATACATAAAAAAGCAATACTTCTTATATATTTGGTATGTACCCAAGAGGCATTCTATGTCTAAGTTTAATGAAACATGTGTGTCAGACAAATCCCACCAACATGAACTTTAATCCAAATATATAATAACAGTTTAAAGTCACAGTTTATTGACTTTGTGGCACTGTGGGAGCCATTCGACTAATGGTAGCAATACCCGATAAAATAGCTGATCGCAAGAATGATGGTGTTCCAGATTTATTTGCAAAATTTTCAGCTGCTATACGAAGATCAGAGAACATGAGTCTTGTATGTGGATTACGCTGTGACGCATATCGTAGAGTCAGAAAATGATAGTAGAACACAATAGTCAACAAGCCAGAACGGCCGAAGAATGATAAAAATAATGTGAGTGGCATCACTAATATTTCAGAGAAGGCAATAAGGCGTAAGATACTTCGTGATTGGAACTCAACTAGAGATATCAAGAGCCGAGCACCCCACCAAGCATTTTGACCAAGAAGCTGAAAAATAAAATGTTTATAAGTTTCATATGTCTTATTGTCCACATTTAAAGTATATATTATAGATTATTTTAATCGTTTAATCAATAGTATGCAGTTTTAAAATAAATATTATTTATTGAAACTATACTTACATCAAGTAATGTCAATGAATAGCTAGCAAAATGTACCAATGAAAATAAAAACACAGGCAGAATTACAACTGAAACAAATCTGAGTTAAAGGAAACTTAATCCATTTAATAAATATAAATCTAAAATAAAATATTTATTAAATATTCAAAGGATACGAATATTGGGTGACACATATAAAAATATCACCGAATATAATAGATAATGACAGCTATCTTCTTTGAATAATTGTGTCAGGAACTGTAAAGAAATTTGCATGGCTGGTAAACGCTGGTGAAGACGCAATGCACTGGTAGCTGCACTTGCCAATAGAATTCTGTAGTATGCACTGGCAGGATTCCTAAAATATAGTACATTTTTAAAATAATCTATTGAATTAATTAATTGAATTAATAAAAAATAACTAATAAATGGCTAAGTATTTAATATAAACTATAAATAACTATAATTAAAATAATATATGTATATGTACATGATAAATGTTGTTTAAAATGTAAATATTTAATTTAAGAGTATATTTTAGTGAGAAATGTAAATAAATGGTGAGTTATTCAATAAAAATATACATAAATTAATATTATTCCAAAGCCGAAGCCTTAGTTATTTATGATATCATTATTTTTATATATTGAGATGGAGAGGACTAAACCCAGTAAGCAATGGTTTAAACCAACATTTTTTGATCAGTTCTGGAGACTTCCATCTCTTCATTAATAATGCAATTGGCAAACAAAAAAAAAAAACTGCATGAAGTAATTTACTATGCAAAAATGCTGCCTACCAACGCTGATAATTGATGAGTGATGACTAGGGCAGAGGACTTGTAGCTCTAAAAAAGTTCTAAATATGCAAGCACTTATGCACTAAAAAACCCCATAATATGCACTTACAATTTTTTTTAGCATTTTTTCTTTAGGTTTGACGGAATTTTTGTGTTTATCTGTATTAATGTGTTGCGTAACATTAAACCGTTTTTCACTCCCTCACAATAGTTACAGTACAGGACTTTACCATCGGTCGAAAATGTACGGGCACCAAACTTAGACACAAAAACAATTTAACCGGCTACTCAAATGCTGTTTAACTTTCGGCATTTTATTACAAATTAAAATGTTCAAATTAATTTATAATACGGCTAATAAGTCGGCACGATAACACGAATGTACATTTCGCAGAACTGACTGAGACTAAAAATACTAAAATATTGATTCTTGTCGTGTCTATAAATAAATCCTAATCGAATAAAATCCTGCATGGTGCGTACACGTCTTTAGTGGTGATGTCGTGGGTATAGTTTACGTTAGATCGTTATCGCTTCTAAGAAAAAATATGTGCCCAGCGGCCAGCAGAGTCAAAAACCATATTATACTTATACATATTATACGACAAAAATTTAAAATAAATATATTTTTATTCAAACATTTTGACTGTATTGTTTGAAATAAAAATGTCACTGTGGAAAACATCGATTTAAGTTAAATATGTCTCAAAAAGTATAAAATAGCGTATAAAAGTGTAAAATATGCCCTAAAAACGAGAAAAACGCAAAATATGCATTTATATGCACAATAAAATTTCAAAACTAGCTTTGTGGAAGCACGAAACGTATTTGTTTCGCACTCTGCTATTTTTGTGACTGTGCAAAACAAATATGCAAATGCTACAAGTCCTCTGCCCTAGTGATGACTAATCAGTAATCAAAAATTTTGATTAAGCGATGAATGATTTAATATTGCTGCGAAGCTTTATTGACATGTATAATACCAAAGTTATTTTATTTTAATGAAATAACAGTGAATATCTGTACATTGATAAATAATCAGTATAAACATAACAATGTTAGTAACATATTATTCTTTCATAATAATTCTTCAAGTTTCTTTTTATCTAACTGGTCAGGTACTACCTAGTGAATAACTCATAAGTCATAACAGTTTACCTTGAAATCAAATTATTAATAGTCTTGAATTTGAATAAATTTAATGAGTTCTATTTATTTGCCAATTAATGGTATGATTTTTTTTAAATAAAAATACATACATGAAGTTTTAATAATCAATTATCAAAAGTAATTTACCTAAGAAATCAAATCGAAAATTAATAGATTTTTCTTTCTGAATCATAGCGTAATATGAATACAATTAATAACCAGATATTTTTTTTAACATATTAGCAAAGATATAATTTATTGAATAGTTATTTAAAATATTGTATTATTAAATTATATTCATGATAATAAACATATTGACATCCTAAGAAATAACGTTATTTTTTAATTTTGTGTTTTTTTTATGAAGAAAAAATATTAAGTATAATACATTTTTTAAAATACAAACATACAAGTCTTTAATGCATTTTTCTAGCTAAAAATGATTTATTATATGATATTCAGAATAGTAAAAACTATGAGTATTATATTAAACCAGGAACAAAAAGTGTCATATCTTGTTTTTGTCGTTTCTACAGGTTGTATATCATGAAATAGCTTGAAATTGTAATTGTATAAAAATACAATTCATAGTTAAAGTAAAAGTGAAGCATGATTTCTATACATCAACATTAAAATACAGAATAAGATACACATTTGAAAATTCATGTTGATCTCCTTCAAATGTTAGTAATAATGAGGTACATTGCAAGGATAGATATACTTTTAGTTCTCACTATAAACTGAATAGATAGGTTATATTCTTTTGATTTGATATTTAAAATGAATTATGTTATTGAAGAATTTAATTTAAAAAAAAAAAATTATAATCTCATTATTTCATAATAAATTGTCAAAAACATTAAAAACGAATAATAATAATTATTCTATTATTGTTTTACCAATTACAATTAAAATTAGTACATTGTACCAACAAATAAATTATAAATTTAGGTTTATTTTGAATAAAAGAATTTTTTTTAATAGAATAATAATAATTACAAAAGTTAAAACTACTTGGTACTTGAACATAAGTAAAATAATGTTATGTTATGCGTAGAATGAGTAATTAAATCCGAGGTCAAATACGCATAATAGCATGTACAATGCTATGACATGTCAACAAGACTCATATACATTTACCATACATCAATATTTTTCTTATTTTAGTTTCAGAGCAGGGAGTAATATTTTGGAGAAATATACTGGTTTTACGTGAATATAATTGTTTCTTCCTGAATATAGTTGTTGTAGCTTATAATGTTGTATTTACTCATTCATAACAATCAAAATGTTTTTTGAAATAATACAGCCTTGTTTATTTCACTAATATTAAATACTCTGATTTTTATTGGTACTAGAGTTCTACTAGATTCATCCACAATAATAAAAAAAAAAACACATAATTTTTGTCAATATGATAATTAGCACTTAACACTTGGTTACACCATTGAGATTTATAAAAATAACAATTGATAAATAATACTTGTAGGTATTTATTCATTTTTCAGCACAAAAATGTAAGTAAATAAATTTTTTTTTATATCTACTGAAAATGGCTTATGTTTGTTACATAGGTAACAAAATATAATAATCATTGGTCTAATTTTTAATACAATAAGTAACTATCCCCCATAAGCAGGCAATTATTTAAAAATTAAAAAACATTCTAAGTATTCATATTATGGACACACTTCAACAAAACAAAGAAGATGGTATAATAGCATACATAGTGAAACTCGTCTAAGACAGACCCTGAATAAGCTGGAAACGTGTCTAAAACGGAATATTAATCACCGCCAATGCGATTCCGTTATAGATGTTTATAGTGTAATACAACAAATAAAGTTACTTTTAGTCTTAATTTATGTATTATTTTTTCTAATTTCCAAATTCAATAGTGAAATGTGCAATAAATCTGTTTATGAATAAAATATAAATAGATAATAGACACAAGTAAAGGATAACAATTCAGAGAACCAGTAACTATATATTATTGGTTAATTTCAATGTCCCTTCTCGTACTACTAGATACAGTGTCTCTTGACTCTTATGTAGTTCCTGCACATGCTATTAATTATGACAGAAATAATCCCTTGGACTGTATGGTGCGGTTGACTAAGAGCACCACTCATCAATAATTATTTAATAAATTAGGTGTCACCTAATTTTTCTTTGTTATATTTCTTATATATATTTGTATGTATTAAAATGTTGTATAGGGCTTCACCTGTTAATAATAATTGTAGGGCTTGTTGAGTTTTAATTTTGACAATTAAGTTATAATTTTTTACCATCAACTTATGAACAGATGTAAAATAAATAGTTATATGAACAAAATATTCATAAAAGTTTATAACTTTATAAGGCAAAGGTCAACATACTTCAAAAAAGTTTTGGTTCACTTAAATTAAAAAAATAGAACAAGAAAATAGTTTTAAAGGTTTATAACTAGTTACTTGAAGATAAAATATGTTGGAAATACTCAGAGGCGATAAACTGATAACTGATTTATGTTGAATCCAACTGAATAAAAACATACAATTTGTAGACTTGTCTTAATATATACATTTTGTTTTAATTTATTACCTCAAGAAACTTCAGTTCTTAATTATTCATTACACCAAAAAATTGAAATCAGGTTAATAAATACAGTAAAATGTTGGTAATCTGACAGATATCAGAGCAAAGGACTTTAACTAGGACACTACTTCTTTATTAAATTATCACCTGAAATAAGTATTTGTACATTACATACTTGATAAAACCATACATACATCTGAGAATGTTAAGCCTCGGAAACTCACCAGTTGTTAATGTTTTGAGTTTATTTTTCAAACATTTGCTGTTTTTAATTTTAATTTTGAATAAAATTTATATATCTAATCAGCTCATTGGTTAGTTTTATCACATTTACGATAGGCCTATAATACGCAAAAATAAAATATAGCTAAAACACTGGATGTACTGGATTAAGGCATGGCCGGATTATCAAGACTCTACTGTACATAATTTTTTAATTGAACCTTAAAAATATTTGAGCCTTTCATGAATAGTAAATAATTTTTCAAATTAGTCCACAAGTACTAGATAGTATGTTAGTAGAAGCAATTTACTTTTTTGTAATCCTTAGGTCATAGAATTTATAAATGCATAGGGGCGTCATGACCAATTGTGATAAGGTGGCAATATCCAAACTCATAGTCACCAGTTTGGACCCGATTACTAGCAGTTTTGCTTTCCAAATGGGACTAGAGCCTAAAGAAAAGAAACCATTAAGCTCCCACCTCCAAACCAATTTGTGTAACACACATAAAAACCCGCAACTCTACCATACCACTCTACTATATATACAACATCTAATAGCCAATTTGCCACGGATAAAAAAAATGTAACGTTATAGTAATTTGCAATGAAAATAATAAAGTATTTTAGTTTATACATAAAATAGTTAAAATAAATTAAAGAAAGTACTGAATTAAGCAAAGAGTAACGGGTATAGCAAAGAAATTGTATGGACATTTTATAGAAATTTAGATACTAGAGTTTGAATACCAATTTGAAAATATTTGTAAGCCTCTGTTTAAATATTTATAAAGTATCTTATTTTAAAAACATCATTGCATTTTATTAACTATACTATCTATTGTATTTAAAACATACATAAAGATTAATAGATGTACCTATTCTCTAATATTTGCAACATGATGACACTACAATGCGAGCCATATAATTATTCAAAAATATGATAATTTTACCTTTATATGGGAATAATGAATAACTAATGATAGACTTATTGATAATTTGTTATAAATATCTTTCACTGGTTTTAATTTATTCAGTATTGATAGATTATGGATCCCACCACTAAGGGAAACTATTTTCTCATTATTTAACTTTTACATATGAAGAAAAAAATCCAACTACCTAACCAAAAAATATCAACTTCCTGACTTCTTAGTTACTGAACAAATCTAATCACAATTTGTATTATGTTACAAATACATAACGATGAAAATATATAAATATATTTGTATCAAATTAGTTGGAAAATAATAAAGATAAAATATAGAAAGTTAATAATCTTGATTTAGATAAAATATGTGACCTCAATTTACAATTATACGAATTCTAAATAACTTGTAATAAATACTTATATTGATTACGACTACTGTATTTTAATGAATATTTGTTGGTGATAATTATTAAAATTAATCATTCATCATCTTACCAAAATAGTGGTAAAATATAGGCAAATGTAAACACAATTGCAGCCAATCTCGTACACCACAGAGATACCTCCACTTTGTGTGAAATAACATGTTGTTTGAGGGCTTCTAGGCCCTTTGGTCTTCTATCACTATCGTCTGCTTCAGTCATATTTGATTAGGCCGCTATAAAACTATGAAAACAAAACAATCAGCCCATCTGAGCACATGGAAACGTAGGCAGCCGACCGAAGTCGAGCTTACATACCTATTTAAAAAAGCGAAGAAAAATTATAACGCCCGCGTTTTGGTAGATCAGAAATCAAACAAAATTAAGTTAAATAATAAAAATAAATAAATACTAATATATGTATATTGTTAACGGTGTACAAGTCAACAAATGGGGAAAAAAAGTACAAAAACTTTAGAGAACTCTGCTAAAGCAACGGCTATGCCCACGAAACTGACATAACTAAGACGTCAAGACGTACAGTGAATTAAGAAAATACGCAAATGCGATGACAATCAGAACGGGGTAGTACGGAACTACGGAGGTCGGAGAAACGGTGATAACCTGTTTTTTTAAGGACGACCATATAGACGTGCACGGATTACGGCGTTCACAGTTTGACCATTTCTGGTCGCGTCAAATTTCCCCGCAATAACTTACGTGTCCGATCGTCGTCGATTAGAAGCGCTCGTCAAAAACGGTGGTTAACGTCTTACTGTCCTGGAAAATGTGGACGTTTAGCACGGCTTCGTGATTGTGAAGACGGGTGTGGGCGTGCTAGTGGTCACAAGCATAGTGAAGTAAAATAATTGATGGAAGGCAGATTGATAACATCTGTTTAGATATTGGTTTAATAATAATTGAAATTTAAAAATTAAATAGATAAAAAAAATTAATTTGTATTATGAAAAAATAATTAAAATCATTTTATCTTAAAAATTTCACTGAGTTTCGGAATACTACTTCAAGAATATAGAATGGTTTTTTAAGTGTTGTATGACAGCCAAAAAAAAATAAAATAGTGATATCTCAATAGTCAATCAAAACGCTCCACTTGTGTAAAAAAACGCCAAGTATATAAAGAAACAAATGTCACAATAATTATGACATCATTATAATCTTGAACTATAGATGAAAAAATGTTGCTAATAATTGAACTTAGTCTTGCGACTTACAATAATATTATAGCATTTGCGTCCTGTATTGAGTAGGTGATAGCCGATGAGTATAATAGCATGGAAATAGTGTGATCTAGTGTTTTATAGTCGCCAAGCTAAGTTCTATTATTAGCAGAAAAAAGACTGATATCACGAGTTTTAAAGTTGTTTCATGATCATTGTTTTTTTTACATGGTGTTTGGTGATGTTTTTGTTGGGTTAAATTTGACACAATATGCCACTCGATTGCCTACACAATACGCCGTGTGAATTGTCGCTTACCATAATTAATTTTTTATTTTTATTAAACAAAAGTATATTTACAATCTGTAATATTAAATATTATACAATAAGTAAATTTGGTAACTTAATAAATAGATAAAAAAACCACATGACATTAAATGAGGAAGGAAGCCCACCAGTGTGGATACCCTCAGACCTGAAAAGGGGTTTTTAGTTGACTAATACAGGTCGGGATTCAAAAGATCACCACACCAGTTTCTTTTTAAGCGACGTGGGAGGTTATCTGGGATGGATTCACTGGCTAAGTTAGATACTAGTGGATTTGTGTGATTGATAGGTTTGGTGTGAAATTTTTTATAATAATTCTTAATTGTATTAGGGACTGTTTCAATTTTTAGGTCGTTGTGTAGAGATTAGAGAGATACCATGGTGTAGATGTTATTTGACGTAGAGAGATTGACTGGAAGGCCTGGGTGGTTTGTATTTGGGAAGGCTTGGCACATCCCCATATTTGGATCCCGTAGGCCCATATGGGTTTTAGCATTGATTTTTTTATTAGTAGGTTGTTAGTAAATGAGAGCTTGGACTTGATAATTGGGCGTAATAGGTGAAGTCTACTGTTAAAAACCATTCTTTTAGCTTTTAGGTGTGGACCCCAAGTTAAACGTTAGTCTAATATTACACCTAAATATTTGGTTTGAGTTGTAGTTGGGATTTGATTGTTTTGGAAGTAGATTGCGGGTGGAACGCCTTGTCTTAGAGTGAAAGGGATATGAAAAGACTTATTTGAATTGATTTTAATTCTCCTCTTGGAAGACTATTTTGAATTATTATCAAGATGGATTTTAAGGTTTAGATATGCTGTTGGAGGTCAGGATGCGACGGAAGAATTGCTGTATCGTCAGCGTAAGTAGCTAACAATGTATTTTCGGAGTTGGGAATGTCAGCAGTGTATATGTTATTTAGGTCTGGTGATAAGTCACTTCCTTGAGGTAGGTACTCCTGCATATATTAGAAATTGAGATGAGAGGGAGTCCCCTTGACGGACGAAGAATGAAAATCGGGTTTTCAGGTAAGATTTGGTCAACAAATAAAGTGGAGCTGGGAGAAACTTTTTTAATTTAAACAGTTAACCGGTATGCCAGACCCGATCGAAGGCTTGTGATACATCTAAGAAAACACCGGGACAGAAGTTGACTCAAAAGACTCAAAAGATGCAACTATTTTATTGACAATTCGGTGAATCTGGTGGATTGAGGAGTGTTTTTCTCTGAATCCAAATGGCGGATTTGGTGTAATTTTTTGGAGCTTGAGAGTGGGTCTGATTCTTTTTAGCATCACTTCTTCAAATAATTTTCTTAGTACTTATAGTAGACTAATTGGTCTATATGAGGAACGCTCATTTTTGGGTTTGTTGGGTTTGTGAATAAGAATAATTACAGATATTTTCCATGTTAGAGGGAACTAGGACAATTTCAGCATAGCATTATAAATGTAAGTAAGGAGTATAATTGATTTTTTTTTAAGGTGTTTAAGAATCTTATTGGTTATTTGATGGTGATTTTTTGTCTTTTAGCTTTTGAATCAAATTTTTTATTTCGTTAGATGTATGTTTAGTGGGGAGTGGACATAGGTAACGGGCTACTTAAGAAATTTGTAATTTCGTTTAGGTGATCGGTTCAGGAGTTATATCATGGTGAGGAGTGAATATTTCAGAGAGGTGTCTTCCAATAATTCGACAATAATCGGTATTTGAATGTGATGTAAATTTTTCGATTGAATCTTTCCATTTTATGAATGGTTAGCCTACTAGAAATTCAATTTTTTGAAGAACCTTTGGCGACATAATCTTTACCAAACGACACACAGTATTTATAAAAGGCCCCATCTTAAAAAAATGTCGTTGATGACATTTCGGTTGGGGGGGTCCGGATCCCATGGACCCCCCTGACTACGTCCCTGAATATTAATAAAATTAAATATGTACAAATAAAATACAATAATTATAAAAAATTATAAATAATAACTGAACTGAAATTCTAGTATGTATCATGCCACTATCGTCTGTGGTAATCGTTGACGAGTCATTTTTAGATAAAAAAATTTCCCCGTAGCCCGTTTATAATAAATAATAAATATAATGTTCGGTCGGCGTGGTGACCAACGGGCACTATAGTCACCACTGTCCACTACACGTCAAAAATATTTCTGATATCGACCACTACTATATAAAGTACGATTTATCAATTATAAATGTTTTGCGTATCTCAACAAAACACACATGCGCGGATTCTTACTACTGATATTAAGTGGCATTATGCCACTACAGCGCCGCCGCTAGCCCGCATATATTATACAATATAATGTTATAAATTATGTATAGTATAATAATTAATAAAACACCGTCTGCAATATCGATTTCTTACAAATCCCAGTGAATTTTCGAATTCCGGCCGCGTTTTTTATAATGCCATAATGGTATTAAATTATTAACTGTGTTAAATTGTCAATGCGATTAATTTAGTCAGCCTGTAAATAAATATTTATACATTCATTTTTAATAAATAAAGTAAAAAAATGTATAAGTAATTATAATAAAAACCACACGGAATTCAAAAATGTTTAGTTAAATTATTTATTTTTTTAAATCTTCAACGTTTTTGACAAAAAAATCATACAGAACGGGGGTTATTTGGTTCATTACTATATTCATTAATATGGAAAATTAATTAAATCAGTTATTTTAGGTACAAATTATAACACCTAAACAAATATAGTCACTACAAAATAATTTATTTCACAATAATTAAGAAAAATAACACAATTAATTAATAAATAATAGGTTAGTAAATATTATTATTTTACTTCTATTGACTTACTTATTAGTTACTAGTTATGAGTTTATGACGTTTTAATCTGATCTATACTTTTTTAAATTATTTTTGTATTAGTTGGACGGGTTTATCGCGTTGCATACTTACACGCACATTACATAATCACTTGAAGTATTGGAGTATGTCATGTACAGTTTCGCATCTACATACGAGTATATACCTGTTGCTAAATAAAAAACTGTGTGTCCTAATTGAAAATGACGACCGCTACATATTCAAATACAATAATGCGCGTTGTATAATGAATTAGTACTAATAAACGTCAAACTACGTTCGAAATATTAATGAAATAATATACTTACACACTACTGTAAGCCAATAACCGGATCCGGAAAATTGCTCTATCGCTTCGAATCGTTAAATACTTACTAATAATCCGACGGCGGGTTGACACATTCGAAGCCAATGCTATTACAACTGTTCTTGTCCCTTGTGGTTCTAGGCAATAGCAATATTTTATTAATCATATTATAAGTAGGCTTTTCCTAAAACTGTTCTCCAAATAATGTTTTAGTTTAGTCAGTAATTGTTCAAAGTCAAACAATATAATTTTACAAATACGTTTTTTGACAATTTAACAAATATTTTCTAACTAGGTTAAGTGTATTATAATTTATAAAAGAGAGTAGACCAAATAATATTGAGGTCTTCGGTGATGGACGTGAAAACGTGTGTGTGTTTATGTTGTATATGTTGAAGTGATCGGCGCATAGTATAAGCTGAAAATACATCAAATGCGGGCAGACCAATCTTAATATTCATCGCTACAGTAGAAGTTATAATTGTATCAAACGAAAAAAATTGGATTTTTCACTTTAAGATTATCATTCTAAAAATATTTTTTTATAGCGGGGGGCGGCGATAAAAGAGTCACGAGCCGCTGAATTGCATGTACCCTTCACTACTGCCAATTTCAGTAAAACAATCAACAGTAATCAAGTAATATAATTGTGAAGACTTATCAAGATATTCCACAATATTATTTTAAATTTACGAAAAAAATATTAAAATCAAAAATTAAAGTGCCATAAAAGTGACGGTTATTCAGAGTGTCCCATATATTTGGAAGTTTTCTCATAGATAAGTAGGGAAAATGTCCCTAAAAATATGTCCACTGTTAAGATGTAACTTTCACTGTAGTCTGTACATAATAATATTATAAACTCCTGTTTCCCCGCAGGAACGCGTATACAGTACGTTTCATACGTAGTAATAATATTTTTCCTGAAAGGTTTTCTGCAATTATTCACGACGGATGTACATTATGTTGGTAAAAACGAGAAGGCGCATGCATTTTATGATAAATACCGTTAAGAACACGAAGAAACACTCGGCCGAAACTGTCAATTTGGTAGACGTGCGGGGTGTTTCAAAGTCTATAAATTTATGTTTTTTCGCGATTTCAGTTTAGGGGTGCATGCGAGGAGTATAAGCGAAATAATTATTTTTTAATTTGTCCACAATTTTACGATCGCACGTAATCGCTGATAGCCGGCTTGAAATATTATTCTCGATTATCACATGAATTTATATATATTACACACATATCACATACATATATTTCCGATTTTGTCGTACCTACTTTTATGTGAATATTATTGTACTTAAATGCAACTATTTGTACTTATTCATAACACGATCATTTGTTGTTTTATAACCATCAATTGCTTTTAAAGTCTATAAATCAGCTGCAGAAGTCGCTCAAATGTTTGGAAGGAAATTGGTATTTTCTCCAATGTAATTATCTACAAAATAATCTGCATGTTCCTGAAATTTCGGATCATCAGCAATTTCAGACATAAAATCATCAACAAACAATCGGAAACTTCATTTGGATCCAGAAAGTTAAGCCAAATGTACATTTTAACCGCTTGTTATCTTTATAATCTGAAGTTAATCCCAGTCCTTGAATTTTTCTGTACCAAGCTTGCGTCAAGTGAAAATGGTGGCCTATAATTTCTGATAATGACCATACATATCGTATCTTTAAAATATATGCATGAAACCAAGTCGTTATTGTAAAATGTTTACACGGGTAAATTTGTCGCAAATGTGCTGTCGGAAAAAACATGCCTTTTTTATTTTGGTGCAAATAGGCTGTACCCAAAACAAATTAATATTTTTTGGCACAAATGGGTAATTCCCATTACAACAGTTAATAGATTTGCAAATAAAAAAATCCCGGGACACAATCTTATAACAAACAAAATACTTAAAAATCTCTATCATCATAGTACATCATCACAATGAGGCTACTCGTAGGTTCCTGTATGGAAACTTGCAATTATTATAGCTACATACAAGCCAGGAAAACCAAGTAGCTCCCCCAAAAGTTATAGACCAATAAGTTTACTTCCAACTCTCTCAAAACCCTTAGAAATAATTTTGCTACACAGAACTAAACCATCCTTAAAAATTATATCAAATCAATACGTCATCCATTTGGATTCTAACCTTTTCACTCAACAATTCATCAACTACAATGGATCTCCGAAATCATATGGTAAGCGGTTATGAAAATCATAAAATTGACAAATTCAACAAAGTTCGGCATCTTAGACTTATCTCAAAAATAAGAACCCTAAGCCTACCAACATATCTTTTATATACAATCTTGTCGTTTATAAACAAATCGCAACTTGCAGGTCAGAATAGGAACCGACATCTCACATATACAAAGAATAAAGGCGGGTAGCACCAACGCTATTTAATATTTACCGTTATGAATATGATGTACGAACGCCACTACACTGCCAATTGGCAATGTTCGCAGACGACACAGCTATAATTACATAAAACAAAGTTCCTAAATCCTCAATAAAAGATTTACATGTAACTCCCTAGACGAATTATCCCGATGGTCCTCAAAATGGCAACTAACACTAAATCCTTCCAAAAGCGAAACATCATCCAAAACACAAGATATTTTTCGTTTTCTAGCTTCGGGAATTACTACATTATTTTGTGAGCAAAGTTGAACTGTAACTTGATATATATTATAAGATAATGTATTTTTAGAGCTGAACTTTTGAATGCTTACTTTTATTGATATCCCTAAAGATACAGCTTCAAAGCTACTACTTATTTACACAATTAGTGCATCATATTCACTGAAAAATAAAAGAAAATATGATTTATTGTGCATTACTATACCACGAGCTTCTGATACAGTTATTTCTTTGTATTCCCTCAAGAGTTAGCATGTCACCTGTATTTGAAAATTTATAAAATTGAACCTGTTTAAATTGTCATACAAGTTTTTATTTTTTCCTTGATGATTAGTTACTTTAGCGTATTGTAAGTTTTTCTGTTAGTTTACAAATGTACTGCAAAAGAAGAAATGAACAACCTTCAATTATAGTTTTCATTTATGTATTTTGCATTCATGTTTTTTTATTATCTTTTAATATTTTTTAAAGGATACTTGAGAATATTATAACTTATAAATTATAATTATTGATAAGGGAAAATTTAATTTTGAACCATTAGTGTTGTATAATTTATAAGTTCTATTGAATCATTAAACTTGTGAATTGCAAATATATTTTCTTTTTACATAGTTATTGAAGTCTTAAGATTTCTAAGATTAATTTGGAACTGTCTTAAACGTTTCATCAATCAAAAATATATGACTACTACAGTCTACTATTTATCTATTTATACTTTACCATGTGGTAATAATATGAAAAACAAAGAATAATATGAGATTTCATTAAATAGTTTCTCTTTTGAATAAAATAATATAGATTTGGTCATTAAGGACATGATTTGTGTTCAGTCAACTTGTAAGTTGTACCTAATCCAGTTTTTCACTATATTGATAAACAAGTAATACTAGTTTCCACTTTTGCCTTTTTTCATTTACAAAAAGTATTAATTAACTATTAAAAACTGGATTATTATTCAATAGTAGCTGTCTTCTATAATATACTAATACAAATGTTTTTTTATTATAAATAAAATGTTTGAATTTGTGCTTATGACTTCTTTGTCTGTTGATTGTAAGGTAGTAACTAAATAGTCTGAATAGATAGAATTAAAACAAAACATAATTGAGTGCTGGAGGAGAGTTATTGCCAAATAAATCAGAATAGTAGCGGAAGATATGGATCAGTATTTGACTTATAATTATTAATAATACAATGACATTAAAATTATAATGATTATTCCAGACCTCAATGTTATGCTATAATTACACTATTGTAGTAATAAAAAACAAATATTTGAATCACAAAACAATTAGAAGTGAAATTATTATTCACAGATTTGAACTTTGTTCTTAATAAAAAAAAATTACAAAGATACATTGCAAGATTCAGTAACTGTCATTAAAAACACAGGCAATTTGATAATAAATGAAGATCATTACATAAACATTGATATTTTTCTAAAAATGTTCATAAATTAACAATTAACATTTTTTTTCTCCAGCAAATCAAATCATGTTATGCCAACATGCATTCAATCTTCAACTGCTAAGTAAGCCACCAAATTAGATGTATATTTTAAAATGTAGCTGCTTTAAGGAATTATGGAAAAGGCTGGTATCTATAAATTAACAACATAAATATTTTCAAGTAAAGTTAATTTATTGCTTATTGAATTAAAATTAACATTTCAGTTATTACATAAATTAATATTTTTAATTTTTATTTTAAATTAGCTAATCATTTTACAAGATGTGTGCCATTTTACCGACGTAATATTGTTAAAATATTTGTCTAATCCCACTCACCTCTAAAAAAAAAAAAAATCATAATTTCTTAGTGACTTTAGACAAAAAGAAAAAAAATATAATTTAGGAATGAAAATTAAAAAAAAAATGTGTTATTACTTAGGAAAACATAACAAAACGACTAATAGAAAAAAAATACACAATATTTTTATATATAAAATAAAGCAACAACAAAATGTTAACATAAAATTATTTAAATTTCGAAGAAAAAATATTATAATTGTAATTTTAAATTAAAATATGAAAATAATGGAAACGTCAACGAAACAAAATTGTTTGTTTTGAGATAAATTTGTAAATTTTTAAATATTTATGAACTAAAATAAAACATGTAAATTATACAATAATAATAATTAATAACTCTATGAGCTAACAATGGTTAATCAAATTATTAACAAATTTAATAAAAATTAAATATACAATGTCACAAAAACATCTATTATAATAATCTAAGGAGAGAATAAATATATTTATATTTGTTTTTAAAATGGTAAATAACGAAAATGTTTTAATTATAACCCACTAAAATCAGTGGTTAAATCAATTTAATTGTTGTGTTTTTATAAATAAACAATTAAAACATAATAATATAAAGTGAATGAATTGCACAATTTAATAAAAGTAATAAAAATGATAATAATAAAAAATATTAATAATAACTAATTATCTATGTGTACCCCCTATTATATAACAAAAATAAATAATTATATTTATAATAAATTTGTATACATATATATATATATTATATACATAATATACATATATATATTTAATCAAATATTGTTAATATATACTCTGTACACATTTACAAAAAAATATATTCTATATTTTAAATAGTTAAAACACTTTTAATTAAATACAATTCCTAATGTTTTTATTATAACTGATATTGTAAATATTGTAACAAAAAATGAAAATGAAATATGATTTTCATTTTAGACAATAATTATTAGGGAATAAAAGAAAAACGTTATTATCCAGAATATTGAGAAGTTTATCCTACCTTTTTTTTATTATTCATTATAGTATTCAGTCTCAATAACTAACTGGCCTTATTTGGAGTTAAAAAAAAACATTAATATATATTATATTGTATATAATGTATATATATATATATAAAAAAATAATTGTTAACCTCTCATCAGTCAATTGTTTTTTAATTGATTGTATATAATTCTCATAAATCGAAATTTTAAAAATAGAACAAATTAATAAAAATATATATTGGTAAAAATCAACTAGACAGTTTTAAAAATGTATTTTTTGGAATTATATTGCACAATACCACCTAAGATCAAAAAAAAAAAAAAAAAATCAAAATTTATAAAAGCACCAGGCCTTGTTTTTCAACACTTTACAATGTATTAAAAAAAGCTGACCAAATAATGTATGAACATTTAAATTTTGGCATTGAAAATAAACTTTTTTATAGCATTTTCCTGAAATCCGGGTAATCTGTGTAAGAATATTATAGGAAATTACTATTTTAGTTTAATCACTTATATGTGTAATCTATGTATAAACGATATGTATATTATAAAAACATTATATAAAATAATATCATATAAAAAAAGAAAATCGTCAAATCGAATGTAGAGGTATAAAAATGTTTTCATAACTAAGCTCATTCTAAAATTGTATTCGACGTACGCACATGCACACACCTAGGACGTGTTATTTTATGGGAGTTATGTTTATTGTCAAAGATTACAAAAGTGGAGTAAAAATATTTGACTATGAGAAAATAACGTTATTTTTGGTAAAAAAAAATAAATAGTCCTATTTCCGTAGTAATGGTCAAAAAACAAATTTCACGCATACATATCTATTCGTCTAACTATCTATCTATGTATATATATATTTATATCGTATATAAAAAATATTATAAAACTCAACATTTTCTGGAAGACTTTCTGTGTGGACAAAAAACCAATAATAAACAAGCAAAACTATATAATGTGTTTTTACTTTCTATAAATGCCAAAAACCTTTTATTTGTGCAAAAAGAAAAACTGTAGAGTTTAATATGAATAAAAAAAAAAAAAATTGACCAGTGTGGTGACGGGGTTAGGAGTGGCCGCGGCGGCGCGCCGTAGCGCAGTATAGGTTACGGCGGTGATGATGTCGTGGTCGCTCTGGACGCGGCGGAACACACGGCTGGCCGCAAACACCGATCGGGAAGACGAGGGGTGGGGAGGGGGGGGGAACACTTGCGGAACAACTCTTTTTCTCTGCCATGCTTACGGCGGCAATAGGAACGGCACCTGCGGGAAGTCCATGGCCTTCGGCATGTAACACTCGTGCACGGTCTTCATGTGATTCTTCATCTTGTCGGGCCGCGAGAACTCTTTGGCGCACACCGGGCACGGGAACACCTTGCGCTGGTGGCCCTCGTGATACAGGAACGCGTGCCTCTGGAAGCTGTACTTGTTCTTGAACGTCTTCAGTATGTCCGTCTTGGCGCATTCCAGACATTTATAAATGCCCTCGGAAACGGTGGCGTACCGGAACAGGTTCAGGCCGCGCACCGACATCTCCGTCAACTGTTCGGCAGGGTCGCTGGACGACGTGGCCCGTCTCCGGATGCGCCTCTTAACCGGCGTCCTCAACGACGACGCGGTAGCAGCCTGTTGCTGCTGCTGCTGCTGCTGCGACTCTTGCATCTGCCGTTTGCCCTCGTCCAAAGCGGCCTGTAGTTGTTGCTTGTAGCCAGACGTGTGCTGCGATACGAACTTGGACTTGTGCTCGGCCGCCATCGCGGCTGCGGCCGACCAGTTGGCTAACGTCAGCCGTGCGTCGTTGTTGTTGTCCCGGTCGCCGCCGTCCGCCGACGACTGGTGGTGTAGATGATGGTGATGATGATCGCCGTCCGTCCGCGTTGATGACAGCAAGTTCATCATGTTCGCGTTGTGCATGTCTGTTGGAGAGGGGAACAAAAAAAAATAAAAGTTCGATATCAATAACAAAGCACGCTTTAACGGTATAACGAGTACCTAGTCGAGGAGAGTTGCACAAGTTTTATACGGGTGCGTTTTTACGACGCAACACATGATGATAGCGGTGGTGGTGGTGGTGGTGGTGGTGGTGGCAGTGGTGAGGATGAGTAAAATAAATATGTTTATAAACACAAAAAAAAAAACCAACTAAATAAATAATAATAAGCAAAACGTATAATAACAAACGCCAACAAGAAAAGAAAAACGGTGCCGTTGTTAGGAATTTTACTCATATTACAAATAATCGTGTAATAAATGATATAAGGTTAGGGAGTACGCAAACGGTTATCCTATTAAAGTATAGGTTTTTATGTTATTCCAAGATTGCTAAAATAATACGTATAATTATATTTAATCTTTTCTTCAGCTGCCTGAATACTTACTGTAACTACCTAAGTACATTTTAGAATAGTTAAAATGGTTTTAATTTCAGTTTCCAAAGCTCTACAACTATTATTAAACTTTTAACTGACAATTTTAAGCTCGTGTTATAATATTATTACAATACCATTTTGATGTTTAAAATAGTTTCTTACCTACAAACAATGAAGGTGTGTAAAATCTAACCTTTTCGGGCTGCGTTTGATATAAAACGTTTGGGTTGGGCGACTTTGTAATTGGACAAAAGCTTGAAGCCCCAAAACAAATGTAGCTCATGAGAGGTTGTATACATTTATAATAAGTATTATTTGTTAATTCAAAACTTCGTTTATAAGTTAAAAATATATTGAATGATTTAACAAAGTAAAAAAGGTTAATTATTACACATTTGTAAGCTAACAGTTAATTAGGGAAGAACAGTGGGCAGTTAGGGTACCCTTAATATTGTTGTAGAGCTCTTAAGTTTTTTGAAATATCAAATAGTACATATAGCCGAAGATTCAAGTTCTTTTATCATGATTAAGCTTTCTAGTCACACAGCGGCAAAGAACTTTTATAAAATAGTTTGTGATTTCTCTTATTGTATACGATTTATTTATGAATTAAGCACTAATATTGTTTCACAAATGTAAGGAAATGCATCAACACAGTGTTCGAGTTAATACTATGTGAGGTGGGGACCTCATAATGTTTGTCCTACCTTACTCAAAAGTCATACCTCAAAAGGGTAAAAATAATAATCATTAACCCATATACTTCATAGTTGTATATATGCAGAAATTGGTCATATAATGAATGAGGAATTAAATAAACTTGAAAATGTTGAAATATAAATAGTGAATTATTGTTTTTAATTTTCAAACAATTATGGGTTATTAGTGATACTACCATACAAAATAAATAAATGTAAACAAATCACAGTTAATACAATTTATGCTAATTCAGAGTATTTAAATATTTTTATTTCGACCACTGTATAAAGGATTGTTGGCAAAATAACAATTTGAAAATTGTTAAAAAGTTTAGTATTGTAATTTGATTGAACTGTTAAAAGTACTTAAGGAAATATTCTTTAATTATTAACCTATCCTACTATGGAAGTCGTCATCAAATAAACAACTGACTATTATGTAGATCAAGTTTAATTTAATTACAAAGCAATAATTTATAATTTAAAATTATTACAGCTAATAAAAATATATACATGAAAAACCATGCAAGTCTCAAGAACGATATGAAGTATTTAATAATATTTAAATAGATGAATTATTAATTCTGATTGTATATTCACATTTTAATAGAAAAATTTAATATAATCAGGTAATTTATGAGTCATTTGAGTTTAAAGGATATAAATTAAAGATAGGTAGTTAGTGGTCGAGTTGACAAAATACTAATGTAAAAATTACATTATTTTGGTTTTTATAAAAAAAGCTTTAGAAATGAAGATGAAACAACTAATGAATTGAAATATCTGTGTATTTTTAAAAATTATACCGTTTTTATCAATTAACAGTTTTTGCATTTATGACTATATAGAATTAATCATCTATTTGAATATGAAGTAATTCTATACAAACTTATATATTTTTTTAATAACTATGGTAAAAAAAAATATTATATCAACTTAAAAAAATACCACAAAACAATAATAATCAATATTAAATAATTTATAAAATTAAGGTATGCACTATTTAATTTTACTGTTACTACGGCTTATGAAAAATGCACTCATCAAGCTACTAACAATACATAACATAATTGAAAGGTTTATATAATGTAATATATATATAAGTATTACATAGACAACTACACAAAATCTATATACTAATACATATCTCATGCTATTAATTAAATATGTTCACCTGTCACTTACAGTAAAGTTATCTTTTCATCATCTGATGATTTGATTTTGGAATTATGTAGATATATAGTTCCTATGGCCGCAAATATAACAAAATATTGTATATAAAGACAATGCATGTATTTAAAGATATTAGTAAAGTTATAGCATTCAATACAATTTATAAAAGCTAATAATTTTAGTAGCAATAAATGTTTGGAAGCAGATCAGGTGTCAAAATAGTTACAAAAATAAAACAACATTTTACATCAACTTATACTTCTTTTATTTATGAGTAATTTCACATAATAATATCACTGCAACATATTTCATGGCTTATTAAAATAGAACAATAAATATACATATATATGCTTAATGCTGCCCAGAAAATATGAAAAAAAAACAACTGACTAATAACAAAATAATGATTGTGTTAAAAACAAGCTTATTTGGATACTTATTCAATTCAGTCAATTAACAAATTTGAAATAACAAACCAAAAACAAATTTAACTAATATTTAGCTTTCACAGCCAATTCGATTAGTAATGGGCATTCAAATGTTTACAAAAATACTTGTTATTTCCCCAAAAGTTAAACAAAGCACCATTGTTTACTATACTAATTTTATGCTAAATACACCCTGTTCTAGCAGTCTATAAATAATAATAAAATATATAAATATGTGTATATAAACATTAACGATTTTTTAACAACATTATTCTCTTAAAAACAAAACTATACATAATGGCAAGGCAGAATGAATAACAAATTGACTAAGAAAACACACAGCCCAACTTAAAAATTAGGTATTAACAAAAACAATCAAATACAATTAGTTTAAAATAAATTTTATCCCTGTAGTTAACTTACTTTGCAAAAAATAATCCATCAAAATAAAATAAAGACCTGTTTAGTCTTAGTAATTGATAGTATATATCGCATTTAATTTAAAATATTTAGTTAAAAGTAATTTTTTTTAGTAACATTATTAAAAAAAAAGCAAGTCGCACTTTAAATTTGTTTTATATATTAACTTAGCTCATTTTAATATTTGACTTGTAAATGGCAACACAGGCATAAATTATTGATAAGTATTTGCAATAACAATTTAATTAATATCTAGTAAAACAACCCAAATTTAATTATTATAATAAGAACATCGGACGGGATAACTATGGAAGGAGTTCAATAGGTAAAGGAAAAACAAAACAAATAAAGATTTAGGAAGACAACAACACAACAAAAAATGTGAAAATATTTTTAAAACATGATTATATAACCTAACCCTTACAACGACAGATATAACTGAACCACTTAAGTACATAATTTAATAAAAGCTATATTTGACTTGTGAATTGTTTAATTTTACTAATTTCACTCAAAATTCTTAGTTTGGTGCAATACAATTAAATGAATTATAAGTATTTATGGAAAGAAATAATCTGCCATTACACTTTCAATACTGGTAAAACAGTCAACATTTAAAAATGAAAAACTTAGTATGTTGACTTTAACAACATTAAAATATCACAAATTATCATATTCAAATCTAGAACCGCCATTGTTATTAGTGGCATAAACTTTGGGAGTAGACACTCTGTGGACTTGTTTCATATGTGTTAACATATTATCTCTTCTAGTAAACATTCTTGAGCACACAGGGCAAGGGACTTCTTGCCTTACTCCATGATGAGATGATAGGAAATGTCGACAAAAATTACTTATGTGCGTATAAGTTTTGCGGCACAAATTACACCTAAATTGATTGCTTGATTCTTGAGTACAGAATTGGCGAACTGAGTATTTGTCCATTATTGGCCTATTAGCATTGCTTGTAGTAGTGTCAGAGTCACTTGTTCCATTAGTATCTTTAATTGGAGTATGCAATTGCTTTGTTTCTGCTTCTGAAAAAAATGTATCTTTTACGTTAAATTTGACCTCATTCAAAAAATTATGAAATTTGAATAGTCTGTATAAAATGTTTTATAGTTTTTTACACAACAATTATACTCGAGCACCCAATTTAAAAATGTTGAATTGTATAAAATAAATTGTTCTAAAATAATTATGAATAATTATTCTTACTGTATAAGATTCAATTAACACGAACAATTTATTAATTAATCTAATTTAAAATGAATTAATTTTTATCGTTAGTAAAACAAAATTAATTTAAAATAAATAACCAAAAAATATATTGACAAACATCAATCAAAATAGTGACAAAATGTTTTTTTTAAATAAATTTTAAAACACAATATTTGTTGGTTATAATTTCTAACTCAAAAACATTTTAATCAGCCCATCCTATAAGAATATTAACAAAATGATGGGTCACTTTCCTCCATTTTTTTTTATTTAAAACTACTGAAAAATATATTAAAGGAAATACTACTTACCTGAGTGTCAATCAAAATTATGTCCTTAAAAATTCTTTTTATAAATTTATTACTTTGACAGAAAGTATCAAAAATTTTTTTTAACGCACAGACCAGAAAAAACCAGATGCGAAACCTTTCTCTTGAGAGTTTTTACAATTTATCCACCAAGTTATTTTATACAAGTTATAAAGGAAAATCAATGAAAAGTTATGGAAAGAATTATAAATTAATAAAAAAGAGGAAGGTGTCCCATCTGATTGTTAATTTACAAGCGCTAAAATAATCACATTATAAATAAAAAATGTTAAAATGTATGATGAACAAAAATGTGTGATAAACAAGTAAACTGTTCAAGTTTATAGTATGAACTTTAAAAACAAATGAAAATGATAAGTTTCTTGAATGATGACATTGGTGGGAGTAAAAAAAATAATAAACTTACCACATGCGCTTTGGTCTAACTGCATATTAGAATGTGAGTCATATTCTTTTTTCACTGTACTTAAATCTATAATAGAAAATATAAATAATATACTATAAATAAAAATATTAAAAAAATGATTTAAAACATACAGTAAAAATAATTAAAAATGTATTAATAAAAAATAAAGATTCAATTTTAAACATATTTAATTTATATCAATATATGATTACACAAATATTAAGCATTAAATGAAAATGTTGATGACGTTTTGTGTTAATTAAATATTTCTATCAACTACATCTTATACATTCACCTTCAGAAACTTATATTATATATTATATTATATTATATTGCTTTACTCAAACTTTTAAGTTACATATTTCAAATATGTTATACATTTATTTATTTATTATATGTAATATATATACTTTTTTAAAATAACCTAACCTCACAGATATATTTTAGTCGAAGAAAGAAGAACATTAGGAATAAATATTCTAATACTTTTACTTTTTTATTTGAGAATAACTTCATATGTAGCAGGTAATGTGAACATTTATTTATTAACTTCAAAAAGATTTACCTTGAGATGTTCCAGGTATTGGATCAGTAGATTCTTGTTTGATTTCCATTCCATTTTCTATATATTCTTCCTCCATATCTTCATGATCTTGATTATCATCTTGACTCGGGGAATCTAAATGTCTAGGTGCCGCTGCAGCAGATTCTGATTCTTCTGACATATTCAACTCCAGTAAATCTGGTGGATCACGGCCGCTTCCTAAAATACCCATAGGATAATTATTTAAAAATCATAGCCCAGAATATTTATTATTTTACCTGCACTTGTACCAATAGGTGTTGACGCTCTACTATCATCATTATTATTATCATTTGGTCGAGAAGGCGAGTTACTTCCTGTAGACAATTTCCTGGGTCGTCCTCGTTTCCTCTTTGGAGCAGTAAGGGCAGATCCTAATAGTGGGTTCATAGGATATGACAAATGTTGGCGTTGTTGGTCGTGCAGTGGGTGAGATGGTAGTGGCCTCTTCATAGGTAACGGACTGAGATTATGTATGCGTTGAAGTTGGGGCACATGAGCCATTGGGTTGTTATGTACTGGCGACAAGGACGGAGATGACGAATGTGACTGAAGTAGAGAAGAAGCTAATGAGGGAAGGTCACCGCGGTCTTCATTTACCTCAGTTAGACCTTTGATTCGTAATGATTCGGCTACTTTGAGGAAAGCTGCCAATCTGTCCTGATCAACACTAACCTGGATTAAATAAATAGCATGTTTTGTGAGAAGATTGTTTGATGAACAAAAATTATTATCAAAAACTTTTTACCTCTCCCCTGTACATAAAGTCCAACAAAGATCTCATATCAACTAGTGGAACATCTTTTAGTATTACAATTGGATGTCTATCTGGGTGTCCAACAAAAAGTGTCTATAAAAATAAAGCATAAGATGTAAAATTTAAATAAAACCATTTAATTATATAAAACAATACCTGAAAGTAAGGACTACAAGCTGAAAGAACCATTTTGTGGGCGCGAAGCATTTGACCTTCGACAGCTAATGTCACATCTACAAATGCTTCGCTTGTTAATAGTTGATCGAAAACAGCAAGTAAGTTGGATTGATGGTTGTTCCATCGGAGGCAAAACCTCTGGGATTGTCCATTGTTTTGAGACATATTCACTGTGATTCATGTAAATAATTTTTAACAGTGGGCAGCCACGAGTATCAAATTTCCATCAAAAAAGAAAACAATTGATATATGCTCATATGATTCACCTGTAACAAATAATTCAGAATATTATAGAAATTTTTATTATATATTGGTATAAGATTTGAATTAACCACAACAACCCTACGTTTCTAGCTCAGCTAACTTAATTTCAGTTATATATAATAATAAAATGAAAGGTTATATATAAAATATATTTTATTGGTCGATTACAGGAGAAATAATAGTTCTACAAATTAACAAGTGGTTGATTTAATTATTGTTTAAATAATTTACAAATACAAGATAATAATCAATAATGTGAATTTATTAGGTTAGTTTACAAAGTATTTCGACAAAATTCATGTTTCATTGATGTATTTTTCAAACAAAACGAAATTAATAATGGTTGAACCTAAAAAATGCATTAGAGCAGGGTTGTCCAACTGGCGGCCCGCGGGCCGCATTCGGCCCGCGATGCTATTAACTGTGGCCCGCGTAAGGTTTTACGGAAATCATATATTTTCTTTAAATGCTACCATTGTAAAAAAAGATGTTATAAAAGAAAAACACAAAATGCATAATAAAAATATTTATAGGTATATACGAATATATATACTTATAGGTATAAAATATAATATACAAAAACAGTTTAATAACTATTAATTATATTAAAATATAATAACGAACAACTGTTTTGCAACGATTACGGCATCCAACTGATCCAACTAGTTTTGACTTTTGACTGATAACAATTGTTTTGTTTTGACTGACGGAATAGAATTCTTAAGACAGTTAGCTTTTATAACAGATCTGACTAATCACCTTAACAGTTTAAACTTGAGTCTTCAAGGAAGAAACCAGACGGTTTCAGATTTGGTCGGAATAATAAACGGATTCCGGAATAAGCTAAACGTGTTTAAACATGCTTTGGAAAAGAACCACCTAACACACTTCCCTAGCTGCCTGAAACTAGCAGAAGAACCCAACAGTGAGAAAAATATTGACTTTTCATGCTGCAGTTCACAAATTCAACAAGTTATTAATGAATTCAATACACGATTTAAAGATATTGAAAGTCTCAAAAGCAGTGTACTGCTTTATAATAATCCTCTTGGAGCATCCATTGAAGATCAACCACCTGACTTACAACTTGAGTTATGTGACCTTCAAGCTGACATGTTCCTAATCACAAGAAAAGGGACCTGAATTTTTTAAATTGCTGTCTAAGGAGAAATTCCCAAACCTGCGAGATTTTGGACTGAAAATGACATCAATGTTCGGAAGCACATATATATGTGAAAGTGCCTTTTCCTACATGAAATACATTAAAAACCCCAACAGAAGCAACCTTACCGATTTTACCTTACGTCATCTCATGAGACTGTCTACAACTGAACTGGCAGTGGACATTTCTTCATTGGTGGATGAAGCCGATCGACCACAGTCTTCACATTAGATATATTTTCATTATTATTACAATGTTTGTCTTAGTTCTTTAAAAAACTACCTCTACATTTTCTGTATGTATAAAAAATTTAGATGTTGAGCAATAAAAGAAATAATACTACTTTTTTGTTTTAATTATTTTTATACCTCTCATTATTTTGTTGTTACTTTAACAAAATTAGTGTATGGCCCGCAACCAGATCAGAGGTTTAAGTTTTGGCCCTTGAGGCCTTGCAAGTTGGACACCCCTGCATTAGAGGATTCAAATGAATATAATTTATTTTAAACGGAAATGAGAAGTTTCAACGGTGTTATTAAATTCATTTATCTGGTAGTTAATACTGACAGATAGGGGGCGATAATAAATTATGTAATGCGATAATTTTGACATTTTTAACCCCTATAGAATTTCTTATCGCTAAAAACCATTTACCCGTAACATATCTGTAGTAGTTGTTGGAAGCATATAATTATATTTTATTTTACTACACTATATTACCATGCATTTTAGTAGGAAAACGAATAAAGATTAATAATTTAACTTAAATTTGACATACATTTTATATTAAAATTATAATACCATCTATATTTTCGTGGCTTACTTTAAAATATATTCATAAAGAAATAATATTCAGACATAATTATTTCCAAAAACGAAAACCTAGGTCTCGTTGTAAACAATTAAAATAATCTGTTATGCCTCACGAAGAGTCATTTAACGAGTGTTAAACATTTATGGAGTAGTCAATATATTACTCGTCTGTAACTATTATAACAATTGCACACTAATAGTATATTATTGTGCATATTAAATAATACTACAGTACACATAATGTTATTATAAATAAATCAGACCATTAAACTCTCATTATAAAAAGAACCCAATAACTGACAATTCCTAAGAATAACTATAATAGCCATATTAAATAATATCATTGCACAAAATATACATAATATTAAAAATCAATTTCGTGTCGAAGGTTTGTTATTAATTAAAAATATTAACTTTTGACCGTTATAATAATATTTATATGTTTATGCAAGTTATTTATTAATGTTACAAAGCCCATTTTTATTGAAATATGTACACATAGGCAAAATTAAAGAATTTAAGTTCAATAGACGATCGGTAATAATTATTTTTATTACAATCGTGGATATTGATGTCATGGAAAAATAATACCGCGAGAATAGAAGGTAATTGAATAAACATTGGATATAATAATAGAACTGCTACAGTATTATATGATCATATATGTATAAGCAGAAATATATATTATATATAAAATATTTAATTAAAACTTTGTAAATTTGAATTTTATGGGTACATGTAATATACATATATTATGTCATAGATTTTTTATTCTCAATGCAAATGAAAACGAGGATATTATTAGATCACACGGACCACGGTCTATCATCAGACGATATCAATATAATACCTTATAAACATTTTAAGTCTTAACCTAACACCCGAAAGAGAGATAAAAAAAAAAAAAATATAATACCTTATAAACATTTTAAGTCTTAACCTAACACCCGAAAGAGATAATAATAAAAAAAAAAAATAAGGGAAAAAATGTTAAATTTACGTAATTGTATGATTAAAACTTAATGAGCTCTAAAATTATGCCTACAAATTATTGAATTCTGGATTAGTTTACTGAAGTCGAATATTTTTCTAGTACAAATTATAATATAATATAGGTAATCAAAATAGTTAAACAATAGCGAGGATGACAATTTAGAATTGGTTTAAAAAATAATTTTTATTAAAATGTTTCGCTGTATTTTATGTTATCATAGTTTTTAATAGAATAGTTGATAAATAAACACGTTGTGAATATAGGATATAGGATATGTAGCACTAGTACTATTGATTATAGAGAAGTATTACCAGAGAACTGTGTTAAAAACATTACATTTTGTTTCATACATTATAATTTGTGTTCTTATTATTTAAAAAATATTATGTTGTAAGTATACAATCTTTTTGAAAAATAAAAATATTCAATGAGTAGTCTCATATGATATATATATTATTTATTAGATATAACGATTAATCAATTAAAATATATATAAAATTAAATAATATTATAATAAGAACCGACAAAAGATCAAATTGAATACTTATAATTTTAAATAAAAAAGAAAAGATTTAATGAAATCTTAGTTTAACTTGATAAATTATAGTCTTCAATGGCCTACATTTAAATAAAAACAAACAAACAAAATATAAATATATATTTACTACGAAATTGTTACGCGTAGAAAATTTTGATAATTTGCCAACACGAGTACAGGAAAATTAAAAAAATACAATGCATATTTGATATAATATTATAGTCGAATGATATAAACTCGTTTCACGTTTGTTACTAATACATAATGTGGAAAAATATGTGTTAACGTGGAAATAAACTAGTAAAGATAGTTTTGGTAATCTAATCGTAATAATAACAGATAACTGTTATCTTCTATAGCTAGGGATGTTCAAAATTAAGTTCCGTAATAAAGTGGCGGTTTTCGTAAGTCATAATCTAACATTTTAATTTGTTTTCATGTATAATTTTATGTAACACAGACGTTGATAATATTTCCTAAATTTAATATAACCTAACTGCTAGTAGTTCAGCGTTCATTAGATAAAAAAAATAAATCATTGGTTTACTGTTGAAGACTCATTATACAATGTCCCCGCATGATTTAAAATTAGTCTTATCTAACAAACCCTCGTGAAAAAAAACGTTTTAATTGTTCACCACAACGCTTAATTAAATATTAATAGAAAATAAAAACATTTCCAAACATTAAGATTAGGTATATAGAAATAGTGATATACAGCAATATCGTCCTTTTTAAAATTGATCTTAATAATGTGTCCTGTTGTACTAATTAGATAAGTAAAATTATTTTAATAACCAACAAACATTAAATGCTATTATGATTCATGATAAGTAAGATAAATATAAAAGCGCAGCGATTCTTTTGGTATAATTCATTGTATCGTTTAAAAAATGTTATGAACACATTAAAATTATTAGATGAATCTAGTTTGATTATTCTTCGATTTCTCTGTTTTACGAGTGAAACACAATTGTTTACTATGTATAGATATCATGAACAATGAGAAACATAAAAAAACCTATGCAGACATCAGAAAGTGTTATTCCAAACAATTTTATTACAAAATATAACAAAAACATTATTTTGATGCAAACACGTTTGTTTTGTTAAAACAATATCAACGTGTACAATAAAAATTATGTTGCCAGTTAGAACGAATGAACTTGAAAGAAAAAAAGGTCATAATTTTGGAAACATTTAGTATTAGATTCGTTAAAAACATACATTACTATTACTTTACTTTTATTTATCCTTATTAACATTTAAATATATCATTAGAATAAAATCGAAATGATACAAACTACAATATACAATAAAAAAGGGTACATTTGGAAATGTGATCCAACCATAATTCACCTTCAAATAAATTGCATTTTTTTATACCACTGCGTGACAATTAAATTCGAAGCTAATCATAAACGAATGATTGGTAGGATATGTCATGATTACGTTACTATAAATTAATGAATATAATATTGTTTATATTACATGTTTTTAGTGATTTTAAATATGTATATATAATACTTCTATAGCGTATAAATTATAACGTTATTATTTATAATTAAGTCGATTACCAACGATGGTTTAACAATTATTTTGGTTTTTCGGGGAGGAATTCAATGTTATTTTTTGTTTACAACTTCTACAGTGGTATTCTGGTATACATTTGTACAGACCCTTCGTCATAAATTATGTACAGTTTAATTTAGTATCTGTAAATATTTACTAATACTTGGTATAAAAAAACAAAACAAAGAATAATAATAAAAAAAAACAATATCGAAAAAGTTTCGTAAGTACTATTATTATTACTATTAATTATTAGTGTTTGGTCGATTCACGGGGTATTATTTTTTTGTATTTAATTTAACCAGGCCATTGAACTATATCGTACGCGCGTTTAGGCGACGACGACAAAAAAATCTATTCAGTCAAAGAACGATTACGCCTCTACAACTGCAACTACTATGTTCTTCGCACACGCATTATCACAAATTCATGAATCGACGCGGCGTCGGTCGCGCACCCGATTGGTCGTCATCTATATAAGTACCGTTAAACCGTCGATCGTCTTATAGGCTACTCAAAAGCACACGTGATATCGTAAAAAGTATTAAACGTTGTGTATACGTATAAAATACACTTAGTAAATTCGTAATACAGTCACGTTTCTTTCAGTAATGACGAAAATACCGACGAAAAAAAAATGATATAATAAATGATTCAAAAAATCCCATGTAACTTTAAAAAAAAAAAAACGAGGGAGGGAACAAGTGTGTATAATATCTGGCGGAACACATTCCACACAGTGTTGCCATTTTCCCTTAACGCCGCCCCTCCCAAACTCAAGCCCCCCAATGACTGCAGCGTTACCCCTCCTGGTGGGATGAAATCGCGTTTCTAAAGCCACAGAGCGCTGCATCAGGAACTGCATCAACGCACGCTCGACAGACTTGTCATAAAAATAAACGACATACAAACGAATGTGTTTTACCATATAAACTTAGTACATAAAATATAAAGACTGGTAAGGAATCGAAGTTGAGAACTTTGTCACGCATATACATAATATACATGTACATGTATACATACATAATATACGTACAATACAAACATTTACGTACATATTTCATAAGAAATAAATATTCAGTTAACACGCGTGCGTGCAATCGCGCAAGTACATATAATATTGAGCACAGCGAGCGCCACGGAGAAAGAGTAAAGGGTTAAAGGAGTCAACGACCCCGTGCGAGCGACTTACGTTTATTATTATACACGCGCGGTTAATCCATGTATCCGGTGTGTATGTGTGCGTGCGTCGAGGATATCCAAAATACGCGGCGGGCGCGGACGAACACAGTGATCAACTACTGCACTACTATAGCGAACGGAGAATATTATTTTCGGAAAACTGGGTTAGACACGACGGCGGATAAACGAAAACAAAATAAATAATTTCTTGTTTTTTCTTTTCTTTTCTTTTTTTTTTGACGGAACGCTCGCGCAGTAGGGTTGCGGTCAGGTGGCGGCCATGACTGTCGTCGGGTACGCGTTCGACTGCGCGCGAGGCGTTAATACGAGTGGAGTCGGAGTGGAGTGGCGCGCGCGGCCACGTTGAGAGCGTTTTAACCCCCGCGCTCCCGTCCTCCGCACTAGCGCGGCCGGTCGCAGTCGCCACCGCGGCGCTGTGTGCTTGCTCGCTCGCGCTGCTCCTCCATATAGTAATAATAATAATAATAATACATACATACATACGTACGTGGTACGTACCATACATCGATGTGTGCGTACGGTGCGCGCCTGCCGTGGGCTTGGCACTGTGGAGGGGCGCTGCTCGGGGGGGGAAGGGTGCGGCGACGACGCCCCCCACCCCGTGCCATCGCCGTTGCCGACCGACGAGGGGAACGTCTGCTTTGTGCGCGCCCGAGCTCTCCGCGGGGCCCGTTAACGAGTTAACAACGTCAAATGACTCCGATGGCGAAATGGGCACACGTGTTACCCTCGCGCGCACAACTCGCGCGCACGCACAAGCGGCCACCCGCCCGCCCGCGACTACGACTGCTGCCCGAGTGTGTAGGCACTTTAACGGAACGATTCCACATATTATTACATACACACACACACACACACACGTAACATATACACGTGTACGTGCGTGCGTGTGTGTCAGTAAGAGGAGGTCGAACCATCATTATCATCACATATTGCACGCATAGGGAAAAATCGTCATCACCGCGCGTACATCACATACAGTGTTTACAGAATAGTGTATCACATATACCGCGTGTGTTGAACGTGCAACATGCCCCAGTCATTCTTTTAAGTTGGGCTATTCTCAAATTTCAACGAAGGTTTTTTTAAATGGTTTTTCTATCAACTTTGCATCCGTCGTCCTGCAAAATTGTCTTTTTGGTCGGAAACGCAGAGGAAATCACATTTTAGAGTGTATTCACAATATCGTAAATTGTAACATTATAATATTAGTTTATTACACACTCATACATTCATTCAGGTGTATATGTAATGATGCGCAACCACGCAGTATAATGAACGGAAAATACATTTTCGCTGAAACACGATACCCTATATTATGGTATAAGCACATATTATGTGCAATGTAGTATGTACACATACCGCACAATTACCATAATGCGTATATATCGTGTAAATGAGATGGTATTTATCTTCCAGATAACTTACTGTTCACCGACAAGTTTATACTGAACAAATCGAGAATAAATGAGGATTATATTTTGGTATATGTATTAGTGGTATATTATAAACCGTTTTTATGCATACAATTTCTGTAATATAGCCAAAATGAAAAAGCATTTATGAAGTTAGGAATGGAGATCCTGTAAATATACAAACAGTAAGTAAAATTAAACATTGAAACTGACTTTATAAAGCTTATTATTATCATTAACTGGTTTTTCTCCTCTAAGAAAATGTACTCGGATACAATGATCACATAACGGTAAGCACAGTAGGTGGTATCAAAACATATGTATTTTATAAAATACAATATTTTACAATCGAATAAGTTCCTGTGGATCCACAATGATTCAGTACCAACTATAGATACCTACATGCATTTTAAAATAAATCAAAAACTTGAAAGTCCAGGCCGAATATGTCCCAAAAAATGCTTAAATGTATATGCTATTTACAATGATTTCATATTTATTAATTATTAAAAACCAATGAATGCCTATACAATACAATTAACAATGATAAGAGTTTAAATAAATATAAAATGCGTCATTAGCAATTACGATTACTTTACACCCGATTCAAGGAAATCGTCAGGACAAACCCGCATATTTAGACAATGCAGATGCATTAGTATCGATATAAATATTTAATTTTAAAATATGAATTTATAAGGGTTTTGAAACCAATAATCATGTGATAAAGACTACCCATTTTTCCCATCCATCAGTGCGATTGATAGCGATAAGAATACTGAAAACAATCATTATTGACAAATGACAATAAATCTACTTGTGATTAATGAAGCCAATTTTATTATTTTATATTTTCCTTAAACCAGGTATAGATGCAAGATGCAATTTTTAGAATTAATATTCAATTCATAGAGGTTAAGGATACAAAATCTAAATAGAAGGTTGATCTCAAGAAAACCATACCGATTGACTCTGTTTTCGGAATCTTTATCATTTCGACGCTTCAATATATCTATCAATGTATGTATATAGTTTTTTTTTATGTTGCACATGTGAAAGATGAAGACAATACTTATAATTATATCAGTTTCCAATTGAACTATTAAGTTAAACTATTTTTACATTATAACTTCAGCTGGTAATTATTATAATAATTATATTATTCAGGATTCACATTCACCGTAAATCTGATAAAAAGAAATAGGATTTACCAACATAACATGATTGATTGAAAATGGAAGAACTATAAAAAATACCTATATATAATATTTAAGTTTTAATAATAAGTAATAATAAAAACAATTTTGACCGATATAGGTATATTATTGTCCAAAAAAAAAAAAAAACATTTTATTTAACTATTGCCAAATCTTATAAAATGTGCTTCTATTCTTATTATGATTTGAATCAAAAATCTTTACAATTAAACAATTTACTATGTATATTATGTGAATAATATAATTTTTCTATCTATAAAAATGATAAATATTGAATTAACAATTTTGAATATAATGCGTTTAGGATGGTTTCTTCTTTACTCTCAACGAAAAGTGACACTTGAAGTTTTTAAAGGAACAAGGTCGTAAGATCATATAAGGTGTTGAGGATTTCTTTTGTAATCTTTCGAGTGTTAAAACAATTCATGAACTAAAAAACTTCAAGTTGTTATTTAACAGTAAAAATATTGATAAGTGGCTAATTTGTTAACAGTTTTAAGACAAATGACATGTGAATACACCTTAAATATTTAATATCAGAATTTGAAATATCAACATAAATGTAGATAGTATTTTAAGGTAAAATAAGAATGATTTCATAAGCACCGATAAAACAAAAAATGATTTTGTTTTGTTAATATAAAATATTTAAAGGATAAATTAAAAGATAAACGAATTGAAAAGAGGATAAATGCGGGAATACAAATACTATAAAATATAAAACGCCCTCGGCAAAATCAATAGAATACGCTACGAATTGTGGTTGGTTGATCCCTATTTGCTTTGGGTCGGATTGTTTTCATACGACATTTTCGCGGTATCCTTTTAACACCCTTGCGTCTACCCTACTGACAAAATGGCCGAAATCCGTTTCACCTGATCCACCAATGGCGGGTTTGTCGAGCAAACTGTTTATAACACTAGAATGCAATTTTAAATATTGAATTTTAATTTATCAAAAGTAAATTAAGATGTAAGATTACACATTAAGGTATACAGAACATTGTAACACGTTAAAATTAACGGTAAAATTTCAAATTTTTCTATAAAAAAATTATAAATGTGTTTTAAACAGTTTTTACAAAAAAATGTAATATGAAACATGATTGACGAATATATTTGATATATTTGTGATACTTTAGCCAAGTCACAATTATTTAACTATGAAACGAAACTTCAAATAAATAATAAGTAATAAAATATATTTGTAACTATTTATACATATTTTTAATACCATTTTTTTTAATACATAAATTCCGTTTTAAACTTGCAACAAGCATGAATAAGCTGAAATAAATTGATATGCTTGATAAAATGAGCCACCCAAATATTAGCATTCGGCAATAAGTTTAAAGATTGATTATAGATATACACGGAGAAAAAATAGTAGAACACCAGTCATATTAAAATACATTTATTTAACCTAATGTTAAATCCCAGGTGAGACCAAAAAAAGGTAATATAGTAATTTTAATGATCGTTTTATATATATTTTTTTTTATTTTATATTTAAATATAACAGAAGATATAACACTCAAAGTAATTACTCTGATGACTTTTCTTATCATGCATAATACACAACAACCACTAAAATTGGTATTTTTACAGGGTATTAGGAATTGTAAATAAAAACATGGTTTAAAAGTAATAAAATTATAATATTGTATAATATAGTAGTAAGTATCAAGGTAAGGTTATTAAAATAAATAGAAGTACATGCATAATACACAATCAATCAATCCATGTATACGAGTATATTCCATAATAAATTCCGAGATTCATTATATTATTCCAGGTACATTTCTAATAAATATATGAATTACCAAATATTTTACATAAAATTGTATAGAATTTATAGTTCTAGATTTCTATTATTATAGAATAAATAATTATTAAATTAGAAGTAACTGCCGAAAGTTTAACTAATTAACCAGCAGTAATTGAAACAGTTGCTGCAAGTACCAATAACGAGCCTTAAGGCTAGGGTAAAGAACACTTGAATATGACGTAAATATAAATACTATAGATAGTTACTAGTCATTACACATCGGGACGAAGTAAGAACTATCAATTTAGAATTTGACTAATTCATAATATATATACATATAATACAGAAAATTAAAATGTTATGACAAAAAAATTATAAAACATAACGTATATAAATATAAATGAAGAATATTATAATTAATTATCTCAATAAACCCAATAATTAAAATAGTAGGCAGCGATTTAATTTATTGAATACTAGTATAACTTAACTGATGAATTTGTTTTATTTTTTTGATGGCTTTTTTCCTACTTTATAATTTATAACTTTCAATGTTCAATTTTTATTAAAGCCGTTTATCGCTACAAATAAATATCATTATGAAAAAAATAATTAAAATTAACTATAAAACCAGAATTTCGAAAATAAATGTAACATTTTTCAGAAAAATATGATATTTAAACAATTAAAAAAATTCACTTTCAATCAATATATATGAGATATATGTATATAATACACTTAATATATAAACGTTACTTCTAACAATACAATTTATTTCATAGTAAAATGTAATTGATTTAGGAAATATATAAACTAATTATTTCATTTCATTATCTTAATCGATAAATCAAAATAAAAAGTAACGCAAATGCTTTAAAAAAAATGTTAAATAATAAATTAAAGTAACATATGTTTACGTAAATACTTTTATGGTGAATAACAAAAAACTGTGTAATATTGTGTCTGAATATTTAATAATATACATCCTAATATGTTGTTTATAAAATAACTATATGAAATCAAATGATTGAACATTGAATAAATAATCTATCATAATAATACAATTTTATCCAGTAACTAGTAGAGTGTATCAATCATTACTAACTTTTAAAAAAGGTGCTTTTTGTCATAAATTATTCAACAAATATTTTGAAGATGTTTTTTTAATATTTAAATAAGTAGGTACACAAGCAAATTAACTATTAACAGAAAATATCAGTATTAAGGGTGGTCGTATTATTTTGGAAACTACTAAAAAAATATAATTTATAAATTATGGTTTGAATTTATTAAAAGATAAACAGAATAAAGATATTTGTTTTTACGCTATTTTATTTTGGTGCATTGCGTAATTGTTGTTATAAAGGAGTTAATAAATAAATATTACGTTTTATTTGATTTAATGCAGCAGGTATTCTGCAGGTGCCACACTACAATATTTTCTTAAGCAAATAAATACGACAATATGTTTGAGTCAAAAATATATATAGATACATATAAAATAGTATTATATAATGTACAAAATACATCTCTTACAATTAATATTGCTGCATTCTTGTATAATATATACTGAAAATGAGTAGCATCCATAATTAATTTTCATTAATTTATCAAGATCAAAATATTAAATAAGAGACAAAAGTGATATTAAAATATATAATAATACCAAATATTTTACCTATAGTATTATATTGCATAAATAGGTTACAAATAGTAATATAAATGAAAAAAAAAGTTTTGTCGTCTACTGACGTTTTACTTCTTACAGGAGAGCAAAATTATACTCATCTAGACAACTATGTTATCATTTATTCATAGACAACACGAATATATTTTTGAGTACATAATAAAATTATACTTATAATATAAACATCATTAAATTGCATATATAAGTAGGTAAAATAGAATAACTACCTACATAGTTAATTTTTAGATTTTATTGTATTAGTGTTCTAAGACAACGGGATATATACTTTACACATCCCAATTCAACATAGTATGTTCATAAAATAATATCTAAAGCCAACTAAAAAAGGTACATTTTTTGGCTTATCAATGTACATTCCATACAACCAGCGTATGCTATGAAAATGGAAGTATGCAATTTGAATGTGTTTATTATATTTTGTTGCTCGAAACACGTTATAGCGCAGAGTTATTCAAGGCGTGTTTAAGGTCTATCAAAAATAGTATAGCGTATTGTTCAGATAGTTTAGAATTAACTATTTTAGAACAAAAATGTTCCAAAAAATAATCTGGTGCAAAAACACTCGTGTAACACACACCAAGTAATAAATGAGGCAATGTGTCATTTTCATAATACCGTCATTGGGCGAGGCATATAGAAGAAACGTGATGAAAACCGACGGGGTGATCATGAAGGCAAAACACGACGTCAAGGCCGCGCGGCGGTACGCAGCGAATCACGATATGCTGTCCTGGCAACGGTGACGACGAGGCGTGTTCGTATGTATATATAGGGAAAAACACAATAAAATGAAAATCTCGTGCACACCGATTGCGCGCAGAACTGTCGACGGCGGCGGCGACTCAGTCGAGGTTGTTTTCGCCACATGGCCGACGCGCTCATGGTGGTGGGTGGGGTCTTGCGGGTATTGCAACAGGGTGGAAAAAAATCCGCCTCACGAGATGCGCCGTAGTAGCCCGCTTACTACCGCTGCCGCCACAAGCAACAGCGCGCGCGAGGCCAACAAGTGGGTGCATCGAAACGCGCGGACGACAACGTTCTCACGTAGACGCACGCACGCACAAACCCCCTCTCCCACCGCTCGTCAACTTTCAAGCTCACTGTCCTTCACGGTATTCATACGCACACATAATAATATAACGCGCCTATTGAAATAAAAACGTAACTATTATACTTTGTAGGAAATTTTTTTCTTTCTTTCAAAAGTATGTGATACCGGCGCGCGTACCAAACAATTCATTTTCCATTATGGCGAAAACAGGGAAAACACACCACGTCGAACGATCTATACGCACATTATATACTACACATGTACTGTATACATTATGTGCGTACGGTCGTACTACAGGACTGACACGAATACACGATTATGCAAATACGAAAATACGTTCAAACCCTTTTTTTCTCTCTCCGCGCTCTTCTTCTTCTCTCACCGAAAATATCCTAAATAGTTTTGAGGTCACGCTGTGGTCGACGACGACGACGACGACGAGGTGGCGGCGGTGGCGGACGGGTGCGGCGGCGCGGGGTGGGGCGGGTTATTACACGGGCTGCATCGGCGCGCGGGCAGGCGGGAGCGACGGAGACGGAACGACTGTGAGTGAGAGAGCGCTGGTGGCGACACGTGGAACCGAGTTCGGCCTTCCCGTAGCGGACCGCGCGATGTACGCGCAACGCGTCCTTAACTCCGACCCCTTCACCCGCCGCACCGTCAACGACGTCGCTGCACAGCCAACAGCACAGCACACCACCTCCACCACCACCCCTGGCCAAGCGCGCGGGTGGGCGGCGGCGGCAGCGCGGGCGCGGCGCGCATTCATACACACACAACACACACACGCATAGGTACACTTGCGCGTTGCACACACACGACTCACACGCGCGCCCGTACGCACGGGGTGGGGGACGCGCTGGCAACAATGCGTAACAGATCGGCCAGCGTATGAATCAAGGTCACCACACCGCCCTATTCAACTTTATATACAGGGTGTTTTCATCGAACTCATACCACCGTTCAACAAGTACTTATACCCAACTACTGCACACAATAACAATTCGTTTTTCCCTAACACCTCAATTATTATTATTATTATTACTTTTATTACACGGTCTCGTTTTAATAAATTATTATTCACACTTATTGAATAAATATAGGTGTTCGTCGAGACCAATTCGTTAAGTAAGTCTATGTGCAATTATTTTATTTCCAAACTACTATTGTTTTTCACTGACGGCATTAAACGTAAACAGATTTTAAAATATAATTACATAGGTATGTATATTTAATTTTGTTATGATTGTAATAACGTAACATAAAGGGTATTCGTATTCTTATTCGAATTAATCTTCATCCGAGTGTTTTAGGGCGTGCATACCAAAAGTAATGTTAATGACTCTATGATTCAACACTTATCGAAGAAAACATAGAATTGCCCAGTAATTTGATATAATCACTTACATCTCCAGTTACTGTTATTTAATACTCAAGTTCAAGTATAAAATAAATACAATTATAATATTCAAAAATTACAATTACATTTTTCAAAAAGAAAAATACAACTGAAATTAAAAAAAAATATATATAATACATAAAAAATATAATATCTGATGTGTAAAAAACTAATGGTTAAATATTTTAACTTCAAGTAAGATATTTAAAAATTGCATAATATGCACAAACTGATGCTACTAAATAATAATTATGTGTATTTATTAAATTAATAAACTACAAGGTATATGGTATATCAGTAATGTATAGTTAAATGTTGAACGCGTACGGTAAAACTATTGTCATTAAGAATTGTCGACACGTGTATAGAATTTAGAAGAATATATAGTGAGTGTTGATGGTGGTGGTCATAAAGAGTATTTTTAGTTTCTAACCAGCCCCTATAAAGTTTATAGGGATGAATAAACTCCGGGTATAAATAATACCACCCTCATGGTTTCATTTTTTAACACTTGAAGTATTAACTCAATTAAACATATTTCTTTAGATATTTTAAGAGTGTCGTGTCTACGTATTCATAAACAACAAATAAATGTATGAAATTGTAGGTGATCATATTATAGTAACAAAATAATAACGTAATAACTAAACTAAAATTAAAAGTTGTTAAACCTCAGTTTTCTACGTAATAAAATATATATTAAATGTATGTGATAAAGGAAATATAAATTACAAAGTAATTCATAACATTAATATTAAATTAATAATAATACGAGATATATCAGACTATACAAAGTACAAACAATTCGGAAAACAAATAAGAAGTTTACAATTTTCGTTTTAAAATATTTAGAAACTGTACGCCTTCGTCGTACGGATATGTGTTATGTGTTTAGTGGAATGAGGACGTTGACCCGAACAACGCAGCCGAAACGTGAGAGGTAAATGATAGCTGCATTTCTGTTGAATTATTTAATCTAACCTTCCAAAATAAATATTAATGTGCATGTAGAAAAAAATATCTACCCTTTTCAAGGAAAAAAATAATGACAAAGAAGTTTAATGTTATGTACCATACTGTATAATGAGTACTGCTAGTTTTCCACTGCTGTATTTTTTCTCATTCGTTCTTTCAACGTGAAGGGGGCACACTAGCAGTGTTTCAGTGCTACCACTTGCGTGGTTTGTGACTTTCGGGGTCGAAGACCCGGATTATGAGCACAAACACTGTGATATGACGGTTGAGTAATTTCAGTTGTGTGATAAATGTTCAGAGATAACTGTAAATCTGTATAAAACCACGGAATATTTATATTCATTTTATTTTGTTCTTTCCTCCGTCCAGTTTATTATTACTATAACACCTACTAAAGTACTAACATAGACACTTATTACAAGCAAAAGGAAATAATGTTTTCCCAACTTGAAATGTGGCGGGATGCCAATCTGTGGGGCACACAGATGAAGACTCTTAAATGCACGCGCACACCAGTATATTTTAACAACGAATGCAATTATAGCGCAAAGAAGGGTGTGGTGCCCCTTAACAAAATTGAGTGGCCTCTCGAACGTTATAGGGGGGAGTGGGCGTTTGGCACTAAAAATGAAACAATATTCTCCTACCCGTATATGCACATCGTCATGATTACTATACTAACGCGGGTTTCCTAAGTTTGCCCTCACAAAATAACAACTGAAAAAACACCACGGAATAAGCTTTCACTGGGCAATTCACATCAATTAAATCTCATTGTAAACGTTTTTAAATGTGAAAAATGCTAAAAACACTACACACATGACAAAAACTTCCCACTAAATGTTTAACTATCTGTGATAGGTTTGTACATTATGTTTATGTGAACCACACTCTAGTGTACTTACAACTTTTTAAGAGGTAATACCATCTTAAAAATACAAGTAGAAAAAAATTGCCTATTATGTAAAATAGCACGTACGTGACTAATGAATAACACACGTAATAGGTGGAGAAAAAATTCTAGTGCGTGCAATAGTGGTTCGTGTTTTTACTATTTTAGACGTAAATACATTATTATACATAGGCTATAGGCAAATGGTGTGTTCCTTAAAACAACTCTTATTGTATATTTGTAGGTATAATATAAATAATAAATGCTATAAAAGTTTGTATTTGCATTAAAAAGTATTTTTGCTTGAGAAAGAGAAATTACTTTATTTTTAGATACTAAAACATTCTTAATTTATAAAAATTTTGTTTGTTGGCTACATGAGATGTAAAATGTAGAATTAACCGGTAAAACGCGCGCATTGTTTAAAAAAATAGGTCTAATTATGACTATTCTTGATAAATTGAGAACAAAAAAAGTAATAACGTTTAAAATAAAATACAAATCGACTACATGAGAAAGTTTCTTGGAGGCAACCTATGGATTTTAAGAAAAGAAAAAAAGATTATGTTTTGTTTTTAATACGATCGCCCATGACAGAAATAATTCAGTAACAATATATAATATTATGAACGCGACAAGCGGCAAGTGGCATTGTGTGGTTTGGCATGTGGGCTATCCCCGTATGGTATCTCCCATCCAACACGAGGCGTTTAGAAAAAAAAAATAAAGAAAGAAAGAAAGAATAACTTTATATTATTTATAGGGTGAATGACCCGTGCATTGGAAACGGGGTTGGTTCGTACCAGGGCATTCACCCTTCGTCGTTGTTGGTTCGGTGCGGCCAGTAATTACAAGTGCCTCTGCGTGCATGTGTATATGTATAGTGTATACATCTGTGTATGTGTTTTGTGTGCGCGCACGAGCGTGCGTGTGCGCTGTGCATGCGCCCGGGCGCGTGTGTGTAGTATATACTATATACTGAACGCTGCTATAGTAACTGAATGTGTGAGTGTACCTGTTGAGCGAGCATCACTTCACCGTGAACTTCACACACACGCGAGCGCGCGCATACACACACTCACACAAAACAACCTGCATATGGTCGTCACCGTAAAACCTACTTTCCCCTCAAAACCTATAATATTAGTGTGCGCTAGAGTGTGGTGTGTTACAACGCGGTAAAAAAAAGAAGAAAACACCATAACATTGTGGAGAAAAAACACGAAAATTATTCTGGTTTTACATTAGTACGCCTATGACATTTTGAAACTAAACATTTCAGTTAATTATCAAAGCAACCGATTGAAATGCAAATTATCTGTCGTTTGGAAGGATAGTGCGAACAAATAAATGTTTAAGAAAGAATACGCAATGGCAGGAAACGTTTATGACTAATTTATGAAATTTAAAAGAAATATATACTGTTCTAAAGGCAGTGTTGACCTATAATATATATACACACATTTGTGAGTATGTGTGTGTGTGACTATGGACGATGTGTAAATTGTATAGGAAAAACAAACGATATAAAAAATATTTGAGTACATACTTCGAAAATATTTCAATTCTATAATTTTGTTAAATTAAAATAGTAGTGACTGGTGCGTTGTCGAGCGTTAAATTAAAATGTTTAGGACTAGTGATTTACATAAACAAAATATTCACCCCAATCGTCATTTCCTGCTAGGGTCAGCTTTTGTGAGCGAGTCGAAAAAACTTGAAGATTTTTAAGGCACAAAAAACATTAAACAACAGGTGTAAAATGACCCGTAAACAATGAAACACGGGATGATTCCACCAACAGAACAATATGCCGGTTAAGGGGCAGCGCACCCTATTATTATAATATTCATTCAAATGAAAGGTCTTTAACCCCTTGTATAAACCACCCTTGTCCGGCACATCCAAACAGGTGCTACGAAACCTGTTCCCACGTTACATGGTTCCCATCATTCTCGCAGGGGTATTATTTTATTTTTTTTTACGTACAATTACATGTATTCAAATTAGAGAATTGGTTATTTAATACGTTTGGATAAAAGCCAAAACTCTAATAATCACCAGTAGGAAGTTGATAAAAAAATATCCACAATTTAACCAACAATGATGTTTGATCAAAAAAAATATTATAAATTATACAAATGAATTGGTCATCTATATTTAGATCATTCAAAATATATTGTATTTAGGGTTTGCTGGTAATATTAATAATTATAATAAATTTAAAAATAATATGTTTATTAGTTATGACTTCAGTCTTAAATTAATAACTAGGCCTATAAGTAATTGTAAATTTTGTTAGGGAGTTTTACAAACCAGGATAAATAGCTAAAACAAAAATATTGATTAGACATATTTATAGTTTTATTGGAGTGCTCAAAAAGGAAAATATGAATAAAAACCGTTTTAAAGCTATATCATTATATGAATTATCATTTGTTAAGCGTTGAAAAAACTAATTAATTCCTATGAGATTATTACCTACGTAGTACAATTTAAAATCTAGAGTTGATAAAAATAAACATTGCTTGATTTTGGTATAAATGAATTTAGAGATTCTTGATTTTGACAATCAATAGAAATTCTTTATATAGTACCTAAAGAAATAAAAATACATTTAGTACAGACCAGAGCCGAATTATCTACATAATTGTTATCATTCTAGGCACATAGTTTTTGTAACAGTAGTAAGCCACGTAAGAAGTAAAAACATTGTTACAATTTCAAACCCGAACAACTGATAATATGAACGATAATTTAGACGCTTTATATTATATAATTTATTTTATTTTATACTTGTTTATACGTAAAGCTTAAGTTTTATGTAAAAAAAATAAAAATGTTAATAATAATTATTATAAAATAAGGTAACTTGCAGCTATAAAAACAATAAGATTAAAATATATAATTTTCATACTAAAAATAAGACTAATAAAAAAATCAATACAATACCATATATTAAGTTGGTAAATAATGTATTCTAGATAAAGATTATTATCGAAATTGTAATTCAATTTAATTATTAAACTACATAATTATTACCGATATAATTTAAGATGGAACATTTTATACTAAAATAATACCACTTATAAAATCGAAAATAGTAATAAAAATGTTACTATCTATAATTCAAAAAAATACTATAACAATAAAATAGATGTAATAAAAATATTAATAGGACATAATCTAAGGCATAGTCTGAACTATAAATTTACAAAACTGTTAATTATATATTAAACAAGTGTTAAATGGGAGATTTTTATCCGGCTTTCTTGCCACATCCAGCTATAATTTTATTTTTGGGTCATCCTTATAGTAGTTTAATTTAATTGGATCTTCCGATAAGTAGGAACTTCAACAAAAATATAACTATCACAAATTATTATAAGCCAATAAAGATAGAAAATTAAATATAATATAATTAACGTGTACCTAACGTCCTAACGCAAATAAATTATAAGTTTTACCATATTTCTGTTTAAATATCTAGTTTTTCGATAATCCGGCAGTACTATATATGAATCGAATTATTATGCCTTAATAACTGTATTATAATTTATTGGAATTGTACACTTTTTTAACATTAGGTAAAAATGTATTTATATTTTCACACGAAAACTCTGTTTATACAAAGAGCAAACAATACAACATGTAATTAGACGAAATCGAAGATAACGATTTTGGTAAGTACTAGATACTATGCATCGGAAATTTAAATGGATTTGTCTCGCAGTATCAGTTGTCAACATAGTACTATCAATTATTAGACTTTGAAAGCGATTGAAAAATAGATAAATAGATAGCAAAAGCCTTCCAAGTGCGTAGGGCAACTATTGTGTTGATGTATAAGTGTAATAGTACCATATTCATAGTCGGAAAAAAACAGAACAAAAATCAACATATTGTACCGCGATCAAAGCGCGGTAGTTGGCGTTTCACCGCACGCGGTCGCCGCGTCACGACCGCGACGAGTAGTAACACAACAGTAATGCGCGGGCTTTTTGGCGATGGCAATGCATTTTATTATTTTCACGCGTTGCGGCCCGCCGGGAAAAACGAAACGGAAACCGTCGGACAGCAACGGTTTATTAAAACTATCATTATTGTACTCTTGTAGAGGGTTAGCCCCATCAGCGGCTAAACATAACGGCCAGGCTGCGCCGATACGGCACGAACAACAGTGCGCGCGAGGAGAGATGCTCCAGGCGCGTACGACGGAACGTTTTCAAACGCCGAACACATTACGGAGCGTCAAGGTCCAATAGTAGTAAATAGGCTAGTATTAAGCCCAGTCGTCGCCGCGGCCGATATGGCAACGCGGCAAACGCGCCGGCCTCTCCCCTAGTGCGCGTATGCACACAGGCGCGCTATACGTACGTACACACACACGCGCCGGCGCGCGCCCGTAATATTCAACAACAATAATAGTTGTGCACTTTGACCAGTTGCCCTATCGGGGAACGAGCGAGCAGCGTGTGTGTATATTTTAATAAGCCTACCGCTTCACACGCGTTCGGAGAGGCGGCGGCCGCGGCGGCGATATCACCACCACCGCTGCAACTACTACTTATACTACTTTATACGCTTTTTTATGCCGTCTACTACTCACTGCTGGCTGGCTAGAACCACTGCCACCAACAACATGACCAAACAACGTCGGAGTCGACGTATACTATTTTATTTTTTTTTTTATACAGGGCGAACACGTAGATGCGGTTTTACAACAACGTATCCTATTCAAATACAGTCATATTATTATTATTATTATAGAGGTAGCCGCGAAGTACCAGAGTGTCATCACTGTCATCGTCGGGTTCTACTCGCGGTTAATGTTTTTACCGTTTTTGGTTCCCTTCACTACAATTAAAAATAGGACGCCGCGTTTTCCTAACGAGTTTAACCACCCGCTCGTGTGGTGACCTACAAAGCGGGACGTGCGGTCGCACAGTTTTTAGACTTCTTGCACATTTTCTGAATCCGATTTCACAGAGAAAACGTCGGCCGGCGAACGCGTCTAGTAGTACGTTATTTGTAATATTCGTAGTCAAACAAACATTCGAAAATTAGTTTCGGGTACACAAACGCGATAAAGCGCGTTTTATCTCCCCATAACACGTGTGCCCCGTCTGTACGCCGAGCTGTCGTCATCTCCGTTCGAATGAGCAAAAAAAACAAATGGTACGAAAGATACGAAATTGTCAAAAACAACGTGGTAATGAATAAATGCTTAGTACTGTACTGCTGCATAACATTTTACGAAATTAAAAAGGCGAACTCTTGACTACCATAATTATTTAACCGTAAATTATTTTCTTTCCGAGTAGGTTGTATTGGTAGTAAATGATATTATGATCCTTTCAAAGTCCATTTGATAAATAATTACATGAACATTATACCCGGTATGCGTCGAAAGGGTACTAATATCGAATAAATCTAGTCTGTGAATTTTCATAATTTCTTAAGTGTTGTCAACTATGAAATAGTTAGTAAGATATTGTAATATTAATTATTAATATGTACAACATGTTGAAGGGCTGCGTAGAGTCATTAACAACGTCGACGACTATACATTCCGACGCACTTGTCCACGGAGACATTCAGGAATCAGGGTTGCAACAACACCGCCATAAAACAATGGATTTATAATAGTATTAATTGATCCAAATGCACGCATACAAGTACCTATTTAAACACACGCACACACACATAACGCATGCGGTCGTTAGCACTACATTTAAGGCAATTATAACACAACGTCGCGGATATAACGTATGGGGAGAATGAAATTCCAACGACTGATCGCTAATGTGGTGTCTGCTCGAAAACGATTGAAAAGACGAAGAACAAGCCGGCAGACGAGCAAAACGAAAGAAAACCGGAGAACGCGGACGCCGTTCGTCGGTGTGAGAGAAAGAGAACGGGAGGGAGTAAATTTTGAAAATACATTTTTCTTTTGGCCTTTTGGCAATCGCCGGGAGTTTTATAAATAAATTTTCACTAAGGGGTGGAGCGACGGAGGCGGGCGGGCTTGTGTACCAAAGTTCCGATGACACGTGTGCGTGTGCGCGGCGGCAGCGTCCGGTCAACGTCCAGGACGAGATGTTACGACCGGTCCTCTTACCCAACCACCTACCCGCGGACCAAGTTTGTGTCAAGGGCAACGGTCGTGCGCGCGCACCACACCGAACACAACGGACCAGCAGAACAGGATTCGGCGGCGGATCCAGAAGTGAATCCTGGTGGTCGGTCGTCGCCTCGTCGGTCACACACGCGCTAGTCGTAACAACAAACGTGCGTGTGACGATATGCGGCATGCGCGCGCGGCGACGACGCACTCTCCGGCGTCCGCCTTATCGTCGGCAACACGAGGGTTAATCACCCGGCGGAATATAATATATATTGTGTCCTACCGCTAAAAATAGCCGTTTCCATCAAAAACCCCGTTCGACCCGCCCCAACCCTTGTCGCGCGACGTCTTACTCGTTATCACGCCGAAACCGCGTACCGGAAAAATATGTATTTATAAACGGCACGGCAAAATTATTAATAATATTAATAATAATAATACTAATAGTACCATTATATATACATTATGTCGTTACATCGACGAGAATAAAATGGGCCTTGCGCTGTCCTAACCGTAAGTTTATGTGGAAAACAACGTTTAGGATGGATGGGCGATACCGATTGGAGATACGTCGCCAGCGATCTTAAACGCGCATTTTTTTTACAAATAACCATCAAGCTACAAATATCTACCAGCGCTTTTTGACCGACCGGTTTATTGGTAACAGGAAACGTTGTGCGATGCGCGATACGAAACGAGCTTATGAGTACAAAAGACAAATTTAAATACAACATCAAAATATTCAACTTACCAACGTTGTACTTGCGATTCGAACTCCGACGCAGATTCCATTTCCGGTGCAATCAGATGATAGGGGATGTGCGTTGTTATTGTATCAATTAGCGAACAAACTAAAAAAACGATTTAAGTGCCGGTGGCAGGTTATCACGGATATGCGACGGTTTATGTACTGAGAAGTGAAAATAAAATAAAAATAACGCACGACAGACGAGAGTAAGAAGAATAAGAGAACCGAACGAAACGATAATAACAAAAAAAAAACGAAAGGGGAGAGAAAAATAAAAGAAGCGGCAACTCTGATGATTGCGACTCGATCTCGTACAAAATATTCGTGCGGCTAGTGCGCACGTCTGTCGGCGTAGCGAAAATGAACTTTCGACGGGCCGCGCGGGTCGGTGTTTCGTTGGCTGTTGTACATCGACGGTGCGGGACAGTAACGCCATCTACCAGCAAATTAAAAAGATGAGATAAGAAACAAAACGTCGTTATCCGTCGGCGATAACCTTTATCACTTTATAGCTTATCAGCAGTCAGGCTGTTGGGCTGTTAATATTAGTCTACGGTTCAACGTCTCAACAGCATCGTAGTACGTACTACGTTCGGCGAGTTAAAACGTGCGGTTTCCTTGTCATTATTTTTATATTTATGTTTCACAAGCCGGAGGACTTGTTGAAGCGCACTCCGGTCGATGGAATTAATCGGCCAGAGTTCCTGAAGCAGCTTGTTCAGGAGTTCCGGAAGACCACTAGTGCAGGTAACCCAAATAGATCACTTTCGATTCAGCTCTTGCATACCTGTAACAATATTAAACTAATGCCTTCTATGCGTTTTATTTTAATTTCAGAGTCCAAACGCCAAGTGTTGGCTAACCTTGCCAATTTTGCTTATGATCCTATCAATTATCCACACATACGCTCTCAGAAGGTGATAGATTTGTTCATTGAACAGCTACTTTCAGAAGACAACAAAGTGATAGCATTCGCTGCGGCAGGACTCTGTAATCTAGCAAATGGTGACATATTGTATTATACTTTTGTTTTGCGATTTTTGACTCTTATGTCTTTCCTAACTTTTTTGTCCCAATGCCATAATAGATAAAATTCGATCAAATATGTTTTGATAGGTGAAATAATTGAACCCTATTATCAGATGTTTAAAGAATTAACAGATAGTGTGAAATATTGTTATTATCTTATCAGATGTTTATAAAATAAATGTAACTTAATTTTCTTGAAATAGATTCAAGTTTGTTAATTATTTGTTCAAAAAAAAGTATGTTTACATAACATTTTTCAAACACTAAGTGTATTAGTATTTCCCTAATAGCTAAATATTGCATTTTTATCCATAATTTATTTTTTATGGGTCCCCAGTCATGTGGGTATCACAGGAAACGAACGATCTGATAATCTTGCTTTCTCAACCAAATATAATAATAATATGTCTACCTGTAAAATACCTACTTCCGACCTTCTCCCTATTCACCGCAAAACTGTACACAACGCTTGGCAAAGTAAATGGTCCTCTTTACCGTCAAATTATGCCACTTGGCACAGACATATCGTCCCCACCATCCCAAAATCTTCCTGGTTTAAAAATTTAAAGATTCCTAGACATCTAATCGTTTCATTCTCTCGCCTTCGAATCGGTCACAATTTACTCCCTCATCATTCCTTCAAACTCTCTCTCAACTCATCTCCTCTATGCACCCGGCACCTTGATGAATCTGTCTGCGACTTCAATCACATTATTTTCCATTGCCCCTCTCTCTCTCCTAGCAGACAACTCCTTTTTTCATTCCTATCCACCCTAGGTTATCCCACTCCCGATTCAAATCTTATCCTTAATTCTTGCTCTACTCATATCATCAACTCCATCATTTCCTTCATCATTTCCGCTGGCTTCTTAATTTGATTTAATAATTGTAAATATTTAGTAAATTTGTTGTATATAATAATTGTATTTCTGTAATGTCTCTAACAATGGCAAAATAAAAAAAATAAAAAAAGCCTTAATTTAGAAAAATTAATCTTTATAAGAATAGATGATTTAGTTCATTTTTGTTTGATTTTTTAATTTTGTTAGGTACTACAGTTGTTACAGTAACTGTCACTTTTAAGATAACTTGCAAATTATCAATCGGTCTGCATTTCTGCTATACTGTGCCTATCATGATTATAATTTTATAGTCATAAATTTAAATATTTTTTATTAATTTTCTCTTCAAAATAAAATGTTATGATGAATAAAAATGACAAAGATTGGAGAGTAAATGATCTACTAATTTTATATGTTAAGCTTTATTTTCTTTTAGATTCCTACTGATAACAATATTATAATTTATTTGATAAAGTTAATAATTTTTTCAGATCCAGAAAATAAAAATTATATCATTGGAAATGGTGGTATTCAAAATATTGAAAAAAATTTGAGTGTCAGTGATGACAATATAATACTTTCCTGTATTACTACTTTCATGTACTTGTATGCACCAGAAATAAGAACAGGTAATAAAAAATTGTAATTTTAAAATCTTAAGATAGTAGATATCAATCATGTTGTATGCGGTCTATTATATTTCATTTTACATTAAACTCACCAATTGGTGGTTTTATTTTAACTATACAATTAAAAAATCATGAAATATCTTCATTTATTGCAACTGAATTAATTTTATGAAACATTAGCTTGCTCTGATTTTTACTTTATTGTTGTTACTTACCACTGTCAAACCTTTGTCTAATAGTCAAGTTTTTTAAAATAACTGAATACCTACTTATATTATTATATCAATCTCAATCAATGTTAATTTATGTCTTTGGAAGTTTTAATCAATTCATTACTTAGTAGTTAAACTTTATTCTTTAAACATGTATTTAAGTTATGCCTAGAAAGTTTAAAAGACCTAAATTTGTAGTATTAATTAAATATTCCAATGATCAAAATTAATAATAACTAATTTAAGATAATGTATGATTCCAATATTAAATGTTAAATCAATATTTAATTGTTTTATGATTTATTATAAACATATAATCTCTACTACAAAATCTAGTGTTTTCAGACTTTCTAAACTGTGTAAAAGTTATGTTTTTTTGTATTAAATATTGTATAGAATTTTATTTTTAATTTAAACTATTATTTTTATAATACAATGTACCTATATATTTATTAGCTGTAAACTTAAAATGTTGATTGTTTTAATTATATTTTAAGTTATATTACCTAAAAATGTAATGTAGTATTAGTTATAAACTTATACATTTATTATTTTAGTTAAACGTTAACAGTAATAAAATAAAGTTTTGGCATTTTAGTATAATACTTCATAATACAGGGTGAGCTGCTGAAGATTTTCCTATTGCGATAATGAAGATGTTCAAATTCTTTTTTTTTATAATATTCACCAGGATAAATATTTCATATTTTGATTGAACTTTATCGTTTGGTAAAAAAGTTTAAAAATATAAAAAATCATGAATTAATGAAAATAAAATAAAATGTAGAATCTTCAAAAAAATAAACTAGCAAAAACTAAAAAATAATTTTTTTAAATTTTTACCAAAACATATTCTATTAAATTCTTTGTGAGTCTTATGAAAAAACAGAATTTGAATATTTCTCAGGAAATATTGCAATGGGTAAATTCTCAAAAGAAAACTCTGTATATAATATTATATTATATTTATTAAATTATAGATAATCAATTTTAAGATAGATAATAAAAAATGATTAATTATTATTATCCAACTAAAATGTTAACCATTAGTTACTAAATATTTGTTTTCAAGCAAGCATACTGTGAAGAATTTAATCAAAATTACTTTATGTTTATTTCTAAGATTATGCTTAAATTTTGAAAATATTATAAATATTCAACGCAATTATTCTTGGACAAAAAATTTTACTATAATACCATTTTAAGGTTCTTAGAACTTGTTAACTATTCGTCAACACTGTCTAAAATGTTTAACTTGTATATTACCTAAACAAATTTAATAAACTGATAAAAATATTTTAAATGCAATTTTGATTGTTACTCAACTTTCAATAAATTAACTAAAAAATAAATATCTTCTAACTGTAACTGTTGGATATCTTATTATTTTATTAAATTTTCGTAAGCTTTCACTAATAATTCACTTATTATAAAATTTGTATACTCTTTTCATGAGATTTTTAAATTGAATTTAAAATAATAATATATATATATATATATATATATATTGTATATACTTTTGTTTATTGATTATTTTCAAAATTTGTTATTCTTGATGATAAATAATAAATTTACACTTCATAATGTCATGTTTATTATAGTGTTTTTTAAATGATTATCTATCACACTTTAATATTAGAAAAGAAATTTTAAGTACTAAATAGTAATTTATTTTATTTTATACATACTATAGAGTTATGATAATTCTAATAACATTTTACGTCTTTTCAAATGTTAGATTTAAGGTAGATTACCTCAACTGAGTTTTTCGCTTACTTCAGCTTTGTGTTATTAAAACACTATTTTAATGTTCATTATATTATTATATTATACAATATTCCTACTGTATTTCAAATACATTCAAAAACTACAAGTTATAATTATCATTTAATTGTCAATATGTAGAAAAAATGTCAGTAATTTTAGTATTTACTCTGGTCTCTGGATAATTATTTTTTTTTGTTGCATGTTATAAAGTTGATGTTGGTGTTCAATGTATTAATATTTGTTTATAATCGCTTGTTTAAAATGTGTTACAACTTACAATTTTAAATTATAAATTACAGAATGTAGTATGCGGTGTTTATCTTTTAATGTTTTTAACTTAATATTTTAAATTAAAGCTTTGGAATGCCATTTTTGTCTGAGCCAAATATTACCTAAATTAGTCATTTCTTTTTTGTTAAAATTTTGTATTTATAATAAGTTGATACCTAATCACTCTTTTAATTTATTTTTCTAATCCTATAATTTAATAAAAATAAAATATATTTTATGCACCCTTATTGACTGAGACCGCATATTACATGAGAATTGATACTAGAAGTATTATATTATTAATTAGTTGGTATCATATGTTTTTCTAAGGTTTTGAACAATGATAATGGCTGCGAAATTAGCCCGTTTTTTCTCTACTACTCTACACAAACCAAAGTTAGAACTTCTTGGTCATCGAAGTCTTATAAAAATTCAAGGTGATGGAGCATATGATTTTTGTCAGGGTCTGATGACCAATGATATTTACAGACTAAAAACAGAAAAGTCTTTGTTTACCTTGCTGTTGAATTCAAAAGGTCGTGTTTTACACGATTGCTTGGTTTATAAATTGGATGATCATTTGTTATTGGAATGCGACAAAGATGCAGCCAATGATTTAGTGAAATACTTAAAAATGTATTTACTTAAACGAAAACTTGATATTAATACACTAGAGGATACTTGTATCTGGGCATTGTTTAGCTCTACACCAATAACCATGGAATTTAATTCTGTCAGTGTTTTTAACGATCCTCGTTTACGTATTATGGGTCAAAGAATAATATCTGATAGAACTTCAGGTATTAGAAATGAAATATTTTTAGATGAACGTGATAACAATTTGACTTATCAACAATGGAGGTATATAAATGGTGTTGCAGAAGGCAGTGAATTATTGAAGGGACAATCTTTTCCTTTAGAAATGAATTGTGATTATTTAAATGGCATTAGTTTTAATAAAGGCTGTTATATCGGACAAGAACTGACAGCAAGGACTTATCATACTGGAGTAACAAGGAAAAGAATAATGCCTTTAATTTTTGATGAAACACCGATTGGTTTAGATTTAAATACTGATATTTTCTGTGAATCCGAATTAAGTACCAAGAGACCACCAGGAAAACTGAGAGGATTGAGTGGGAAGGTTGGTGTTGCACTTTTAAGAATTGATGAATGTTTGAAAGAACAGCGATTAGTTGTTGGTGGGTTTAAAGCTAAAACATTTGTTCCTGATTGGTGGAAAACGTGAAAAGATTTAGAAATAATTAAAAATTATAGATGTATTTGTAGAATATTTAACATACAAAAATTACTGTTTAATTTCTTAAATTTACAACTATGATAATTAAAGCTATTTGTTTCATGTAAATGGGTTTCATATATTTGAAGACATTTACTTAATGCATCAAACATTCACTTATGATAAATAGCTAACATAAATTTAAATTTGTTGGTTAGTAATTAATTGTTCACTTATTACTAACTATGACGGTATACAACATATAGATGTTTTCGTATATTTTAGTTAAATGTAGTAATGCTTTCATGAAAATGTGTATACTATTTTATTTTACTTGGTGATATTTTACTTTAGTATTTTATTGTAAGATATTCATGTGTTAAATTATTAAGAAAATGTGACAGAGAAATTTATTTAAATTAAAAGTTGCTTTAAATGAAGGGTATTACGAAAATATTTGTAATTTATTTTACTAATGAAATATAAATACTTCGCTACTAAAAGCAGTATTAAAATGGTATTAACAATTCAAATAATAGTCTCAATAACTAATTATGGTATAATAGTAATACAATGTACTTATGTGAGTTTAGTGAATACTAAAATAGAGGCCTAAACTTGCATTTGTTTTTTATTAACATTTTCAAAAATATATACGAGTATATGAGTTGTAAAGTTTGTAATTTTGTAAGATAAGGTAGATAGTATCTACCTACGTAATTTACGACTTGAAAAGTTGAAACCATTATTGGGAATATTTTGTTTTAGAAATAATTAGCCGTTTTTTTTCAATTTCTATCATTTTACACACTGCCGTACCTGGTGGGGGTTTGGGGGTTCAACCCCCCCCCCGAAATTTTTTCCGTTATTTTATGTCGTAGTAAAATAACTATTTCAGTCTAGAATAATCGATAAACCATTGATATATTATATACGTGCATATACGAATGACAGCTATGGTCTACGTCAGCGGTTCCCAACCCATGGGCCGCGAGTCATAGGTATAATATTAAATATTATATATTATAAGTTTATGAAAACGTAAATAGGTATGCTATGGGTGGGCCTCAAATATTTTTTTACAAAATTAGTGGTCCGCGAAACTAAAAAGGTTGGGAACCGCTGGTCTACGTTATAAACTTTAATTACCTACACAATATTATAATACAATTAGAACACACATTTTTGGCTTACAACCCCCCCCCCCCCGAAATTAATTTCCAGTTACGGCCTTGAATTTTTACCAATTTACTTGGAATATTGATATACCTATTACCTACAATATTTGCTTCAAATTTAAAATGAATTATTTTATTTTACTAGTTTTTGTTGCAGATAATGAGTTGAATTTTTTTAAGGCAATTTATATACTATTGGTAAAAGGGTTTTATAAGAGAAAACAAGTATTTGCTATACCTAATTTTTTTTTTACTTTTGTAAATTTCAACGGGTTCTGTTGTTTTTATTTTTTAATTTTGGTTGTTTAATAATTAATAATATATATGCTGTATAATTTGTTTTAGAACTGTGTGGTGATAAATAGACTGTAATATATTATATTATTAGCCAATCCAGGGATTGGTAAACTTTTTTCATGAAGGATAAAAAACAAAAATCAAAACTTAAGCCGTGCAAATTTTATTTATTTATTATATTTTCATGAAACTTGACACAGTTTACTGTTTATTGTTAACTATTAGTTAACATTTACATATATTTATTTAATTGATTTGTTTTTGATGGATTGTTCTGAGTTTACATAAGTTTGGATTGCAGACCACATTAAAAGTAGTTGTGGTTTATAAGTTACAACTTATATTTTGCCCCTGATCATAATTTGCCATCCTTGATTTAATCTTTTTTTTATTTACATTTCCGAGCAACAAAATCATATTGAAATATTATGAATAATAATAAGTATCCATTTAAAAATCGGCAGGATTTTGATTCTGTCGTAGGTTCAAATTATGATACAGATTAGTATATACCCAATAGGTATTAGGTAGTACTATAGTATTATAGGAGTAAATATCAAATGGCAATACTTCAGCTTTTATTGAAAGCATTATAGAGTGTTTATTTGTTTCGAATGTAGACTGAATAAACGACTGGCATAGACGCGCAGTGTACAGAATTTAGCCTCGGGAATCAGGCTATTTGTTAGTTGTTACCGAATAAGTAGTAGGTACATATTATGATTTAAATAGTATATATTATAACTGTGGATATAACCAAAAATATATTATATTAACCAATCGGGTACAACTTATTAATATCGCCAGAATATTATTATGGTCAAAGACAATTTATTATATGATACCTACATTATTTAGGTAAACTGTTATTTATAAATTATTAGTTATAAGTTATGACTCAAAGACTCATAAGTCATGACTAGGGCAGAGAAGTTATAGGATTTGCATGTTTTTTTCTGAGCCTCTATTTTATAGCAAACCAAGATATAAATAGAAGTCATAAGCCCCATAGTTGAAATATTAAATTTTTTTTTGCATATTTTAAACATTTTTTAAAAAAGTACATATTTCGTTATTTTCTGCATAATTCATGCATATTCTACACATTTGCACAATTTTGAGGGGAAAAATTGCTCAGTATCATTAACTGATTCAGTAACAACAGTAATATTTACAAAAAATAAATTGGACGAAGTTGCGGGGGACGTTGGAATGAAAGTAAATACCAAATTTAACCAAGTTTTGGAAAAAAATGATGGGTTTGCAATAACATAAAAAATTTAAAAAATTTTAAATGGAGAAAGTTCATTTTTATATTGATATATTTAATATTTGATTTAAGGATAAATCCAAGAATCAAAATTCGAAAAATCTATACTGGGTGCTGACAATCACCGATCATTCGGTGTAGAAAATATTAAAAAAACCATTAGTTGTGCAATGCAATGATTTATCTTTTATATCAAATTTTTTTTATTTCACTATAATATAATTTTTTTGCATATTTAATGGATTTCAATGCATATATTCAATTTTTTCTGTGCATATTCGCATGCATATTTTTCCAATTTTACCTCCTACAACTTCTCTGCCCTAGTCATGACTAATTATTCATAACTCACGATCAAATAACATTGACAATGCTATAAATAAGTGATGTTTTACATATATTTGGACTATTTTCTGAACTGAAGATTATTTTTATACCTTTTTTCTTTTTTTAAACTTAAAATACGTATACAATAATTATGGAAAATTAAATAAAATATGTTGAACAAGTAAAAACATTTTAAATGTGATCAATTCATAGGTATACATATCTTTGGATTTGTTACAAAAATAAACATTTTTGAAGGTTAACCTGTAAAAATATACAAGATTGTATCGGCTTACTAGTTCCTAGACCTAGATCATTGATGTGAATTCAAAAATGCTTTTTATTTTAGGTCGTTCAAAATTGTTGATTTAATTATTAGTTAACAGATCAACCTAATTAAGTGGGAAATAAAAAATCTGCAAATTATGCTAAGCATTTTGTTCGGATTTTCAAACCGTTTTTAAATACGTCTTGTTATTTTATACATTTTTTTCAGATATCGTAAACCCATCTATTGTTGGTAGTATCTTATCACATGCTAGGAGCGAAAATCCTAGGCTTAGGAATGTGGCAAAAATATTTTTAACAGACTTTTGTAACGAACAAGATATTCAAACGGCGATCGGCTCCTGCACATCGTGATTACCTGAACAACTAAGTATATATATCTACATTTTACTCACTATATTGTAGCTACCATATTATATTTAGAACGTTTGTCCGTTAACGTTAATGTTGACCATGATAAAGTTGAGTAGACGATTCTCCACCAATGTATTTGCAGTTGGAGATCGTGCAATCATATTGAAGCACATAGATAAAACTGAAATCTATGATTTTGCCCGTTTAAGTGGTGATACCAATGATATACATTCTGGAGATCGTCCATTGGTACACGGTGTTTATTTGGCGGGTTTGGTGTCTGGGGTGATTGGAACTAAGTTGCCTGGCAAGGGCACTGTTCTCGTGTCCAAAACCCTTAGGTTTCCGAATGCTTGTTACGCCGGAGATCAAGTTAAAATTGAAGTTGAGATACTAAGTATCAGAAAGCTTATTAAATGCGGATTTTGGTGTAGTGTTGGGAATAATGTAGTCATGGAAGGAACAGCAAACGTCATCAATAAAAATATTATTAAAAATTAAGATTTGTACTGAAGTAAAAAATGTATTATATAATTCTATATAGAAAGCAGGAACCCTTTTCTTCCCATTTGAGTTCACTCAATTCTTATAAATTGTATTACTTTTTAACAGTTACATTTACAGGTATAATGTTTAAGGTATATTAAACAGTATAATTATATTATAATACCTAATGGCTAATTGTATCAGTATATTTTAATATGTAATAAATTACAGTGTTTTTATTTATGTATTTTTTAATTCGATATACACAGTATATTTTCAAAAACTTGTATTATTTTATTTTCAAATTAAAATTTCCTTACTAGTTCCATAACATGTACTTATTCATTTTATTTCGAGTGTTTTAATTACGTACCTAATACGTTGATAACTATTCACTTATAATGTATTACGGTTTGATTAATAATTAATTTAGATTAGTAATATGATATTTTATTTATATTTCCTCATTTTCTGGTTGATTTTAGAAATAATTTGGTTATTTTATGGGAATCATTTTATTCCATCCCGCTGACAAAATTGTATTTTATTTAGGTAATAGGTACTACTCGTTTAATTAAAACATTTTTAATCTTATTATAAAAATAAAAATAATATAGAAAGTTATAAAAATTTATTTGAGATTGAAATAAAATACAAAAAGTCTCTTTCTTTTAATCAATTGTATTTTGTTTTTCAATTATAAGTATTGAGTGTTTAAACGAAAAGAGCGAAAAAAAAAATCCACTTTTGTGATGAGATCGTAATATTAGTGTTAAGTCTTTGTTCTGAATGTTATGCTGAACATTATAGATTATATTATACATAATACCTACATGTGTATAAATGTAAAATTGTATTATGTTTACATAGAACCAAATAAAAATAACACACTTCGTGTTAGTTTTATTGTTACGGAATTTGGAACAGTGTAGTATTCCTGTAAACTTAGTCATAAAATTGTTTTGTCATCGTAGAATTTTTTGATCATTACTTGCAAATGCATATAGTGTTTACTTAATGGGCCGCAATAAACGAGTTTCCTGAATCGTATTGTTTCTCGTTTCGTGTACTATAAACACCTCTCGCCGCGTTTCCGTTTGTTTAAACATGAATGTAGTGTTTATAAAACACACGTTTGAGGAAGTCTTGTCGTTGATGCGTTTATAAATACTGCCACACGGATGACAACATGAGCATTCTTGTAAAGCACGTTTAAAGTTCACCAAGTAATATTTCGATATTATACATAGTTCGTCAAAAACCCGTTGCTATGTTTTTCGCAATCATCGTACTCGGATCGATTTCAGTGTGGTAAGTTGTTTTACAATATTATTTTTTATTTTTAGCATTTAAAATCACGCATTTATATGAAAAATATAAAAATTTAAAATTGTAAAAATAAAAGTAAACGTAAAGTATATATTATGTAGTACAATCCGTATGATTTATGAACGCAATGGTATATTTTATTATATTTTATATAATTGTATTATATTTTCGTAACCTTTTATTATTCTTTAACCGTTAGTGTTGCCGACTACTCCGACGGTGGCATACAAAGAGCTGCGGTTGCGGCTTTGAACCCGGTCCAAAAACTTAATGATATGATAAATCATGCACCAGGAGTACAATCTTTGCCTGGGTCAAGTCACACGCAATCGTTGTCCTCCCAAAAAACGCCTTGTACTTGTGGCGTGTTCCTGAGTAGCCAGATAACTAAAGGCAATAATAAACAGCCAATAGGATATGCCGCATTGGTGCACGAGCAAGACGAACCCGCCGCTTGTAACGCTCTAGGCGTTAAGGCATGCACCAACAAATGTTTAGAGATTGTAAGTATCTACCGTAGCTAATATTATAGTTATATTAAATCTTTAATATATTCGATTTTTACAAATTTTTTTCAGATCGTCAAACACCTGCCGAATAGTCCAGAAATCATTTGCGGCTCAGTAGATCGTGACGTTTACAAGGAACGAGTGAGTTTAATATCCTGATCGATAAATTATCCTTCTCCCCCGCTATGTGATCCTTGTTTATTGATATTGTTTTTTTTTAAGGCTCATCTTTTCGTCAAAAATTGTAATGACTCTTGGATTAACACGCTTTTATCTACTGGTAAAGAATACTGCTGCAAAGACGATCATCATTATAAATGCCCTATGTTATAGACATATTAACACTTGAATAATGTATTTGTATATACGTAGTTATGTAAGAAATAATATGTATTTTGATTTAATTAAATCCATTTTGTACGTTTTGTATTAAATATATATTTCTGAGATTTGTTTCTTTTTTATCTAAGCCTAAAGTATGAAATATAGTAGACTATATCTCCTCATTGTATGATTATAATTATGTATAACAATAATTGTATTCGTTGTTTCTAAAATGTAACTGCATCAATAGGTTACTTTAATTATTAAACACAGAATAGTTATCCAATTAAAATGAAGTACTCAAGTGTTTATACAGCAACTTTATACCCATTTAAGAAGAAGAAATTACTTAGAATGTTGATTTTAGACGAAAAGTATATTATAAACAAATAACAGTGTATTAGGTATATAATATTACATGAACTTAATTTAATAATATTTTTGATCAAATTAAAATCATTGTCTAGTGTCTACATAATTATTTTTAATAGATGGACAGTTACTTAGGACTTGAAGTGTGATATTATTTTAATATTTTACCATTTTATTTTATAGAATGGCTTTAACTCAACGTGCACTGACCACGTGGGCTTCAATGGTGATATTCTTGGTGCTGCTTACTATACAGCTGCAGACCAAACAGAAACAGAGTTGGTATTTGATATTCATGCCCATTTGGTTGGATGATGCACTTACTGCGCTGTTCATAATATGCTCTTGTGTGCACAGCAATTCGTGCCAAGCGATGACCGAAATGCCCGTGTTCTGCGGCAGCCGCAGATGCATAATATTCGTCATATGTTTGATGAAAATTATTGCCCAACTGACGCTTTGCTACAAGTTGGAAAATCAAAACCCTCAATTACCAATATACTATGTATTCATGCCCATCTGGACGCTCATTGTTTACTTGATAATCATCGTAATACCGCCTCTGGTTAGACATTACAAAGACTAAGCGAATTATACTTAATAGTTAATAACAATTGTTTCTTATTTTAAACTGAATTTTTTTATTACTATTATTACTAATACCTAAATATGTATGTACATAAATTATAAAACATCTTAGATTGTAAATCCTAAGCTATATATAAGGAACAAGACTGTGGCTATGTTTTATGAGTTTTTTTTTTATTTTTAAAACCATAATGTATTTTGATTTGTTTAAATATAAAAATGAGCCTGATGAAAAGTTTCCGAGTTACAGCTTACATGTTAAAATTATTGAGCTTGTCTTCGGTACATTTGACGAGAGCAATATTGGGACGTATCAATTTTTCCTATTTTTGTTTTTTTTTTTTTTTATAATATGGCCGCGTGGAGGTACGTGTTTGTCAAACAGAATGTTGCGATGAGCCACATCGAGGTGTGCGTGATTGACGACGAGCTGCGGCACGTGCGTTTTGTTTGCGTGATCGGTAGCTTAAGATCAGTAATGTTATTTGTGATGCTCCTCAAGTCTTTGGTGTCCATGACCATTTTCCTGGCCAGTATTATACTGTAAAATTGCGTGTTGGGCGAACAGAACGTCAACACCATGTGGTTGCTGACCGCCTCCATGACGTACACCGTACCAGCGAACTGGCTGTAGCTCGTTGACTGCAGCAGCGAACCTGTAAATCGACCAAAGGTAATTAATAACTATTGTGAGCACCCACCGCAAAGATTTAAAAGTTTCTTATCGGATACTTCATTTGTTTTTTTTATTTTTTAAATTAAAAATATTTCTATGACATTGGTACTCGGAAAATGTGTTTACTAAAGTCTTATACTTTATAGTTGAATAAAATATAGTGAGAAATGATTATTTTATTCAAAAAATAATTAAAACCAGGTAGTTGGTTTTAAGTTGTAACTACATGAATATATTTGGTTTATTTAGTGACATAATATTATAGGCTCGTAATATGTTTACCATTTTGCGCTCCAGACGACATCCATGAGCCAGGACTCGATTTTTCGTTAACTTTAAACCGATATTCAATATTTCCTATAGATTCTTCCCAGTATAATCTCAATTCTGAATCATATCTCACATACGTTATGCGTATACTAGGGCATGTAGACACCTCGTAGTTTTCCCCATGAAACAGTCTTTTGTCGGTTTTGTGTTGAAAAACTTTGACTACATACCATACACCGGTAATCTGTAAAAAAATATATTTAAAATAAGTTATTTCAAATTTTGTTATGGTTTATAATAATAATTAATACATTTAATACAATAGTCAACAGTGCATTAGTACCAAATGCTAAATAGTACCTATAGGTAATAGTATATCAATACTATATAAAACTTATAAGCTACCTGATAATTATTATATAAACGGGTCTATAATTTTATTTTATCTAAAATTAAATCGTTTGTAAAATTGTAATCAATACCCAATAATATTATATATGATTGGTTTTGTTTTGATTTTTAGCTCTGATTTTTTCAGTATTTCGAAGTTTTCATTGGTTTCACTTTGAACTTCTGAACTGACTTTTTTCTTTTAATTTTTCATCTGTTATTCTGTATTTCTATATTAATCAGAAAACTTTTGAGAAATTACCGTAATAACCTCTACTGTTGCACAAAATGTTCCTTCAAAACCGTTTTCTTATATCTTCCTACCATTATAGAAATATAATGGTTTGTACTTTGGCTCTTATTATATAAGATTTATATTACCATAACCAATAGTGTGGGCTGAAGTCTACTTAACCCCCCCCCCCTGGATACACCACTGCAGACAACAACTACACGCTTCATGTGGCCCGCAGTCTTGTACTCATATCGTTTGCGGTGCTCAGGTTTATATGTATAAATATATATTTTCACTGTGACTTGATAAATTATTTTAGTCTAGGTATTGATAAATTTGTTTCACGTGATTTTCTATAAATAAATTAACTACATTTTATTTTTGATATTCTACATATTTCGTCATAAATACATGTTTAAGACTTATTTATTTAGCCATATCTATACATATCTATTAAATATAATATTTATATAACACATAATTTGAGCTCTCTTGCATTAGTATACCAACTAGTTTATTTAGGTAGTAGAAAAATCTGGTGGCCTATTCGTATTATTTATTTATTTATTTATACATTATAAACGGGTAGGTACCCTTTGGTATTAATAGTACAGTAAGTATATAAAGATTTCATTTGACACTAAGTTACAGTATGAGTGTTAACAATAATTAGGATAGTAAGAATATAAGTATGAATACAATAAAATAAAATTAATAAAATAATAGTGAATAGTGAATAATAATAGTGATAATAATTGATTAATATTTTATGACATGAATTAATTTATAACATTTAATATATACAATTTGGTTAACAGATAATAACACATATCAACTTAATATTTGCCTTAGTCTTAATATAATAATAATAATAATAATAAAAATAGTATTTAATATATTGCTAGATTTAATCCTAAGTATACATTTTTTTTTATGATTTATTCATTTATTATGATTTATTGTTTTATACAAAAACATTTGAACGTTGATCTTAAGTTATATAATAACATTTAAGAATGGAATTTCAAAAGTCAAATTGTCGAAACTGCAGATAGAAATCAGACACTGATTATACAAATAATTAAAAAGGGTACGCTGGTCGGGTTTGCCATCCTGCGGCGCTGCTTTCAAGTAAAGAGTTTTTCATTAAAATCAATTTCATAAAACTTAAGTATTATACATTTTTCTATATTCATATTTTAGTGAGAAATTTGATGTTACATTCAGTTTTTATACAATACATTTATTTATTTATTATGATCAGTTAATTTTTACATAAATCTATCAGTGGTTGATAAATATTTGTTTTGTTTCTATCACTGTCTATATACATATATATTTAAAATAGTAATATGTATATTTTAAATGTAATAAAAGTACATATAGGTACTCGTATATATATTATAATATTATGTTTAAAGGTTAGGCATGTCTTAATAACATTTTGAATTGTAATATTCTAGCGAAATAGATTGGTATCTACTACACCAACTAATAAGTTATAAGGCATTTATTTTAATATATATTATTCAGAACTTTCTGTTAACTTTTTTCTACTGCGTGGATATGTATTTCGAAAAATAAAATGTTGACAAACATGTTTATGCATAATTAATACAAACACTTACCGTTTGAAGTTTAATGTTATCCTTGGGCTGCAAATTATCACAGTGTTCGTAAAGTAATGGTGTTGTATCCTCTGTAGATGACGAAGATGTATGATCCAGGACACCGTAACACAAACACAATATCAATATACGGTACATAGTTGTGCGAGAAATTAGTAAAATTATAATAATGAAAGCAGAAAAAATAGAAATCAAATGAAAACTGAACGAAAACGAAAGATGTTTAGAAAACTGTATTTATAAGTTAACGCGATAATGGAACACATCAAGACGAGTGTTTTAATATAGTATATTGTAAAAGGTTTAGTCGAACGCTCAATTGTGACACGTTGGGAACGTGCAAGGGATCTTATGCCAATGTGCACTGAGTTCGCGGCGCGCTTGTTTCCGTGTGGATGGCCCCGTCCAATTAAGGATTGTTAAGAGATTATGATAATTTAAACTGAAGGGCTCGGTCTGCCCATTTATAAAACATTTATTAGTCATATGCATATAATACTACTGGTCGTACGAAGTTCAATTTGCTTGTGTGCACGACGTACACTACCTATATATTATTATTGATAATTGTGTACTAATAAGAGAGATTTGTGCAATTTTTTTAGATAGAGTTCCTATAATATAGTATACGAGTAAATGTCACATTGTGACCCCTTATCTTGTTATTAATATTAATTCACTGTCGTCAGAAAAATGTATATCCTTAATAGCTTGTGTGCTTAACAAATGTCAACGAGCAAATTGTACTTCTGCTGAACATAGGTTGTGCTACCGATAAGAGAAATATATACATTAACGTTACACTATCACCATTAGGTTTGATCTTACCTTACAGTAAATATCGTAAACCAGTAAGAATAAGTGTTATCCTTTCGTCATATTTCGTGCACCTCGTGTAAATGCGTTCGACCCACCTCTTAATAATATATACTTGCAATATATTATATACTTGTGTGATAATACGTACTTGTCGATTTGTAAACAAAAACAGTGTCATTATTTTTTCTTTAAAAATTCTAAAATTCAATCATTCTTAGTTTCGTGCATTTTTATGTTTACAATTTATTATTATCAATTAAAAACAAAACCCATTTACCATTTGGGAGAAATTATTTCGGTTGTTCGATGGTTTGTCTAACGTAAATAATATTCTTGTATACATATCATATTAATATTCATATAACAAATTGATATCTACGTTCTACTTATTTTATTTAAATTAAAATCTACGATATATCATAGGTACCGAGTACCTGAGTAAGTGCTGTTTGATCTGCACTATTGGGTTGTGGTTTAGTCACAAAATTATGGATATTTTAATATTTAATTTCTGTATCCTAGATATAATTATAATCTAATGATGTAGATATTTTTCGTTATAATTCGTTTTTGATCTACATATTTTATTGAACAATCCTTATTGATACATTTGATTAGTTGATGATTGATTAGTAGATATAATTTAGCTTAATTATACCTACTATTATTGTATCCACATTTATTATTCAATTTTTTTTTTATCTTAGTTTTTTTTCAAACGCTACAGCATTTTGTTATTTTTGTGACAAATAATCTCTTTTGTTGACCAAGGAGACTAAAAATCTACTCTACATGACTACATGTGTATCAATTGGGTGGTGTACTGAACAGAATTGCAGAAAAAAATATTTATTATTGGGACTGTCTGGTTAAGTTTAAGGTTGGTACATATTAATTATTATTATTAAAATACATATTTTTTTATGTTACAATTTAGAATTGAGAAAGACCTTTGTCCTTCCATAAATCAAGCTTTGGATCCGTTTCTGTGTTTGGGTACTTACAGGCTACATGTTTAAACTTTGTTTTTTTTACATCTATTATGATTCGAGTTTTTAAAATTATATAATTTTATTGTAGATACTTTTTTTTCAGAATGTTTTCTAGTTGCTGATGTAGCAGAAAAAGAGGTGGAATTTAATATTTATGCAAAATTTAATGAATTAATTTTATTACTATGTGTGGTGTATACTATATTTATTTACTTACCACTCAGAAATTCATATGATCTTGTGATTATATTATTATATTATATTATATATTATATATATTATATAATAAATATAAAATATAATATAAATATAAAAATATTTAGAAATTCGTGTCAAATTACGACATCCTGTCTCCTATAGTCCTATAGCATTTGCAGGTATGTACGATGTACCTACTATTCGTTATATTGTATTTGATTCAAATTATTTCTCAATAATCTTTTCCTTTTAATTGGAAAATCAAAAGTTTCTATTTATTACTTTAATAATACAGGATAACAGTTTTCAGTTTGTTACAGAATTTATTTTTACATGCTTTTTCAAAATTGGTCAAACGTTTAACTTACACTCCGTCTATCGTGAAATATAGTCAATATGGCGATATGTATTATTGTACTCGTGGCCATTTAAATTCTAAACGCACATTGTTGATTCGGTAATCATTATAATATCTTATGAAATTATGAACGCTATCGGAATATTCAATTTCTTTTACTTAGGTATGAAAAGTATTTGTAAATTTCAACTGCCCCTTTCTGAGATCAATTGAAATAAGAAATAATAATAATAATTGTTTCCGTCGTATATTATAATGCATATATTCAATAATCAATATAGACTTTTGCCGTTAATTTCATAAACTTCTTAAACTCCAATCATGTATAATATTTAATACAATTAGTTTTCTAAATAGTCCGGGTAATCCAATAATAAACTTTTTATTTACTGTAAAATGAAAGTTTTCAAAGTATAATAGTAAAAGTGCATTAAGTCACTGTACGCTTACAAAAAAAAAAAAAAAACGTTTAACAAAATATGATGAATGTAAAAATATACTCAAAGGACAAATATAAATCCGAAATAATATTATAAGTGGCATCGCAATTACACTGGCTACGTTTCATAAAATTATTGTTATTATAAAGTCTAAATACATTTTTACATGTTCAAATAAACACGAACACAGTTAATTCTGGAATTTAACATCATAAATTGATTGTACTTATGGTTATTCATAGTTAAATAGTTTTACGAATAATATACGCAATTTTGAGGGAAGCTATTGTATTTACATAGCTGCTTGCATAACTGCAAAATATAATGTTGTGTTAATATTGTATTTACCATACATTTTTCTACGTAGTCTTGGAAAATCGCTTTTCCTTTAATTCTTAAATAGTTGTTTAAAAATATTAGTTATATTGTCGTAATAGCACAGTTTTCTATCAAGAAGAATGAATTACAAAAAAATTAACCCAACACTGTGATATAAAGTATATATATATATATATAGTTGCCCGCAATGAAACGTTAGTTAATAAATGAGTAAAAATAATATTAAATATGCATTAATAAAAAATAAAAAAAAAAAAATCACTATACGCGAGAGAGATCCGAAGGGTTAAGCAAAAGTACAATCGAACGGAATGGATAGATGGTATTGCACAACTTGAATATTGAGCGCGATGTGGCAGTGGAGCCTTTCATCGAGTTGTCACATCGGGTGCAACGTCAGTCGGGAACAATGTTGGGTTTCTTTTCCTATCGTCTTGTTGTGTTTATTGTTGATGATGATGATGATGGTTTTCTTTTTTTTTACTGCCCGGAGAGAGGTTAATTTTTAGTGACGTAACGTGATTTTTGGGCACAAATTGTGCGTTTACTGCGAGACACGGAAGTACACGTGCGCCAAACTCAGTGTTGTGATCAGCCACAACGTGACCTCCGTGATTGGCGACGAGTTGAGGCACCAGCGTTTCGTTTGTGTGATAGGTAGCTTAAGTCGGTTTATGTGATTCGTTATGCTCTTCAGGTCTTTCACGTCCAACGTCATTTGTCTGGCCAGTACTAGGCTGTAAAGTTGCGTGTTTGTCGAACAAAACGTCAACACCATGTGGTCGAACACCGCCTCCATGACGAACACCTGCCCAGCGAACTGGTTGTATCTTGTCTGCAACAGCGAGCCTGCAAAGCGATTAAACAGTTGTAATAGCAAGGCAAGATATAAACTATAATTGAAGAGTCAATGTGTCAAACGTTCTATGTGCCAAAAAAATAATTTTTCAGGAAGCATAAAAATATTACTACGTTCAAAATTAACAATAATTAATTATATGTATTAACATATAAATTTCATACTCACAAGTTACTAAAGCCTTAATCTTAATCTTAGTATAGTTTTATTACTATATTTGTCATTTCATATTAATAAAAATTAAATATTTGTTAGTGACAGTTCCAAGTGCCAAGTCTTATACCATAAATGTTCTAAGTACCAAACGGTCTTAAAACAATTGTTCAAATTAACTAATTCTTTATTAAATAAGTAAAAAAAAATTATAATTCATCATAAAATAACAATTTTTTCTTCATTTTAAAATTAGTACAAAATAAACAATACCTTTTTTTAATTATAACAAAATCAAAAACAAATTAACAAACCGCATTAAATTAAAAAAATTCTTGATTAAACAAAATAACATAATACTAAATTTAAACGTAAAATAAACATTTTTTTCTTCATTTAACAATCTATAACCAAATAAACAATAACCTTTTTTAAATATCACAAAAAAAAAAAAATTAACAGACTGAGTTTTAAATAATGTTGTAATAACCCTTGATTGAATATAATAATGCCATAGAAAATAAATTTTTAAAAAATGTTGGTTCATAACGTTATATTTTTGTAGAAGTTTCTATGTTCTTCAGGTAGAAAAGGGGGATCATGGTCAACAGATCTTTTTTCGATCTCTGACGACAACGTTGGTTTCGGCATAGGTATCAATGTCTGATTTTTAAGCTGATCTGTTGTAGCATTTCTTTTATTATAGTCTATGGTATATAACATTTAATATATATAAGTAGGTACGTGTGCGGTGTGCGATACAATTAAAGACTTTGGTAAAGCTCATGAAGTATTAGTGGTTGAATATTAACCAAATATGAAATCAATCATCACTATAATCACATTTTATAGGCCGGTGTGGTGTACTGATCACGTAATTGACCACGAACGCATGGTCAGTGGCTCCGATTTTTGCACAGAACAAACATTTTTGACGCGACTGATTAACCGATTTTTTTTATAAGGATTGTATACAAAACTTATGAAATAAGCTAAGTTCAAATTTATTTCGTTTGAGAAATACTGTAGGTATATTTACGTATCAATTTTTCAAAATCAAAATTTGAAGAAAAAAAATGGGTAATTTAAGCACAAAAGGGAGGGGGCGTATTAAAACGATTAAACTATATATGAGGGCGATTGTAAACTCGGCTCGAAGAAAAAAAATGTTCAAAAGGTCTATTGTAAACTCGGCCAAGGGTTTTTTCAGGTAAAAATGATTATCGGATTTTATTTGAGTATTCAATTATAAATAAAATGCATTTATGTAAAATCGTAAGTATAAAAAAGGATACAAATATAAAATTGTTGTGTAATCATGTAAGATTATAATATAAATTTAATTTTTTAAGTAATAAGCCATATTTTTGACGTATTCACTCACCGATATTTCCTTATTTTTATATTTTTAAGTGTTTTTTCTAAGATTTCTTTGTTTTTTTTTAGTTTTTGTATTTTGAAATTGAAATTGTGCATTTAGGCTGTTAATTTTTAATTTTTAACAACAAATTGTTCATGATAAGATACAAAATTTCCGAGCCGAGTTTACAATCTACCTATTTTATTACTTAAAATTTTCTGGCCGAGTTTACAACAAAAAAGTAACCGCGGGCCCAGTTTATATTTGCCTGTATATGATATATAGATGCACATTGCACGTGCATTATAAAATGCATGAGTTTATGCTATAAATAGTTATAGTTATGTATAAATAAAATAAAATCTTTATTCTATACACGTTAATAATCTATATATTCAATTGAAGCATATAACAATCTTGTTTTCGAATCTGTTGAATAACCGTGAAATTACATCACGTGTTTGGGTGTAACAGTTTATGTTTACACCGAAAAGTAGAAATTAATTGGTTTTTTTTTCTTATAGTTTTACCGTTTTGTGCTCCAGATGACATCCATAAGCCGGGATATGACTTATTGTTTATTTTAAGCCGGTATTCAATATTGCCATCAGATTCTTCCCAGTACAATTTCAATACCGAGTCATTATCGAAATAAGTTAAGAATATATAAGGGCATGAAGGGTCTTCTAATTTTTCTCCGTGATATTTGTTTTCGTCCGTCTTATGTTGAAGCGTTTCTATCACATACCAAACTCCAGTTATCTGAAAATAAAAATAGGAAGAACATAATATTATAACTTCGGTCTAAAGGTAGATTTTTTTTTTATTATTATTGAGACTGTTCGAAGTCGGTCATAAATATCAAATTTTATTTCTTTGATTTTTATTCGGAGAAAATTAATTATAATATACATTTTTATTTAATTATTTAAACAGGAAATATTTATTTAATTTTTGACAACATTTTAATAACTTATTGCTAATAATTTCAGTATTCAGTCATGTATTTAATGGTTATATTCTTATGTAATTATTTAAAATCTACATTTTACATACATCCATGTACCTATATAATGTATATAATAGTATAATACACATAATATTTTGATTGGTTAGATACCCTGGTTTGTTCATTGGCTATGGATCATAACTCAAATTATTTTTGGTTCAATATAAATTAATACGACTACCTATACCTAACTTATAAGTGTTAGGTATATTATTCTTTTATAACTCACTGATGTGATCATTCTTTTATCCCTAGAATCGAAATTTTGTCGACCTCCATATAGTAGGGTGTGTATACAACTTCTATAATTCAATATTTTGTTATGATACCAAATTTATAAATTTGACGACGGTTGAACTACTAATCGTAAGAGTTAAATATTTTCTTGTAGATTTCTTAGAAAGATAGGTAGGTACTTATTTACTACTAGTATATATTACATAATACATATTATCAATACTATTCTATAGGTATTTATTTATTTATTTATTTATTTGATAATTTACCAAAGAATTCATTATAAAATATAAATTATAATATTATATTAAACAGATGTTATTCTGTGGTGTGACAAGTACCTATAATTATTATTTTTTATGTACTGGATACTTTGACTTTTACTAATTGTAGCCACTTTAAGTTAATAATCGCTGACGAAACTGAAATTATAATTACCATGAGATTCAATTGCGTTCTTATTCTTATATTCACTCTACCGGCGTTTATAGTTAAACATTTGTGACATTTAAATGGTTTCTACTCGCAGGGCAGTGGTCCAGTCAGGAAAACGAAACTACCGCCGCCGGCGACCATGTGTAAAGCGTAGCCACCTATCCATTCGGCCACTACACCCCCTTTTACTGTACGATTTTTTTCTAATATTAAAGTATAATAGGTAATTATCATTGTAACAATTTGCTACTTTACAACACCGAGGTAAACACACCAACTGCTAAGGCATATAACAAATTAATAGACCTTGAGGCAACATGTAAAATATGTGATTCAATTTCCTCGCGTGTTCTCGATTTTGATATTGATCAATCGATTTTGCGACATATTCTGCTGATTGAAACTCTTTTACAGACCGTATAGACATGATCAAACGCCTAGGGTCATTTCTTATGATTGTTCCGAGAATGCCGCGTGACATCATATTGAATGGTTGTGTGTATTGTATCTGCGGTTTCCGGTATCTGCGTGATATCATTAAGTCGAAGAACATATTTTATTCTTGTACATATTTACGTATTGTTTGTTACTTTTTGTACTATTTGAGTCGAATGTCACAGACGACTGTAGGCATATTTTTATGAATTGATTCATTGTAATAACGACGAATATCGAACACTCCCCTGGTGTAATTATAAAGTATAATATGTCTAATCTTTAACATCACGGGACACAGGCCACAGGGTCCGCTGTTTCGGTAAGCATATTTTAAATGTATAATACCTATTATGCATTATGCATAGTATTATTTGAGTGACTGCTGGTGACCCCAGACACACAAGCAATGCACTTTACAAATCGTGTGACAAGTGCTGATGGAAGATTCCATTCATAAAAATACGGTATATTTTATGTAGAAAAACCACTGTCTATTTGGTCCACACACATTACACAATAGTACTCGTAAATATCGAGGTTGATATTCATATTTTTGTTTTCCACCATCACGGTGCTCCGAATTTTTAAGTCTTGGTTTTGATCTTTGGCTTTCAAACTTGGTGAAACAGTAAGTACTTTGTATTGTATTCTTTCTTCCTTCTTATGTCCTTCTTTGAATTTATAATTGTATTCTCTTTCTCGCCCTTTTTATTTTTATTCCACTACAGTAGGTATTATAGAACATACATAGGGTATAACATTTCTGAAAATACTGGAAATTTTTTTTCAAAACTACCTCCTATTATCGTATGAACATTTTAGAAAATCTATCACTCAACAAGGTCGTTAGAAGATTAAAATTGCTTACTATTTTCTCTGGAAAATTGATTCCTAGTAGTAATTTTCAATAAATTGACTCCGTTAATGGACGGCCCTTGTAGAGATAACAGTATAACATTGTTTTTGCTATAATACACATTTTTTCTTTTTCTATTAGGTCGATATTTAGTTAATTTTTTTTTAGCTTTAGTACTGACTATCAAGCTAAACAATTACATTCGTATACATAATATATATGAATATATAAATAACATGATATATGACCTAATAATGAGATATCATTTGTATGATAATAATATTTGTGCAAAATCCGAAAACATTTATTATGGCTACGAATCCAATTAACAATGGGACTGTTCATCATACCTAATTATGAAGATAAACTAATCACGCAGAATTGTTATATACAAAATAATTTTAGCAATATTTTAGTGAGAAAAAATATCTAAATTATACAAATATAATAATAGGCTAATACACGTTTACGGATCTTATTAAAATTGACATAATTACAATTTACAATACTTAGTAGTAAGTTATTTCAATTAATATTTTGTGTTCGTGCTAATTTTTAAGTCTAGGTATATAATAAAAGTTTGTACTTAATAACTCTTAAAGTCTTAAATTCGATGATTATGTCATGTCATACCTAATTTAAATTGATATTTCATACATATGTACTAAATGTTGATAAATAATTAATTAAAATGAAAATGAAGTATATATATTATACGACATTAAATTACGTTTATTATACGAGTACCTTTGCATTTTTCAAATTTAAGTGGATATAAGTTTTGATTAAAGGTATCATTTGAGATTATAATTATTCGAATTAAGAGTTCTTGATACTAATTAAACTATTAATTTATTATTAAAAATCATTTGCTCATTCAAAAAAATTTAAACAATTTCTGATATAATATTAATATATTAACTGAACCTATTATTTATTGTTTAATTACTTTGTGTTTAATTTAGTAATGTCAATTACATTTTTTTGTTACTTATGGTGTAAAACAACAATTTAATTGAGTGAGATGTTTTGATATCGAGAAATCCCTCTGGAAAATTCCTATGTAAATCGGCTGTATTTTACAAATATAAGTAATTAAGTATATCAATTCTTAATTAGTCATAGACGTTGTAGTATATTACTGTAACCGCCATTTTCCAGATTATATATTTATGTGAAATGTCCAATACTCTAAAAAATGTATCCATTGCATACCTACCTATCTTAAATACATACCTACAGTATATGATAAATATATTATAAAATATTAAGTTGCTTTAGATGTATAACTAGGTTACTAATCAATTTTACAAGTTATTTTTACTATAATATTTTGCTTGTGCCATTGTTTTACAGCTTTAAATAGTATACTTGAAAGTATGTAGAAAAATTAAATAAGATAGTAAGTTCAATTATTTTTTTCCAGTTGAGATTTCCAGAATGATTGAATTTATACGATACATATACAGTATTCAGTATATCAAATAACTAATAAGTATATATTAAAATTATAGAACGTTATCCCTGGTTCCACAATACAAACCTCTCCAGGAAATCCATAAGCTCCTCTCGACTTCGTCTAGGCCATACCCTACTTCCTTCTCACTCCTTCAAACTTTCACTTAACGACTCCAACCTCTACACACTCCACAATAATCCCGCGATCTGTGATATCTCGCACATCCTTTTTGACTGTCCAAAACTAGCCCTCAAGCGCTCCGATCTAATTTCTCTTTTCAACTCCCTCAAAATACCATTCAATATCCAGCACATTCTATTTTCACCTCAACCAAACCTAATACTTCCAATCTTATCTTTCTTCAACCATTCCGGCTTCCTTATTTAAATTAATTTCTGCCCCCAATCAATGTCACCCTCCCTTTTAATTGTTGAGATTAATTGTTTTACAAAATCTAATAAATAAATAAAAAAAAATAAATAAATAATAATAGCAAAAACTATTTAGTCAAATTATACCATTTGTTAAAGGAAATTATTGTATTTCATGTTATTTAGAACTCGATCTACTATTTATTTGATTATTTTTCATTTTTTCTAAACACGTACTAATTTAATTTGAATGCTTTCTTGAGGTGTGAAATTGCCACAGTGTTCATACAATGAAGTTGTTGCATCCTCTGCAGACGTTCCGTGATCCAGGAAGCCGTAACACAAACACAATAAGACCAATAGACTGTTCATTTTGATGTATAACGAAAAAAAAAACAGTAAAACCAAATAAAATTAAATCACATTTAAAGGAAACAAAATTAGTTGACGTTTAGAAAACTGTAAGTATCGAACGAGAAATGACGGTGAAATTAAAGTATCCACACGAGTATTTTATTATACCGTCTACACGCACGATCGTGACACGACGAGAACAAGGGAACATATGCCAATGTGTATTGTGTACTGTACAGCTCACCATCCTGAACAGTCCCATCCAATTAAGGATTGTTAAGAGATTATGATAATTTAAACTGTAGGGCTCGGTCAGCCCATTTAGAAAACATTTACTCGTTATATGCACATAATGTAACATGATATAAAATTGTAATTATTAATTAAATTAAAATGGACTTAATAAGGTGGCGTTATTATTAAAACAAACACCTAATCAGTTACCATACATGATAACAGAATCGCCCGTTCATTATAAATGTTGAAAATAAGCAATTATTGGATATGATTATATTGTAAATAAATGCAAAAGTATTTTTTATATTTTACATCGTGTAATGCCCAGCATTTTTATATCAGCATTATATACCCATCATAATGGTGGCTGTTGCCTGTTGTCCTTCCCTTTATACTTGAGTTCAGCGAAACAGATTATGATTGTATGAAATCTCGATGAAAAACATTTTGTCGTAAAAACTTCATTTTATATTCATAAAACGTATTATCTTATATTTACAATGGGTTCAGTATCAAGTAATAACTATACATGTAGGTACCAATGTTTTTACAAGTTTTGTTGTAAAATGTAAAAACACAACTTATAGTTCTGACTACAATAATGAAATGGTAAATATTAGTAAATATAACCGCCTATTGGTAAAAATATTGGAATCCATTTTTGTCATTGCTTATTACTTATTAGTTTTTAATTATTAGTAATAAGTTATTACTTATTAATTTTTAATTATTAGTAATAAGTTATAACTTATAACTTATGCACTGTTATTTTCTATCAGTAATTTTGAGATTATTTTCACTGTAATATTATATTAACTAAACTTATTCAGCTGGTCGGGATTCTTAACTACATATTTTATACGCTACTTCAAATAGTTCAAACAATAGTTTTTACATAATATTTTATTTAAATTATATTAATGTTATACCTCTGTACCCTACTACTATAGTACCTACAAACATTTTTTTGGATTCTCTCAAGGTAATTGGTATAACTATGTAAGCGCTATTCCGCATGTGTCATAAAACCATATAAATAAAGGACATAAAAACAAAATGTTAGAACAATCACTAAAGTCACATTTTATAAAATGTAATTTAAAATTATTTAATCCAAGTATAAATATTGAAATTAGAATAGACTTTAATGTCTAAACTAAGAACACATACTGGCTTAGATTGTTCCGAATTATTATAATAATTGACTTGAGTATTATAGGTATATATTTTTTAAAAAATATAATATAATTTTTTATACAAATAATTTTTTTAAAAATCGTACAATCATTAATTATTCAATTATTATTTTTGTGGTAAAAATTTAAGTAGTTAATAAATTACTCCTCATTATTCAATGGATTTTGAGTGTATTGTGATATAACTATACTGTTGTAACATACGAGTACATCAAAAATGTATATTTATCTTAAGAGTTGTTCTTAGAGATTGTTTCGATTCTGTTTGTGAAAACGCAGTAATTATTTACCTCCATATGAGGATTCTGTTGAAATTATTCTTAAATTCCCTGGAAAACTTGAAAAACTGGTTATTTTTAATAGAAAAACATTAATAGATCTAATTTTTAGACATTTTAAAGGAGGTCATTCATTCAACTAGTAAGTTTATAAGAGACATACATAATATATGACATATTATATTATGTATTATATAAGTTATTTGGAGTACCAATTTAACGAATTTAAGTAATACAATTAATAATATACTAATTTATCGATGACTCATCCGATAAATAGCACAACTATTTATATTAAATATTTTTTTTGAAATCGGTTTCTGTGTCTAATTAACGCACTTAGATGTCCTAATAAAAATTAAATTTACATAATAATCCTTATTATGTATGGCACATATGCACCTAAAATAACCGAAATATGCGTAAAAATATTTAATTTAAACTAAATATTTTTTTAAATAAAATAAAAAAATATGATTTATTCATTTAAATTTAGACAATTTTTTGTAATTAGTTATTTTTTGAAAACAATAACACTATCATTATATTCTTATTTTCTTTTACATATTATTATCTTAAATGATTTACGATAAACGATGGTATACGCAGGAATAATTAGGTATTTCTCTAGTTGCCAAATCTAATTAATAATGTTTTTACCTCATCTTTATTAATAAACCGAGCTATACGGAGAAATTGATTACTGAAAACTCATTAGGTATATTGAACAACGCAAAAAAAAATAAAGTTATAAAATAAATAATTAAAATATTTAAAATAAATGTACTTAACATAAAACAAAAACCGTGTAAATATGCTATAAAATATAAGTAAACTGCCAAAATTGGCCAATATGCATTTTGCTCAGTCTGATCTTAATTCTGATATTAATATTAATCAAAGCAAAAACACGCCAAACAATCAAAGACCCAAACTAAACCAGTCTCACTCTACTTCTATTTCTAAGTAAAAACAAATAATCTGAACAGCCAACGCTGCAAATACATCGCACAACAACCGTATACCGAGCATAACAAGCGACTTCTTTAATTCTTCAGATATGGATTTAAAGGAAACCGTCAACGGTGACTTCAAATTTCCTCAATCAAAAAAAAAAAATCCTTAATGTAACCTATCGTCGACAGAAACGCATGAACCTAAGAAGTCTAAACCACTTTTCATAACAGTAATTATTTCATACAGAATCGCTACGTTCTCAAACGACGATATTGAAATGGGACAGTTCCAAAATACTCAATTCCAAAATACTAGTTCCACCGAAGATAATTCAACTCCGACCGACGTCCAAAATGAAAAACAGAAACTTCCACCCCCAATCACTGTGCGAGGAATACTAGATTTTGTCGGTTTACGAAACGCAATGATTAAACAAATTCCTTCTTAAATCCTCCACTAATGACTTAAAAAATCAAACCACTGACCCTGAGTGATATCGCGAAATGATACACTTTCTAAAAGATAGTGACGTCCGGTACCATACCTACTAGGTCTCAGGAGGACAGGGTAATTCGTGTAGTGGTCCGTACGTAAACCTCCGGACAATCCCTCCTCGTATTGCCCAACAGGTGTTCTCCCCCTTTTCTCCAAACTTTGCGAAAAATGAATTATCAAACGCATATCCAAATTCATTAACGATAAAAAAGCGATCCCTCATACACAGTTCGGCTTCCGCGACAAACACTCCGCCGTTTATAGCAACTCGCCGTGTCGCGTACATATTATTGTTCACCGCGATAATCGGTGATCCGATAACGATATTTTAGCGCCGCCGACGACGGTTTGGTGGGCGGGTGCGTTTTTATTTCGCGATCGGACGTCTGCAGATGACGGCGACACGATAAAATTACGCATAATTACACGTATGATATACATTATGCACAATAATATAATGATACCGAAAAGGTAACAGTGACGACAACGACTGTGACGACTGTTGCCTACGCATGTTCTTCACACGCATTACATCGTAGGCGGACACATCAGAGCTCTTATCCGTTCGGCACCGCGGTCAATTAGTGTCCTATTAAAATTAATTCATGTGTTTTTGTTGTCCGCACTTGCCATCAGAAATAATTTCCTACACGCGCACATTAGCGTGCCGTAATACGACGTGGGTTCAGTCTCTGTTCAAAAGCATACTTACATGTACATTCTATCTGGGCGGCCGTGCACCGAATGTAAGTTTTTCATTAACCCCAAGGACCCTTACCCCGGTATGCAATCGTGCCGCATACACACCGACCGGATACACCAGCGTCCGTCGTCCGTTTTCCGAAATTGGAACACACACACACACACACACACGCACACGCACAAAATAAGAGAATACAAATAAACGGCTTGATTGGCTGGCATAGTGATCTTTTAGTCTGTTAAGATGCTTACGACACATATATACGTCGAAACATGTTTGAAGTGGTTCACGTCACGTTTCAATGACACCCACAGCAACCGATAATATTAAATCTCCATGTCTAGGCATGGATTATATAATATTATATTTATGTTTGTATATTAAATGATATAATCATTTATCGTATAAATAGTGTGTACAGTTTTTTCTTGAAGTTTGTGTCGATAATATATTCTAGTAGAGAGAACTACCCGTGTATAATAGTACCTTTTAAGTCGGAAATGTTGACTAGTTAGTTTTGTGGGTAGGTCATTTTAAAAGTCTCCTATTGTTTAAAAAATGTTCCCAACAAACGATCCGAAAGTTTCTAATTATCTATATGATATATTTACATAAAAAACAGTACGTAATAATGACGAATGATGATATAAATGAGACGCGGTAGCTCGTGAAGAGGAGACAGTAACAGAACCTCAGAATTTAGGTTTAGTCACTTCAATTTTTTTTCTAAATCTGATGAGAGTTGGTATGGTTAGTTAATTTAGAATGAAATCGTTTATAGTTACTTTATAGTTGCTGTCTGTAGTGTTAGGTCAGTATGGGCTACAAAGGGCTGTATTTGTAATGTACCACGGAGCACCATTTATGAGTCTTAAGGTAATGACTGGAAGGCTTGAATAGGACGGATGTTCGCTGCTTTAACAGGATCCCATATTGGGAAAGGGCCGATGGGCCGACAACCCATGGGCCGACAGTCTGTGGGGAACGACAAAATATAATATTTACAATTTTAGATTATTCATTATGTTCTTATATCTGTGCTTATCGAAGACCAACTATAGCAAAATACCACTAAACCTATTAATATTTATTTTCATTAATAACTTATGTTCCTATCATAATATGCACGGTCGTAACAGGCAATAGCTTAAAGGTTAAAGCTATCAGACTATCACCTACAGTAAAAATGATTACCATCATAACATAAATTAGCACGTTGTACGTATTGCACTAATAATATCAATATTAATAAAATCCGATCGCGCCGAAGTGATAATATTTAATTTTCATTCAGTCACTGAATTGTACTTATAGGTACATCGCGTTGTGTCTCTTATCTTTGAAGTTTAAGTTCTATTAATTTAATTATTCGTTATTCTTCATAAAACCCACTAATAATGGAGGTTGTGGATGGTAAACTTATTTTAAATGGATATATGAAGTTAAAAATAAAGTTCACGATAATCGTTTAATAATTTTAGATTTTAATATTTTTAAATTTTCTACAACAGATTTTTAAAATTTTTAATAATTATTTTGTTCAACATTCTTAATTAGTACATAATGAAATAAGTTTTTTAATAGTTGAGTTTATTATTATTGATTTTATTGATTAGTCATAATTTATTCGGCCGTGTAGTCTGTCTGCCCGATGTATTATTCGGCCCATCGGCCGTCGGCTATATAGACTATAGTCTGTCTGCCCGATGGTTATCGGCCCAATGTCGTGATTCCCCCCATATTTGGATACCATATGTCCGTACTCCATATAATGGCATAATGATTGATTTAAAATATTGTGAATCGGCATTTTGTTTTTATGATCCGAAAGTTACAAAATAAAATTAAAATTAATATACGGAATGTGATTTTCGAAAACAATCAAAGAAACATTCTTCATATTTAACTCTAATGGCGTCTCGCAATTCTTACAAATCGTTGCTAATAAAATGTATTATTACCATCTTAAGTTTTTGCGCGTATTGAAAATATTTATCAACAAACTAGAAAACTAAAAATGTATAGGTAACTAAATGGTTTGATACTGTACATCGACGTAGAAATATCTTTCATTCTAGAGTATAAAAATCACAATTATTTCCGTTACAACGTAATATTTGTATAAAGTTTAATGTTATACCAAGTGTTATGTCATACTCATTGAATTCAATTACTACACCACCGATATTTAAAGCTACATTTATGATCATATTTAATAAATTAGAATTCACGTTACACTGTTGATTGTACATTCACTCATCGTCTAAACCAATATATTCTTAACTCTTAAGTAATTTCATAAATTAATTCGTGCCTCATGAGTCATGTGCAACTAATATTAGCTAATAGCGAGTAAATCAATTGAACATAATTCGATATTGGCGAACTGTACGTTTAATTTGTACGTTTATGAAATAAACGCTTATTATTATTAATTGTTATTATCGCAATTACAAATAGTTATTTTAAACGCCTATAGTTAAAATACACGTGTACACGCGGATTAAGAATCCATGTATCCGGTACCCGTGTACAGTGATGAAGTCGGAAAATAATTTGTGGGTATGCTAAACAGCCTAGGTAACCTTGTGAATACACGGATTTAGAGAAATATTTAAGTTAATACAATGTTATGTAAGCTAGTCTTATATAATCAAAGAACATATAGTTTAAAAAGTAAAGAACTTATAATATGGGAGTATTTGAATACACATTTATTTATGATTTTCAAATTTTTAACACTTTTGGTCTGCACGTGATCAATACAACTTACATTTTTTAAATTGGAAACACTTTTTTTTTCCTACATATTTAGACAGATTATTTTTTTTAAAACATTTTTTGTACGAGAACGTATGTTTTTCCAACAAGATGGAACACTAGCCCACAATGCAATTGATGACATTTAAATCAAATATTTCCAAACCGCGGGATTGGTACTTATGGCGTCTTTCCTTGGCCTGCACGATCCCCAGTTTTAACGCCATTGGATTTTTTTTTATGGCGATATTTGAAGACTGTAGTTTATGCAGATCCACCTGCCAATCTTTAGGACTTAAAAAAAATACAGGCAGCATGGGATATTTTAAGTGAGGACCAAATCAAGTTTGGCTGCATTTTTGAGGCCATTTGAATCACGTTTAAAACATTATGGCTAAAACTTTGAAAAATTCATAAGATAAATTTATTTAATAAATTTTATTTTGGATTTTAATAATACTATTACCATTATAACTATTTTGTTATACATTAAATCAATCCTACACTAAAAATAGTGCTTAATTATTTCACTCTTATTATATTATTTCCATCAATTCACGTACCAAACTGAGAGCAATAGTCCATATGTCACAACGTCAAAACAACTACGTCCAAATGTTCATATTCATGTTTTGCAAACTATGACTGATAAATTAACAACAATTTTCATCAAATTAGTCATCAAAAATCAAGTCAAGATTCAATTGATTTTTTACACTTATACTCGTGTACAATTACAAGTCACTACGCCAACGGTTTGATAAAAGCTTCATAAAATATTTAAATATAAGCGATTATGATCTGAACAAATAAATATACACTAGTTATTCGATGCAACAATGTTACATATTTAAGTCAAACTAAGCGACGACGCGAAACGAAATATTATTATATTTCAAAATCCTGATTTTAATTTAATTTAAAATTTTTAAAAGAAGTATCTTATTTCGATGTAGACATTTTAAACTTAATACGTTGAATGCAAACCATTATCATTACAACCATTACAACATCATAAAATTAAAAATGTAGTTTTAAATATCGTTGAATACTTTGTAGTTGAATTATTTTTGATTTTAAATAAAATTATTATGATCATAAATTAGTGAGTTTTAAAGATAAAATGTATTAAGCTGCTTGTGTATTGTGTACATAAAATAAATGTATTTTTATAGCACTGATTGTAACGCGTTTTTGAAATGTAGCTGGACGGATTCGAAACTCAATAAATATATTACACTTCACGAAGTATATACTACTCTCTGAAATTAATTTTATAAAAAATATAAGTGAATAATTCTGTAAACACAGTCGAGTTTTCGGTTAATGTACTAATATGTTATTTCCCGATGAGTGTATAGACCCCAGACCGTATAGCGTATATAAACTAGTAATATCACTTTATTATGAAACCAGTATAAGAGCTTACCTACAGATAAATATCGGTTATTCGTATTTTATAACGATGTCGCAATGTTTAGTTACTGCTGCAGTGTAATACTGATACTGCGACTCGAGATTTATACTACCTATACATATTCTTAAAAACGCGTGAGTTTTTTTCTATATAAAAATATAAAACAGAACGATGTAAATTTACCACATATATTTTGCGTTGTACCAAACTTATTTAACACAAAAAATATGTTAGGGACTTGAAAACATTTAAAATTACGAGCAAAGTAAGAGTTAGTCATTGTAGTCTGTAATAAACTATTGGTATAATGGAGTAAGAAAAAATTCTTAACATTGCATACAAAACACCTTAAGATCAGAAACTGCAGTATGCTAATTATGAACCATACTGTGCTCTGGTTATATTCCGAATTTCTCAACCGTTATTGAAAAATATCCGAGAAATTGTAAAAAAAATGAGGTGAAGAACTATGCGAGAGCTCTTGTCTTGTTGAAATTAATATTATACGTACATATATAATGTATAGTACATAAATTCTATGTTCTTGTGTGCTGTTGGAAAATTTATTTTACGTAACACGTATTTATTAGTACGTTATTTAACGAGAATTTACCCGGTTATCGCTGGATTGTGTTTAATGTTCATATATTGAATCGGTAGATGATTTTAGTCATTTCACACTTCCCATTCATTTTTATATCTCCCAGTTACAAATATACGAATGAACGATTCTTTCTTTTATTTTGATATTAAAGTAAAGTTGGTTTTAAATACAGCGTTTACATATTGCAAGTAAAACCTTTCTAAAATGTAATAATAATAATAATAATAATAGTAATAATAATAGTAATATTGTAACTTTCAATCTGTTTGAGAATAGAGTGACGTAGGAAAATACCGTAGTGTTACCACATTATCAAAAATAAATGACGTTCATCACTTCAGTTATTAATATTAATTTTCTAATAAGATCATTACATTATTATTTATAACACGTTTGCCTAGAATAATTGATTTGGGCTACCTGACGTGACATCATCGATAGTAATAAGTAATAACTAATAACGAATGCTCAGACTATTGTTTTAACACACACGAATAATAGAATAACAAATATTTATTATGAATTAAAATATTCCAGTAAGTACTTGTTAAATTTAATGTATGTAACAATTTAACATGTTTGGTGCATAAATTAATGAATGGATAATTATTTTACAATATACGAGTATCACAATAATAAATATTCATACTTAATGGTTTTATTTAACTTATGTTCATTTTTTAGTTGAAATGTGACAAATACAAGTAAAGGAAAGAGGCGAATTGGAAAAAAAAAATTATTTTCAGTGTAACTCGTTTGATGTAAATTAGTAAATTATTGCTTTCAACCTTACACTTTTTAAGTTATGCGTTTCATGGTATTAATCAATATACATTGGCACTGTCGGTCTGGCACACCAAAGGCTCCTGAAGCATTTTTTTTAAAGGTGCTCCACAAATGTATATCAAGGGCCCAAATTTTGTTTTACAAAAAAACGTCCGGTCACCCAAGCTTAAGAGCAATGCCGTAACCCGATGATACTTAAGCTGCGGGCCGTGGTTTTCTAGGGTGGGCTATGAAAAACTTGTGTGCAACAATTTAATTTTAGTACACAGTTGACAGAAAAAATTCACTGTCATTATAACGATTTTGTTGTTAAAAATTCCTACCTCTTAAACCGTATAGGGCCATAACAGTTTTGCATTAAATTTTAAATGTTTCAAAAAAAGTTAAGAAGCACCATCTCACTAATCACTACTGCTAAAATATTAGCTATTGTGATTTAAATTCTTTACGACACGGAAAAAAAATGGAGGAGAGAATAAGTATATAAATGAAGACTGCGCATTTTTACATTTTAAGACAATTTTACGGGTTACAAATTTGACATTATAAACTATGTTTATGCGTGTAAGGATTCCATCGATAAAGTAATTTAAATTGCATAATGTAATTATATTCGAATACGAGTGATATTAAATAATTATAGCATTTGGAAACCGGTTTTGGCATTATGAGCACACATTTAAAATCCTTATAAAAATAAATTTGCTTTTAAAATCTCTAAAAAAAAACAATCAAATAATAAAAACACGTTAGTATGGTAAGTAAATAAATGACAGGCTCATTAAGTCGAAAGATGTATTATAAATTTTGTGGATAGCAACATATGTATAATAGTGAGTTGTCGAAATAGTTATATAAGTACGATCACAATTTGGTATTTTATCCATATCTAGATTCTTGGGCGACGTTTACAGTAAACCGAACAGTTATTAATGGACCAAAATAACGACCTAAAAAACAGTAGTGTATATAAATATATATAAAAAAAAAAAAATATATATATACAGTATATACCCGCGTAGATGTTGTGGTAATACGCTAATACATTAAGCATTCGTATCACGTCGCAGATTATCGCATTGCCGAAATACGATTGCGATACGGAGTTTCGGGAGCGCGTATTAACAATTAACACGTCCAATCACGGACTTGGATACTGCATTTTACATTATATTATACGCACAGAGCCCATCGCTGGTGCTTCAGCTGTTATAATTTATATCAACTGGTATTGCCGTGATAAATGCGCGCGGAGATTTCACAAGACCGTGCAGCATGAGTACATACAATCGTCGTCGGCCAGCAGCACTATGTATAATATATATTGATGTGTACACCATAACGCATTGCCATCATGACCCGCGCCCGGCGGGTATTCATTTGGATTTAATGGCGATTGTATGCGACGGGGCGAAGGCGCACGGCGAATTTCGGACAACGAATAAAAAAATGAGAAAAATGGAAAAAAAAAACACTTACCACACGTTGTGGCACAATTGAAAAATGTTGAGAATTTTTCGAGTTTGGGTACACGCAACGTCGTGTGGGTGAGTAGTGACACTACTGCGCGCCGCCGCGTATTTAATACATATCATGTTACGAGCGGCTTACGACCAATCCGACATGCGATGACAAACGTGTGATGCTCGTCTTCGGTGTTCTTGCACCGGCTGTATATGCGTAGCTGCAGTGGTTCGTTCACTGTAATTGTGCATTTTTATAATCATCGGTGCGCTGTGCAACTCGGACGGCGATCCCGAACGGAAGCCCGTTGAACCAAGAGGATCGATCGGAGTCGTGTTCGATGACTTCTGCGCGAATCCCGAAATTCGATCGCCTTCGGTTTTCACCGTTTCATATGCGAATCACGTGACGAACGTGAACGCCATCGTCGACACGGCAATGACGGCAAACGGCGAAAAACGCTCGATCGATCGAAATCGTGGGTTCAGCGAACTGCATCAATCGGTTCACCGCGACACTACCGTTTACTATTAGCTTGAAACGATCCAGGATTAGAGGCCCCCGTGTGAACGTGGTAGGTCGACGCCAATCTACGTGTGGACACGCGCGTTTATCTAAATAACGCTTCCTGCAAACTTTCCCTAGGGTGTCAACGAGCGAACGTGGAAAATGACGCAATGTTCCATGCGCCTACCCGATTACTAATACGTGTATTTTACCGTGACCGTTTTATTTGAGATATCGGCCAAAATCATCTTTTTTCCCTGAACCCGCGTAACGGGACTCAACTTAGAGCTTGTATCCCAAGACTCGGTTCATCGGCACTTTGATTTTGTCCGTCGAACCACAGATTATATTTTCATATTATGATCCGTGGTCGGACCATGAACGGCACGAGCGAGTGGACGTACGACCCCGACACGACCAATGGACGACCCACGGAGGTACGTGGGATACGCCGAGTGGTAACGTAGTACTTCTTTCATTTTAATTTCACCCTGGCCGGTATTCTTACAAAATTGCAATTTCCCTTCACGAATAATACTAATATTACCGACATGCAAGTTTTATCAATGATTATAATTTACAACATGCGAAAATGTTATCTAATTTATTTATTCTTGGTTATTGTCTACTGCAGGTGTATACGAGCATCGTTGGCCCCTCAGATAAGGTTAAGATGACGGTTATTTTTTAAATATTGTGTGTCGCGACTCACGGGGGTGTTCCCACCCTCGTCCTTTCTATATAATTTTACTTAGTAGTATATCTTGTATTTTGTCCTTTATTCTACCTTATGTCCGAGTGTTATACCATATGGCTTTCTCTGTACCAAATTTCAAATTAACTTAATAAAATAAAACATTTGTCTTTTTATAACACAATTATTTAATGTTATACTATTTTCGATATACATAAAATTTTCCTCCTCCGAGTATAAATAAAAACAAAACCCCGCGTGCTCCGGCCACTGCCTTGGCCGTGGGTTGGCGACCCACCATCCCAGGTCAGTCAAGTACTATAGTGCTCCACAGAAATCTAGTGACCACGAATGTGCGAGACGTTATAAGCTCCAGTAAATTTCCGGAAAATCTCCACCACAAACGCTTATTTGGCCAGGGTTACTACGACTGATCAGTGAACATACTATTATATAGGTTTGTGACGGATAAATAGGGGTCCCTCAAATCACGTTACGGCCAATATCGTAGTGCAGGGCGCGGCACTTACTTGATAGTTGATATACAGCGAGTTAACACGTGTACTATAATGACGTCATTAGGCGTGGAGTGGGGTGTGTCTCGAACCCCCTTGATTTCCCACCCCTGTTAAACGTTCCGCCCCAGGGAAACTGTAATTTCGTAAACGGTAAAACACGTGATATTTGTGTCGTGCATAATATACGACAATACAAGTATTGTCCAGTCGTAAATAAAGTATGCAAATCAACATTACTCGCTTAACTCAGCATAACTTGATATATTATAATATGACCGACCTACAATGGAGAAAAAAAATTAATATTTGAAATAATGGCGAAACGGCGCACTACAATTTGCAGAGGCCGAGACGAGCGGAAAGGGTATGAAAAGACGGAGTAGAAAAACATAATATTGTAATAGGCTTTACGAAGTTTCGCTACAATCTCTCTCCTCTCGAGCAACTCGTTTTCCTTTATCGTCTTCATCGTCATCGTCGTCCGCAATGGACGGTCGTATTTATAGAAAACACGCACAGCCGCGACGAAGACACCTTATAATATTATATTACCCATATGGTATTGTAGGACGAGCGAGCGCGATTTGACTTGGCTGACAAGTTTCTCGTAAACTGCGGCGGCCGCGGCGGGTCCGAAGACACGGCCGGTGTGTGCGCTGCCCACATAGGTATACGCGTGTGTAATATTATCATGTGTTTGTACATTGGAATACGAGGCGCGCACGAATCGTCAACGTCGTGTAGTATTTGCAAGTGCCGGCCCGAATGAAAGGTTGTTTTTAAACCATTCCGACTTGATCGGGATCAATCGCCTCCGGTGGCATTGCGCAACGGAAACAAACCGCAGCAGACCCACGATTCTCGTCGCACAAATCAAAACATGGAAATATAATAATAATAATAATATTATTATTATCATTCCACACAAACAGTTTCCACACTTCCTGCGTTGCAGTCGTCGCTGTTTTGTGCGGTGTTCGCGATGATCCGTATTGTGACCCAATTCGTCTTGTTATTTTATTTTTAACAACGTCCTTCTTACAAAAATACAATTTTAACGATTTATATATTATATAATTGTAGAAAAGTGTTTACGCACTCGCCATTTTTGTCCGCCATTTTCTTGTAAAGCGGCCGAAATTTACCGATTTAGTTTGATGATATTTTTTATAGAAAGGGAAAAGGTCTAAGAATTATAGTCACAGCGCAGAATTCTCTCTCATTTCCTAATGTTTATAGTTAATGACTAATGTCAATATTTAAACACTATGAGGCATGAGTATAAGGACAATACAAGTATTATACATTTATAAATTCTGTGGTTGTATTGGAAAATATTTTTTTAAATCGATTTCAATGTAAAAATGTTCGATCCTTGCAAAGTTTTAGCGGATCTTACACTAAATTTATAAAATTTATATACTTGATATAGTTTTTCTACATAACAAAAAAATAAATAAATAAATAATGGGCTTACAAATAATATATATGACCCGATTAGAATCATCAAACCAATTATTTTTCAAACTTGAATCTCAATTCTGGTTATAGGACTTAATGTTTTATTCTATGAGTTTAGTTTATACACTATAAATTACATAATGGACTTATTCATGTAATAATGTTTACTATCGATTTTTTATCTGATTCTAGAATTGAAAATATTTTTAAATTTCCGTAGGTACCAGCATTTACTCGACTATTATTCAATTGATAGATATTTGTTCATAAGAATATTTTTAAGAGAAATTTAACTGGTAATGGATAAAAACATTAACTTTTCATGAGACAATAAAATATTTGATGTAACCATGAACAATACTTAGAAATGCTAATAATGAAATTCATAAAATTGATTTAGAACTGGGTAACATATACTCGTATATGTAGTTATATTAATTAGGATTTTAGTTAGTATTATTTCATTAACAAGAATATTCTTAACAAAATCATATTTTATACACATATTATAATGATATTATTGTAAAATAATGATAGACACTTTTTATTATCACAGTCTGAAACGGTGAGATATAAGTATATAACTATATAAGTTTAAATAATTATAATTTTTTGTACCATGTTAACACGTGTTTTGAATGAAATATGTATGAATATAATATACTTAAACAAGTTTTTAGTTCGAATTGAGTTTATAATTTTTTGAGTTCTATAAATAATTTGATCTGTATCGGTTTTTAAGGTATTGAAAATAAACTCAATTGGGGTTGTTTACCTGTACAATGCGGACTGGGGTGACACGTTCTCGAACGCTACGGGAAGGGTGTGGAGGCGGTGGAAGTAGATGCTCGGCGACTTTATCACGCAGACTCAGACACTAAATACAGGTACACGGTCTGCACTGTATGGTAATCGTGGTCTAACACTTAACAACTGCCGCAGGGGTTGCGGATGAAATCGCAGTGCTGTTAATCGGCTTACATTATAAATTCGCGAGGAATCCGTGTTTCGCTCCGCGTTTATAATAGTATACACGGGTGTTGTGTACACGTCGGGGCTACACCATCATTAAAATATAGAAATACCTTCATGCTGTTATAATATTAGAACTTGAGTCCTAGACATAGTATTTTTGGCCAATTGAAGGGGGATCAAACATAATTTATGCTTTTGCTTCACAGGATTATAATAACGATGAGAAGGCACGTAAAAATTATTTTTGTAGAAGGAGGATCCGGTTTCATTGCAAATTTATGGTACATGAGCGGTTTTTTTTTTCATACGTTAGGTCGAGTATAGCGCTCGAACGCGTGCAATCCGCGTCTGCGTGATGGACGCATGTTTACACGGAATAATAATACGTTAGCGACTCGATAATACAATATAAATTATTATCGCCGTGGGAAAGCGACACTGTGGCAACGCGAATATACAACAAATTTGATATTATAATATTATAATATGAAAATAAATGGGTTCATTGCCATCCGTTTAATAATCTCTGGCCCTTGGTACGTTCTAAACAACTCAATTGACAAAGATCTTATCATTATTAATGCAATTATACATTTAACCGCTATAAATGAATCTACTTCAAGATATTCAGTCATATCAACCAGTCAATTTCCATTCATTGAAAAACTTACCAGAAAAAATTCTCCATCTCGGTTAAGTAAATCCCAATATAGCTTTACACTCCTTGAGGGTTCTGTTCGAGGATATAGCCTCCCTCCACATATGTTATACTCGCATGCCAAGTAAACATGTCTCTCATTACAATTCGCTTATTGCGTACATATGCGACGGATTGTAAATTTTTTATCTTAAAATAAAAAATAAATAAATGGATCACAGGGCGGTAAAAAAAATGCAGTTATATCATAAGAATGTCTAAGAATCGATATAGGACATAAGGACGTATCCGTTTGGTCGTTAAGATATTTGACGTAAAAAAAATTAAGAAAATAGTATAATATCGTATAGTTTATTGTTAACACCGTAATTGTTTTAACCTGTCATTCTATATACGAGTACTTTAGCGCGAATGTATATTATTTTTATGGTTGGAAATTTGATCAATTGATTATATTTTGCTCAATAGTTCGTGTAAAAGAGTCTTCGGCGAAAATACGTACTATACCTACGCGAGCCCGAGATATTATATGATGTGTTGAGAGGAGGAGGAGGTAGGATAACTTACTCGGCGGTGGCTGGTGGTGGCGGTCACTCGCGTGCCGGTCGATGGCATGGCGCTTGTCGCGACGGACGAGTAGGGTTTTGCGCGCAGCCGTCGTCGCCGCCACCGACGGACGAATAACATTATAAAATAAATGATGGTAGGGATCGACGGCGGGCACGGCGACCAAATAAAGACGTTTCTTAGCCATTGTCCCGGCCGAGTCTGCAAACGCCACAACCACTTGCATTCTGCCAGACACATGCTCACGTACACGCGCGCGCGCCACACGCACACGCACCCACCATCGCCACAAGTCCCCGCAGTCAAGTGACGATTTCCATTTGACCGCGACGAACAGCTTCCATACAAACATCAAACCATCTCCGATCGCCCGCAGAGTTATCCTGCTCCTTCACAATATTATACTCGTCCGTCGTGCAATTACGTATCGACTTTTTTTTTTCTCCGGGCTTGCGCATACATTTTCCACCGGACCCTCGCGCGCCCACCATTTGTCCGCATTTCCCGCCGTCTGTTTTCCAAAGACGTTCGCGACGAAGATCCAACCCTCAGTAGTCTCGCCTATAGTATACCGCACCGTCCAACAATGATCGACTATCTGCAGAAAATCATCGTCGTGGCCGTCGCCGTGTCGTACGCCCAGGCCGCGGAAAAGACAAAAGTCATACGTAAGTTCAACTGATATAATATTATACGTAGGTATTGGGTATTGCTCGTGGTTTTGGTCGTATAGTGTTATTGGATCACGCACTATCGAAACGTTGTTTTTAAGTTTTCATTATACGTCGCTAAAACCAGTTGTCGTATACGACGACGACGACGAGATCGCGTGCTAGTGAGAGTGGAATAAACACCAAGTGGGTCATTATACTCTTCGGGTTACATAAGTTATGTAATCTCAAGCTGTACCACCCATAAGCGTGTAAAAGTGACATATTATAGTGACATTCGAACGCAACTCAAATGTATACGAGTATACAGTGCGGTGGACTGATCTCAAAACGATGTTATTATCTCATAGTTCAATCATTTTCTTGTTTTTTTTTTATCGTTTTCTCGAGTTCCGTCGTAACCCATTCGAGGTGATTCTGTCACTCGAATGTTCACGTTATTTATTCTATCACTCGAATGTTCACGTTATTTATTCTATCACTCGAGACTATTACTAGCCCTAACGCGCCAGTTTAGGTAACGATAAATGATCATTTCGTCTATAATAGTATATTATTTTTATAATAACGAATATTCTATGATTTGCTCGTTACCTCCTGTAACAACAATCTGGGTATAATAAATTCACCACCACATACTACACGTATAAAAATATATTTTATACATCTTGTTTGTTTTACTCGTTGTCCACGTGAAAATTCCCTAATCTTTTTCCACTCCTGGATACTTGCAAAATTCGAATCCTACGAATCCCACCCATCTGAAATCGGAGGCGCCACATTATTTATTTATAATAATTAAGTTTTTACAAAAGAAATTGTATTTTCTACTATTATTGTTCGCTGGATTATATTTATAAAATCAAAAAAAATATCATCTCAACAGTTAGAACCTCGTCGATGCTAACTGACAACGGTCGGTTTAGTTATTATTTCGCTTACATTATCCATTACGTCCATTGGTAAATCGAATACGTTGCGCTCTACGAGAACTAACAGGTTTAACTCGTATGAGAAGCATATCACATGTTCCAATCTCGAGTTGCACATCGTAGGGTTCATCGTCAAACGTCGCTACCGCACGCGAGTCGCCATATTACAATATGGTCTCGGGCCGAACACACACGGTCGTTAAACTTTTGTCGACGGTGTAAACATATTATTGCAGTATCCACCGATATTTTTCATCATTAATCGAGTGTATAACAACGATGTTATTGGCGAGCATCGATATCGTTTTCATTTAAACGTGTGTATAGCGACATGAAAATATGTTATTGGCATCGGTATGTTATAGAGCAGCGGTTCTCAAACTGTACTCCGAGGAGCCCTAGGGTTCCGCAAAGTTAGTCTAGGGAGTCCATGGCTCCCTAAGCACTGGGCATATCTGTATTGATTAAATTCAAATAATTATTATATTTCTTAGTTACATTTTTATATAAAAGATTCAATATTATTTGTACCGTACCAATGTATTATTTTAAACATTTTAAACCTTTACCTATTTATAAATACACATAATATTTTGTGTTATAGTCAAAATGAGATTGGATAAAAGTCTGGTCTTTCGTTATTTTTACATGTACGATAATTTTGTTTACTCATCTACAATTTTCGAAGTTCTAATAATATAATAATTTCTTCAGTCATAATGCATTCTTGTTTCAAATAGACATTTCTGAATTTCGGGGCTCCGTAATTTTTTTTAGGAACACATGGACTCCGCGAACAAAAAAGCTTGAGAACCGCTGTTATAGAGATACATATTATGATACCGAGAGGTAATGTTGTCGATATAATTACGAATTACAATAACAGCGAAAAACCGTATGATAATGGATCGAACGAAAACCGGTTGAATCGACCTGATTGGAGATATTATTATTGAGGCGGACCGCGCGGGTGCCGTCGGTCACCGGCGGTCGCCGCGGGTGTTGCATCACGCACCGCGCCTGACTTAAAGGTTGGCCAATAGCCCCCGCGAGTCCTCGTGATGATAAAAATCGTTTAAACGGATTGCGACTCACGCGATACGGGTCGGTGGTGGTTATGGTGGTCGATAATCGTCCGTCTCCGCAGCGTGTACGAGTCGCACGACTGTGGTGTATACACGTAAATTCACACCGATCGCGGTAACGGTATGCTAATGGGTTTAAGGTGGTATATGTATACGGTAACGTGTTTACCACGGGGGAGGGGGGGGTGAGGGCGACATAATATAATATATGTGTACCTATATTGTAAGACTTGCGAAACCAGATGGGTGAAAATGCGTCCGGTGAAGAAACCCGTCGGTGGTGTGTCTCGTTTAATATGTTGCTCGCTTGATAATATGTACACATCGATAACATTATAATATATCGCGTACAATTGCGGTTCTATGCAATACCACACGAGCGTTGATATTATAATGTATTTTATATGCACATCGGCCGTGTGCCATGCGACACGTCGAACGTACTTACCGACGGACTTGCGAAGGACGGCTGTGCGCACACTGCACCGCACTCGTACAATATGTAGGTGCAGTCTTGCCGTCTCGCAGTTGTGCATGGTTTTGCGACACGTTATTTATTCGAAACTTAATCTCGCTTCTACTTCGCAAGACCCTCGGCGTCCGTGCGCCCCCCCCCGTACCACGCCGTAAATGATCGCGGCGTGTTCGTTACGGTGTTTCGTTTGAAAATTTTAGTATTGCAGTTAACGCGTCGGCTGCTGCAGGATTAGCTATAGTTGGAACGCGCACGTCAACGCTTACGGTCGAATCATTATTACTTTACCGGTATGGCCGTGTACGTGATACCGTGGAATATCGGTTTTCTTAATTCTTATATGCGATACTAAACTTTTCCCGAGTATAGCTGAGACACGTAATCGTTAGAATCCATTCGAATAATGCATTTCTTACGGGAGTCTGTCGCATAAACTTCCACTTCAAACAATGAGTGTGAGCTAAAAAAATCATCGCTTTTTAATAACTCGACCGTAAGAAATATGAAATAATTCAATTCGTTGAGTCACGTGCCATTTATTGAAAATTTTTTTCATCTTTTCAACACCTTAATACATGTACGAGCAAACAAGCGTCACTTCCATTGTAATAATTATACCATCCTAATATTATTAGTATTATAAATATTTATAGACCGTCGGTGATATACATTTTTATAGATATTTTTCAGACATAATGTCATCAAGAAATTCCAATTGAAACATCGAGTTGCATAGGTGCATAACTATTCAAATAATAATGTACGATTTCTGTAAACATTTATCTTTCGTCGACTTAATAATCAATTATTATTTTATAAAAAACTATGTATTTTATTATGTTGAATTAATACGAGTTTGATAGTTTATATAATATTGCATGATATATGGTAATATTATATTCCTGTTTGATATCATTGCCCGTCGTGCCACCGATAATGTTATACATCTTCCATGTTGTATATGTATTCAGAGAACGTACAATTTTTAAATCATTAACTTAAACTTAGCGTTGCTTCATAATTCAGTATTATTAGAAGTGCACAGCAATTGTTTAAAGATTCGAGTGTACGTTGACCTAAATGAAATGATGAATACATAAATATCGTCAACCTCGCATAAAAACGGAAATTATCAGTTGAACGCTACAGTTTTTCTTACATATTATTATAAATAATACATGTCTGTACACAAGCATAACACTATCGGGGATGAAAACAAAAGTGTTTGAAAAACCACACACCGGTAATAATATGTTTGTACATACTTGATATAATATTTATTATGTTGGCATTATATTATGTATAGTTGCAAACTTATGTGTTGCGTAAATATTTTAAGCTATTTGTTGTAGTGCATGCAAAGTACGACCAGTCGTTGGCTGTTCGACCGATAAAACGTTTTATAATATTATTTACACTCTAAAACAAAATCGTCAGTCGGCCGAAGTGTGTTTGGGAAAATATATTTATAATAATCATTGTCTTCGTGATTTTTTCAGCGCCGTACATAAAACAATGTGTACGAAATGATCCGAAGCTGAACGAATGTCTCGCTGCGGAAATCAATCATTTACGACCGTATTTGAAAGAAGGTAAGTCGGTTGTGCGTTTTCATTTTTTCCCCCCGTTCTACCGTTGCGTTTCCGCGATTTTGCAAAAAAAAAAAAATATAACAAATACATATATTTTCATGTAAACCGATGAAAACGAAAAAGCGGCAAAATATTTTTACATCACGTGACACACGCACTCAGTGATATACTATTCTAGTACATTACAAATACGTGTATTGTTTTCGTGATGACCGGTGCCGCACATTATTATTTTATTATTACGAGGAATCGTACAAAATCGTCGGCCGCTGCCGCAATAGACCCTGGAGACGATACGGGTCATCCACTCTTGTTATGATTATAATAGCAGTGTGGTCTGTCGTTATAGAGGTATACCTGCTATTATTATGGCGTAACACGAGAAATGCGGTCAATGTCACAGCCGCTGCTGCCGTCAGGTGCTACCGCGGAGAGCTGTTATTTAATACGAACGTTGTATGTTCAGAAACGATTTTTTCTTCTGTTTTTACGAAATAACGACGACCGAGCGCGAAAGCTGTATTTTGTTCAGTGCACATGCCCATTTCCGATATCGAAGAAACGATCGATCGCCGGTGTATGCGAAAAACGATAGAGTATATGTAATGTTTACGCTCAAAAGTTAAAATCATCCTTAAGCGGCTTAAACCGAACAATCGGTAGCAGTGATCTTATTTTAAAACCGCACAGTTTAGCGGAAATCGTTTGTCATAAGTTATGACTCATAACATATAACACGTATATATCACGTACCCGTCAGACCGAATAATTAAATACTGAGCCAATATGATTGTGTTTAATGTTTTTACTTAAACAAACGCACTCGATCACAATATATTATTTGTTTATGAAAATAATTTCTAGTTTAAGACCATTTGCCCGTATAAGTTAGAATAAAATATGCAACTTTTCGATAAAAATATTATTTTTGTTATGAAACAATACATTTGAATGGTTATACTCGTAAGTACTTTTTTAAAATAACAGCGTATCGTTATTAAAGATCTTAGAATAAAATATTAGTGATAATTCGCTATGTGTCATCATATACAAAAAAAAAAAATGTATAATCGTTTATACATACTTACAGAACATCACAATGAAAAAAAAAACCTTAATTATATTTAGTCTATAATTTATATTAGATGACATTGAAAATAACAAAATATTTTATTTAGGAATTGATGAAATCGAGCTGCCACCCGTGGAACCTTTCAGAATGGATTCATTGAGTTTAGCTATTACTGGTGGATCTAATGGTTACAAGATTACATTGAGGGATATTGATCTGTATGGGGCCAGTAATTTCTCCATTCAAAGAGTATTGTAAGTACCGACAAACTATTGGTGCGCTGTTTAATCGATGTTTTTCTAGACACATAATGAATGGTATTAAAATTAATCAAATGTTTTGTCTATAATATGTGTAACATGTATCACGTTATACAATGCATTATATAATCGAACATTTGAAAGAAGAAGAAAAAAGGGACGCTTGAACACAGTTAATTTAAATTGCATTAGCCCTGAAGTATAGCCATATAGCATTCTGAAAATAAATTAAGTACATGGGAAAATGACTATCTTTGGATAAGATTATACTATTATGTCCTTTTCGACGTGACCATGATTTTTTTTTTATAAAATCAACGTGTCAAGTTCAACAATTGAATAACAACTATCGATTTTTTTTTTTGCAATTTTATATTATCTTTATAAACAATAGTTCTTGGCAGTATTTTATTTCAACAGTCATCTATCTTTTTGTTGGCAATTATATTTTTTACCTATTATAATATAATACTTAATAATATATTAACAATCTTAAATTCTGATTTTTAATTGAAAGAATATTGTTATTATTTTAATAATTATTCATTCTATAGTTAAAATGTACACGTGGAATATATTATTGAGAACATGGGTTAAGATTAATTGAACATAGAACTAAATAAATTTGTGTGGTTCATTAGAAATAGATATGATATATTACAATATAACTATATTAAAATTAATATAGGTAGAAATATAAAGTTAAATGTTTAGTTAGATCTTAATTTTAACTTTTTATTAGAATTCTCAATTATGCCTGTATACTTATATTACAGTTATAACAGGTAAAAAAAAATTGGTTGTCTTATACATTTTTTAATAATCAGTACGATATTATTATTTTTAAATGCATCGATTATATACATTTATAAAATTATAAATAATAACTGCGAATACAAATATACATAAAATCAGAATTCTTAATTTCATAATAATAATTAGGGTACCTAGTACAAACAACATTTGTTTGTTCATTTTAAGGCGTAACCATACGCAATTCCACAACACACATGCAGCTATAAAAAAAACAACTATTTCGTAATTGTACAGGCGCAACTTAAAAAAGTTAACAATATTGTATAATAATAATATTAACAACATAGTATAACAAAAATTATCTACGATGGTAGGCAGTACTAATATTAATTAATTCTCGAATAAAATTGTACATGTATATCGCTAAATTGTTATATCATTGCAGCAGTCGCACAAATCTTGAATACAATCTTTTTTCTTTTTAATTATTTTAATCGTATTTTAATTTAGATCTCGTCAAATTGTTGACATTATTTGGTAATATAATAACGATGATTTAGATGACTGCTGTACCATTGGGTTTTATTGAGTGTCATAGTTTGAGATAAACATATAAACATATAGCAGTACTAAAATGACATCTGACATAATATTTAAATCGTATTGGATATCCAAAATAAATATACACTTTATTATTAGGAAACGATTTATAAGTAAGCTCTGATGTACTGATATCCATATCTCATATACTTATGTCTTGATTTAGATTGCGCCCGAATGCACCGTTCGATGGCAAAGTCAGAATTCCAAAAATGACCATGGACGCCAAGTATGCCAGTACTGGAGTGCTGTTAGTGTTGCCTGCTAACGGGAACGGAACTTTCCATGCAGATTTAGGTTTGTACTATTCTTCATATTATGTTATTATTTCTCATATTGCCGAACAATTGTGTATTGTGTAATTGTGTAACAACAATGTGTTATTACAAGTTATAACCAATACGACGCTTAATATTTTTATATTGATTATTGTATACCATCGGTTTATGGTTACACTATTGTTATAGCATTTTACAATTGTATTCAACTTTAAGATCAATACTAAATAAACGATTTACTGATAAATCAATATGACGTAACAAATTCAGAGTGGATTCTTACAATAAGATCATAGTAGTCATCAACCAATTCCGATTCACCCGAGAGATATTATTCTATTTCAAATATTAATACAACCAATTTAATAATTGTAGGTGATGTTACCGCCATAGTCAAAGGATTTGTGTCTAGTTATCTGAAAGATTCTGAAAAATATTACAACTTGGACTTTTTGGAAGTAGACTTAGTTATCAAAAAAGCTTACATGGTTGTCAGCAAAGTCAACAACAACAGGATAATTGGTGAACACAAACATTATATTTATATTTAAAAGTTTAATGGATACATTAAAGGGTTATGTGGTGTTGAATATACCATTATTTATTTATCTATTCATCATGTATGCTAATTTGTCAATAATTTGTTTAGTCGAAGCTACAAACTTATTCTTGCGTGAAAATGGTCAAGAAGTATTACAAGTGATGATGCCCCAACTCCGAACCAAATTGGCAGATATTTTCAAGAGGATAGTCAACCAGCTATTGACTCACGTACCCGCAGATACCTTTTTCAGTAACTAAATTTACTCTTACTGTAAAAGAGTAATTTTTAAGATTCACAATACGAAGAAATTATACTTCTTCATTTTATTATATAGTTAAGATTTTTAGATTATACTATTATTGTTCATTATTATTTGTATTATTATTTTTTTTTACTGATTTGCCTTAAATTGTAATATATTATTAAGCAAAAACGTTGGTTGCAAATATTTCTGTGTTACCTAAGTAAAATCTACACCTTGCTAACTAAAAAAAATTAAATTGATTGAGACACTGAGTTTGAAGAGATTAATGCGGTTTGTATCTATATGATTTTACGCTCACTGTATGAAATATCATAGTGTACAAACTATAATTTTTATGAGCCATTAAACTGACGAATAATGTTAATTTATAAATTATTCACATTATGTAAGCAAATAGAAACCATTTATTCTATAAAAATGAGTACTTAAATTTAAATAAATCTTCATAGTGTTAAAAAATTACCTTAATTATCCGTTAGTCAAATGACTCATAGAAATAATGGTTTAAAAACTCAAATCATGTATCATTTAGTGAGTGTTCAAAACTTCAAAATGCCATGTTTTACCGATACAAACCACTGTTATCTCTATAAATTAAGTAGGCTATACTACTCAAGCCAAACGAAATAAAAGGAGACATATATTAATGGATAAACCCAAAGCTCTATAGAAAAGGGAAAATAGTTATAAACATTAGGACACATCATCGCCACAAACGGCTTCTTAATGTCCAGGGAAGACCCCTCCATTTGTCAAACCTGTGGAATCACCCTTTCAATGAAACACATAATTTCAGAATGCTTAGGCTATGCAAAAGATCATAATGAATACAAAATTCCTCATAACCTGGAATGCCGCAAAATCAAAATTTAATACTATTTCTAAAAAAACCCAATTTATTCAATCTTATTTAAAATTTTATATTTATTAAATAACCTGCAAAGTTTCTAATGCAATCAGAAGAAAGGTGAGACTCCTAGGTCGGGTGAGATTCCACAGTAGGGTGAGTTACAGGTATGAGTGAATTATACTGCTGTATTGGTCTTTCAAATTTGAAACCAATATACCGCATTACTTTCGAAAACACGATTCAGATTGGAAAGAGGGAGGATTATGTTTATATTTGTAAAAGGTCAAAATTATAACTTATTAAACTGGAATTTTTACAGAAAAAATAAAGTATTTTTATCAACATTTCAAACACTTATAAATAGCATAAAAATTGTTGAAATATTTTTAAATTTATTCTATCTCTAGAAAATGTTTAAATAAGTGTTCTGTCAAAACCTGATTTCATCAAAATATAATTTTCTAACGCTTAAAAGTTTTTTTTACGTTTCTCTGACAACCAAGATTTTGGTTTTCTGGAAAGAACAACTTCTCATTATAAAACATTTCCAAGTATTTATATTGAATATTTATGAACATAAAACTACGTTTAACTACGAAATATAATGCAGATTTCGTGATTTTTATTACAGTTTCAAATTCAAACGCTTATAAATAAACATTTTGTAAACAGATTTTTGAGACTTTTTCGCTCAAGTAAGAAAAATGTACGAAGTATATTATATATATTTATTTAAAACTAATTGTCAACCATTTTTTTATTGATATTTTACGAAAAAAAACTAAGAAAACTCTTAAATTTCAAATATCCTAAAACAGAATAGTGTGAAACCTTTGTATCTTGGAAAGTATCGCGTCAACCATTTCAGAAAAATGACGCAGATGCAAACCCTAAAAAAAATGTAATAATGTAACAAAATTATGTACATATAAAAAATAAAAACCATAACCCTGAGTTCATATTTCCAATAAGAAGTTATTAAAATGTTAAAACAAATAAATATTGAAGCGACATCGGCTTGAGAATTTCGTAGTAGTATATTATATTTATATATTTTTAGTATCTTACAATACGTATACAAGATATTCAAATATTCAAATATAAATATCATCTGATTACCATAGTTGATAATATTATAAAATGTTATTTGTGACTTTTGTAATTATTGTTTTATTCTTTCATTTATGAGTACAACTACACAAGAGTAATATCGTAAAGCATTAATCAGCTGTTATACCATACAGCAAAAAAATGTTGTTGTTATTACCATAAATTGTATTTAAAAATTTAAACATTATAAATGAAGATCAGTTTGAGATCAAATATGATTTAAACAATTTGGTCAGAACTTCAGTACATCATTTTTTGGCCATAAGATTAATGTTACTATACTAACAATGGTAAACATGACAATAACACAGTAAAAATATAGTTTACTATCAAAATGTTACGGTAGTAATATTCTCTTTTTCTTTTTCGGCCTTTCATAGGCCTTTTGGGCCGATTATTGTTGAAACCACATACTTCCTCCATTCTTCCCTATCCTTTTTTAAATTTTTTCGACGTTCCTTACTGCCATTATCTTCAGCTCTAAATATAGATTATATATATAAGTTCCGCGCCGTGCGATCGTTCGACACGTCTTCTAAGCCTACACCCGGCACTCCTTGCGCTTCGTACGCATTCGTGGTGTCCGATCGGGTTCCTGTACGTATTATTATTATTATTATTATTATTATTACTATATAACACGTACACAACACATTCGTGTAAGAATCACGCACGAGGGCTATTGTTTCCGGACGATAATTATTATTTATTACAATAATGGTGGAAGAGCACGCGCGGCAGGGCCGCCTAGTGTCGGCCGGTTGACGGGAAGAATGTCAGTGGCTCACATAACGGTATTATCGAGGGCAATCAACTCACACGCGCACACACACGCACTGCGTACAGATGATGCTTCGGAGAGATGAAAATAATAATAATAATAACAGTTCGAGCAATCGATTTGTTTTCCATGCGCAGTGCGTATACCGCGAGCCGTGTTATTACAATATTTAAAATACGTCCACAGACGCCGTCCCGTGACTGGCGACGACCCGGCAATGATCGGTTTTTATTTAGATTATACTTCGCGTTAAAAATGATAATAATCGGTTCTCGTCGTAACACATGACCACTACAGCCATATGGATTTATTAGAAAGCGCGTCGAGTCTTCCTCCGAGTTCATCCTCATCCTGCCACACAGCATTATCGCCCCCCCCCCACCCCCGAGCGTAAACCTGTTGTATTGTTATATTGTACTATTCGTGTTATTTCGGCTTACGCTACGGACTCGTCGTACATACGCTATCGATAGGTATTTAAAAAACGATTACCGATACTTATTTAACATTTTAACGGGCTATCATGTTTTCTGACAATTTCACTATAGCGTACGCAATACGATTATGATTAGGGCGCGACTATATGCGAGCTGAAACGAGCTAAAGGGAAATAGAAGAATGAGATTTATATTGCTGTTGGACCATAGTGACTTTAAATTAAAAACAATTTACGAGTGAAAATCCGTTTATTTTGAGTTAATATATGTTATGGTTGGATTTTAGAAAAGCAACTGTAGATTTTTTTGAAAAGAAAGCTCTTACTTTTTTTAATTGTTTTTCAACAAGTTTAGAAAATACAATACTTTGACCTTGAAATCTGTTTTCAGATACCGGTTTATTCTTGTATAGATTCCTATTCCTAATTATGTACTTACGAATTACGTGTGCTACACATTGTACATAGGTATTTAATTATTATCTCGAAATAATATATGCATTTTAATAATAAACATAATCTAGTTTTTAGGCTAACGGCAGTGGAAGTTGATCAATCTAAATGTAGTCCTGTAGTAGAATCTATGTGAATATATCAGATCATTGAATATATCAGATCAATCAGACGTGAAATTAGTCGAGAAGTGTTGTTGGCTATACCAGCTAAAGCAACAGTTAATTTTTGGAATTTTATGCTGTACAGGACCATGCGTTTTTCGATTTAAATTTATCGTGGTGAAGTTGAATCACTTGTGAATTACAATAAATTAAAAACCACCAACGCATATCATATATGTAAATATGTGTGAATTAAATGCATTAACCAATACGTATTAAATTTGAGTCTTGCAATTGTATGTTTTTAAATATGATTTTCTAATAAGTTAAAAAGTATTCGAGGTTCGCGTTTCGTTAATTTGTATTCAATAAGTTTGACTGTATAGTTACACAACACGTTTTGTCAACGGTGTTGTTCACGATAAGTATAATATATTAGTTATTAGCCATAATAATATGTACATGGCGACGGTGGTATTAAATTATATTGAAGTATACACGCGTGTAGTATAGGAATGATAATTGTGTTTTCTGCAAGTTACCAATATTGAAATTATAATTTATATGTTATAAAAAATCTTTCGTAATTTATCCATGGAATTATTTGGACGTCCTTATAATACTTCTATTTATTGTAATTTTTAATAAACTGAACTCGAAGCACTAAAATTGTATAATAAGATTAGAGTTGAATGGTGCCAATGGTGGCCACGAACAGAACGCTTATTTTGAGACGATGATGGTGAACCTCATCACTTTGCGGATACGCTGTTACGTGGTAGTAAGAATATAGAGCAAATATTAATTGAAACACTGTTATGATATTTTGTGATTCTATTGAACTTTTGTCATAACGCTTCGGTGAACATTTTCACACAAACCTATGATACCATATAACAATTTGTATAAAGGCTGATCAATCATATAAACAATTATTTATTTAAGTATATCACTGCAGTAGATACACGAAGGACTTAGTCTATAGTCCCTAGGACAATCACTGGCCATACGTCCCTTTTAAAACGAGAATATATTTTTGTTCGCTTTGCAAACCGCATTGCGTCTCAAAATCTGATGAAAATTCATCCGGACGAGAACTTAAAAAAGTTATAATTTTAAATTTTAAATTTCTAATTTTATTTTACCTACGATTGAGGTGAAGTTATCAGTATACAGGGTGTCCCACCGGGATTTATAGCGAAAGATAGCTCCTGTGTTGATAGACATAATCAAATTCTGTGTTTCTTATGAGCATCCTTGGACAAAGTCAATTTTGTTATCACTAGTTTGGTAAATCTAAGTGTACTAAAGAAATTAAGAAATTAACTTTTTACTTTATAATTTTTGTGAAATTCGAAGATAATTATTTTTAGGACTTCTTTTCTGAAAATTTGCGACGGCTCAACTTTCAGTTTTCGTTGGATTCATGATTTATAGTAACTTTTTTAGTTTACGAAGAAAATATCGTACTATTTACACAATTTTTAATAATAATAACAGTATCAGTATTTCCTTATCGGAAAAATTATAAATTAGAAATAGCTTAAATTATTTCTTTGTAAACTAAAAAAAATATTAAAAATCATGTATTCATTGAAAACTTAGAGTTGAACAGTCGAAATTTTCATAAAAAGAAGCCCTAAAAATAATTATCTTGGAATTTCACAAAAATTATAAAGTAAAAAGTTAATTTCTTAATTTCTTTAATATACTTAGATTTACCAAACTATTCCATCAAACTTTAAATATTGTAAATACTAGCCGACGCCGGTGGAAAATCTCATGCATAAGTTATACCTAGTAGTTATACCTAGGTACACAGCGGAACAAACGTGTCGTAAACATAATGATAACTTGGCATCCGTGTTCCTATTTTAACCAGACCGTTGAAACCGTAGTGCGAGATGTTGCAGATATTGAGTTCGGGTAAATTTTACGGTGTTGTGAACTACTAGTATTGTCTTTGTTGGGATTTTTTATTTCGATTTTTTTTTATGTAAAACCAAATGTTTGCAATCGATAACAAACTACCGAACCATTTACGGAATACTTGTGAATTGCGATGCGTTTGTTATTCGTCAGATAGGAGTGCACGTGCACTCGTCGGATCGGGTGAGAAGAAAAAGAACAATATTGTAACTACAACAATGCACGATGATCGATGTTTATTATTGTATTACTTACGTGATCGAACGTGATGCATGATCGAGTTGCGCGCGTGCTGTCGTTAAAACCGTAAGTTAAAACTTTCTTGAACAAAGAGCGGGGATGTTTCGTTGCGTGCGAGCGAGAGGGGATGTACTGCTTTACTGTTGTACGTCATACGCGATATACGATATAAATTATAAATATATAATAAAATATAGCGCTTGCAGGCGACCGGACCTATTTACAAGCCTTCGGCACTAGCCAATTCGAATTCTTAAGTCGTTATTACGCACGTCATTGCCGTTAGCCATTAAGTATTCTCGTAGCGATACGAGCATATATATCTGTACGCCGACAACGCGATTCTGACGCAGTGTTATGCTAATGCCTAATACCTACTGCACGTGCATACACGTATGTACGCGAATTTTATGCACAAATGTTGACGCACTACGTTATTACTTAGATATCATTTTATTGCATCGTTGCGATTGTTGTTATTAATTCGTCGGACGTGGGGTGGGGGTGTGTACGATTCGTGTTCGTTTTACCGTCGAACCGTCATCGTGATGAGCCTATGATGGGTTAATCGTTTTGATTAATGTCATTCTAATGTACGGACAATGTTTGCCACTTGCGCTAGTGGACACTTTACCATTTATTGTGTTGACGCATATTGATTGTTATTCATCGAGGTCACGGTGGACATGCGACAGATACAGGAAAAACGAAATCAGCTCATTCAAAAAACCAATTACGATTTAAACATCGTACACTTTTAATTTTTAATCGCCCTTGTGGTGTCTTCCTTAGACATGCATATCACATACATACAGATACCCATAACTCAACCGTCAAGTGTCATCAGTCATCACTCATCACTATGTTTTCGTCGAAAACATCAATCTTCATATCAATATTAGTAAAAAGCTCATTCTCGTTTGAAATACTAATCATACAACATAAAAGCGATTGTAGAACATATTTTTGGTATCGTTATTACTTCTCGATAATATATTACCTGTATTGTTGTAATTTCAATTACATTTTAATATCGTTTTAAAAATGTGTCCATTGTCCATCATTATTGGTTGATTTAACATAACTCATTTTATTACTATCATGATGATATTGATAGAATATTATTCAAATATGAATACTACAGACCAAATTAACTTACACGAAGTATATTTTAAACAAAATGTGCGGTAAAAATTTAACCGACGCTTTTGTGTTCTGACCACCTTTTAGTCTCGCCTGGTATTTTGGGCGGGGAAATTACATTCGTAAGAAGGTCATCTCTAAATATCGTCATGTGGTCATTTTCTGGTTCCTTCGGTCAGAAGTTTCACTGACATACCTTTTACTCCTAAATTACTCTGAGTGAGTAAGAAAATTACTGAAATTTCATTCTTATTTGGTTCTCATCCTATTTCAAAATTCTAATATTTGAAATATTTTATATTGTTCCAAAATGAAATTCCATCAGTACTACAATCACGTTTCATCGGATTTTTATGACTGTTCATTTTTTCGAAACGATTTTAAATGTTTAAAATTTTCCACTGTGGAGACAAATGAAACGAGTATACATGGTTCGATGTGATACATAAAGATTTAAGTATTCAACCGATGAATCTTTAGAACGATTAGTGAGCACCATTTGACAATTCAAAAAACATAGAGAAAGATTCTTATAATATAACTGACGTTGTTATGCAGTGGTTTTTCAGTTTTTTGAACGTCCTATCGGAATTTCATAATAACCCCGACTAAATCCGCTTTTGAATAAATGTTCCATTCATATCTATAATAGACACCCTACGACCAAACATTTCCCAAAACGTATTCACTTGTTCTGCCATAACGTTATGCTGATTTTTTTTAATACGACCACTTGAATTTCGAAAATAAATACCTACATTATAATTATTTCTATTAGTCATTGCTGTTATTTCCTCGATTAGTTTTAAAAGTTAGCAAAATTATGGTTATTAACTGAAAAAATTATATTGTAACAATAGTTATAATTCTCATTATTATAATTTGAATTAAAACCATTATTAAAGCTATTATTTACATAGTTTCCATCATTCATCTCAGAATATACCCATTATTATCATTATTATTATTATTATTATTATCAAAACTTTAGACATTTGCGTATGTCCTTCAAAAATAATTATGTTTTGAGTTTAATTGACCACTCAAATTTTCAAAATTATAAAAAGATTATTTTGTATCCAACTGTATAACTTGCACTTTTCTATTTTTCACCAAGTCCAATATATAGATCTTATATATTCTAGCTTTAATTATATTACTTTACTTCCAGACCACCAAATATTATTCAACAATTCAACATAGCCATAATTATATTATAAAAGTCCAGCGGTAAAGCTTTCTAAAACTAATCGCGTAATATGCATTGATTTCATTTATTTTTCCATTTAGTCGCTATATATATACATACTCGTATATGTGTCACGTACAATACCGCGTTTCGTCGTGGCTTAATCGACCGCGGTATAGATTAAACGCGGGGCAAATATTTAATTTAAAGTGTTTGGGCTACTGAGTATACAGTCGTTTTTAAATTAATTAAGACCATATTTAATCTATGTGACAGTGACGCGATCGTTCACACGCATATCACAATATTGTAACATCCGATAAATGTGTCTATACGATAAGCGTATGATAATTAAAATGCGCGTATAAACACGCTCGATTTACGAAATCGAATATTAGTAAGATGCTGTAAGAAATTCCGCGTATACAAATATCGTCATCATACTATTATTACGTTGATTTAATGAATAATAATGTAAAAGAAACGCGACAAATTATCGTATTGAAATTATCTCTTATGTTATACTTTTTTTTTTATAATAATATACTACGCGTGATTTTCTCTATGCGGTTTCAACATTCCATTGCTCGTTCGGCTGCGAAAACAACACGGGATTTTATGGTTTCTCCCTCCCTACCAGTCCTGCAGCGTAGTAAACATGTACCATATTATTCATGTCCCTGTACAAACAACTTGAGTTCCACTCGTATTTAATCATTCTTCACGTACAGTATTGACGACGAAATAGATTTGCCACCGTCTCTTATGTTCCTTAGCCTCCAGTCGGAAGCATTAAGAAAAGATAAACTAGTAAAAAACTTTGAATTGTCTTCGATATTATTTTTAAAATATAATTCTCGTCGGTCATTTATAAATTCACCATTGTTGTAAAGTTGTTACTTTGATGAGATTAATAATAGACCACCCAGATTAGTCAACATAGATTACATAGATTCATATAGAAGGAAAAACAATAAATAAGGAAGCAATAACAAAGGATAAACTACTAAGGATGACAGTTATGATTAATCGATATAACTAATCGATGGTCTCCTTGGAAGAATAGAAATTGTGGAGAGCAGGATACCAGAAGAAGAATAATCCAGAGGTGCTTATTTGGAAAGGAATAAAGTGCGATGATGGGAAATTAAAGGTCGAAATGATTTTGCTATTATCTTATAACCAACTCTGATTTCGTTGAAAACAGATTCGTCGACCGTGCTAGCAATGATTGCAACTCTATATTCTATGATTTCTATAACATAATAAGGTCATCGTTTGAAAACAAAAACGCTTTGTCGAAAACTTTAAAGTTCCTTACATAATATTATATTATGCACACGTAAGACGTGTGTTATATGACGAGACGTTGTGTAAAACTTGCCGCACACTAGATCGGAACGGAACAAAACCTCCGATCGGATCGGAACGGAAAAAAATAATAAAAATAATTTAAAATGAGGTCCCGCACACTGGATCGGATCAGATCGGAAACGTCGCGTCGGATCGGATCGGAACACGACCGAATCGTTTGTCGACAATATTTTTACGGATTCCGAAGCATTCTGATCGCAAACGCATGCGCACTGACACTTTTGGTCATCATCGTTTTGTACTTTGTAGTTGTGAACACAACGACAAGTGACAACTGAAAGTCTACAGCAATAAACTATTTTGTTATAAACATTTTCAATATTTTTTCGATACAAATAACTTTGACACAAACAATTATGTCAACAAATATGTCAGATGAAAAACTGTATGCTATGAACCCACTGTCTTTTTGTCGTATATTTTTCGTTTTCTTCAGCTTCTGAGAAAAGAGCTAGTGTGAATATCATGTCTTCTTCGTCACTACTTGTATCACTCATTATAATATTATATTTTATAATCACTTAAAAATATTTATAATAAATAATGTAGCAATAAGCTTTAGTTCGACCGTCGAGCTTGAGCGATGAGATCAAAATTACCAAGTATATATGGCCGCGGAATTCCTGTTGGTTCCGACACAGTGTGCGGACAAAATTCGTTTCCGTTCCGACGCGTTCCGATGATAAAAATTCGTTTCCGTTCCATTCCGATCCAGTGTGCGGTAACCTTTACACGTGCATATCGCGGGTGAATCGTGACTCGCGAGTCCGTGTTCCACTATTATCTATACACAATACTACAACAGTACACATCCAGTGGCGCCCAAACTAAATGGTTACGGTGTACAAGCAGAATTTGAAATTCAAAACTATGACCTCCTTCGAAAACTCTTGGCCCATGTAGATGTACCTATCATACGTCCGAATATTCCAATTATCGGGAAACACTCGACCACCAAAAATATGATGTATGCAGCAGCCGCAGATACATATTAATATATTAAACTTATAAACTCGGTGTATATATATATATATAGTTTGAGTACCATTGCGCACTCCTATATATTATACGTACAGATATAAATGCACACGATGCCGTATTATAGAATAGGTACTGCTATTTCGTAAAGACTCGAGGCGTAGACCAAAAGGCCGTCAGTGCCAATTTCACGAGTCACAATTTATTAGGTAAATAAGCACAAGTCCATGAGCGCGCACGTGCCAATATATTTACTGGTTTTGAAAACTACTGTATATAATTTATCATTATGCCATCCCATCGTGTTGGACGACGACGGATTTTCGTCCGCGTGTCTGCAATGTACGCACCATAATACGATATATTATGCATTCATTATGATTGCACAGCGAAAACATTAATAACTAATGAGTGTTGATACTGAGATGACGCGCGTGAAGGTACCAATTAAAAGTGGCCTCACGAACGGATATTTTTTACTATTTTTTTTTTTTAAGGAAAGCTCCAGATACCGTATCGTTTTTATAGTGTGCGAGATTTTTGTTGAAGGGATACACGCGTTGGGCGAAGGAGCGACTCTTCTCTCGGCACGGTCATGCCGTCCGGAAAAAGAAACCGCGGTTGTGCGTATATAGAAACAGGCCCACAGGCCACAGCCGTTGATCCGTATCATACACTCGGGTACGACTTCTACGAAAAAGATATTTATGTAAAGTATAGTTTCTTTCTGGCGCGTATATCAGGGAGCGTTTCAAGGGTTCAAACCCGCCCAGAAATTTTAAAGCTCGTTAAGTCGTTAAAATTGTTAAAAGCGAACAAATTAAATTTCACTATTAATTGTTACTATTTTTTAATCATCACTTATTAATAATTGTTTCAATCGTAGTTCTTAAGAATCTTAAAACTCTTGGTACCTACACGTTATCATTTGGACCTACTTCTATGTACGCCATGTCTCATCATTTATAAATATATATGTATAGAAGATATACTACCTTGTACATATCACATATCATCTATAAATATATTTAGTTTATTCCTATTCACTTCAACAGGTGAAACTTTTTTTTACCATTCACACGGTTTCTGTAGTTTGAAAATAATATATATTTTTAAATATGCGAAAGAACCAAGCCATCCCGGATCTCTTCATTAGTGTTATAGCTGTTGTATATCTGATGAGGATTATATATTTCATTTGACGTTACTCAAAATATCAAAACGCATAACTTCATAACGAAGTGCATATTTCTGACGGTCGTGAGTGTGATTTAAAAATAATGAATGACACCAACAGGAATAGTCATTGTCATTCGTACAGAATTAAACATAAAGGAGGAAACAAAACCTTGGACAATCAACAAACAGCTCTACAGGTACGTACGTATGTAATTGAATTGCATTTTATTTTTATTTTCATTTCGACATAATAATCCAACTTTGTTTTTTCTCCGTCGTGGATTGAAACTCGATAGTCCAGTATCGTTTTATTCGTTCGAGTAGGTGTATTAGTACCCTTAGCTTTGGTAAACGAACGAACTGCGTTTCGGTTTCCACGCTATAAGACCCGAGTTCAGTCCAACGTGTCATTAGAATATTATGATATACTAGTACCTAGTAGTATTTGCGTTGTTGTTGAGGAAATGTGTAGCCGCTCGAAAAACCCACCGCCACAAGTTACGTGCGAAAACGCACGTGCGCTAGTAGTCGTTAATCGTATTTGCTGATCGTCGATTGTTGTAACTACTTTTATTATTATAATATTAGCTTGTTTCATTTTTTCGCGCCAATGACGTCACGACCAATCATTTATGAATTCTCCAGGCGTTTCGTTATAGGCTTTACACTCGTACTAATATTGTGATTCGCATTATTATTATTAACGACGACGGGTGTAAGGAAACTTGTGTAGGACGTCCGTTGGCCCGTCTTCTGCTATTATATGTATAGATTCCTATCTCGTATAATTTTCGACAGTACAGTCGTGGACCGAGGTCATGCATAATTTTGGACACGTAAACATACACTGCCGGGATTGAATAACGTGATCGATTTTGAAAATGTTATCTCGCACTTCGATCGGTGTACTCGTAAAAATGCAAAACGATAATTTAGATCCACGAGAACGTTTATATAATAGAATTTTAACACTTGCGGCGCACGACGTTTTTGCCAAAGGCTATATTTTTAACGCTTGCCGGTTCATATCTCACGGTAATTCGCAACACGGATTTAGGTACTTATTATGTATTTATATAGAGGAGTAGAATACTCTATACTTAAAACAGCTTAAGATCACAAGTACATAGAAATTCCATACGGAAAAGCTGTCAGCAAATATTTAAATTATTAATAACGACAATTCAAAGTATTTTGATAAATAATCAATATATATAACAACGAAAATACAAAAATATTACATATTTTTATTGACGTTTGAAGTGACCTCTATTATTTGAAACACATAGTTGAACATTTTGAACCCTAGCGTTTTTACCATTTTATAGTGTCTCAGGTGTGATATTTTTATTATAACAAATTAAATTAACAAAAATTTTAATTTTTTACATTTATTGAATGCTCCACTAACAATAAGATATTTATAAATTGTCATAAAAAAATTCACATTCCTTCGAGATTGATTAAGCATGCTATTCCTGTTTTGCCAACGAAACTTTTATTTACGAAATCAAAAACTTAGTTTGTTTTGATTTTGTTGATTTTGATTCAGTTTTTTTTAAAAAATGTTATCAAAAAAATGGCTATTATGAAAATTAAAAAAAAAAAAAACTTTATTTCACCAAAACATGTTTTGAAACTTTTGCTATTCAATTACAATTTTCTTATTTATTACCGTAAAAAAAACTGCATTTAAATATAATGATTTTCCACGGAGATAGTACTTGTGATACGGGATATCCAAGACACATATTGTAATACATTTTAGATAAGCACAATTTTATGAATAAAAAAATCTGGAATAAACCGTAGAATAACAAATAACGAATAATCGTAATAATTAAAATGATTTATAAATTTAAACTAGAATAATCAAATGAAAAATAAACGAATAAAGAATAATTATTTATTCAAATAATTAATCGAATAATTTTTTGACTGGATTGACTTGGATTGTACTGGATAAGCCGAAAAACTTGCCTACAACAAAATAATTCTTGGATTTCATGCGAATACTACTTAAGCGTTCAATGTAAATTGTATACTATTAGAGGAATTATAAAAGTATGTTCCCATACTTTTGGAAATATAAAAATAATAAATATAATCTTTCGTGCAATATATCATGCTTATTATACTTTATTCTATACAATTTCTCTCTTCAAATTTAGGTTACATAAACATTGGAATGTTTTCAGTCTTAGAAGAGTGTTTGTTTAACTTAAAGATGATATCATTAAGTGTAAACATGAGTTAGAAATTGTGTAAAATGACCACTAACATGTAACTATAATAAGTGGATAATAATACGTAATATTCAAACAATTAATGTAATATTTTGGTTAACGTTTTACAAAGCATGTTATGTACAATTGCATATTAATAATAATACAGTATAGTATAATCTTATATATACATATATCAAAATTATAATACATATTTACAGTACAACTTTTCATTATTTTAAATGTTGATACTTCATAGCCTCATAGGTATTATGACTTTATTATTAAGTAACCTAACATATTAATTACATATTAGGATTAGGAAATATACAATTATTGAATTATCTATATTTTAAGTGGAGTGGTCATTTTGTAAGTAATTTGCGCTGTCGGCCTTCTAGCTCAGCTATTGAGTGCTTAACACTAAAAGGTAGAGTAGTCTATGGTTGTAGATATCCAAAAATGAAGACCATTTTTTCCCTCCGTTGCATTTTGTCTGTATATACATACAAATGGATACGACAATATAACATTTGAATTTAATACATTTGTATTTTAAGGAAGGATATAATATTATTTGTTTTATAAATAAGTAGTAATGTTAATAATGTAGGTATACAGTATTATGACGTGTATAATTACGAGTAACTTCATTATTATTCAACTGTCAACAATTTAGTGTACATTTTTTTCGAAGCCAATTAATTATTTGATCACGTGTAGATAGCTGTGTATAATTATAGTAGGTATACAATAAGCTGCATTTACATCAATGGATTATTAATTAAATAATTGTAAAGATACTTAATGACCAGCAACCTTGACCAGTTACAAAACAAGAAAATGTCTTAATACTGTTTGACATGAAAATATAGATATCCTTCCTGCTATAGAGGAGATGGAATAAATTTTTAATAATTCAATTTTTATTTAAATTGTTATTTTACTTACACATCATTAAACATAGAATTTCACGTAGGTAATAAGTAATTATACTTTTAAGCTAATCATAAATATTATATCGCTTTTTTTAAATAACTATAACTTGACCTATTTATGTATTTCTTATAAAATATTTAATCGCAATTTTTTTACTTAAAAATAAATCGATTTAAATAATTATGATGTACTATAGTAAACAGTAGTTTTATTTACAAGACTAGTCCTATAGCTAAATGTTTCAAAAATGTAAATTAGATTAGTCCTCTTAAATTACTAACAGTTAATCCTATTTTGAGAGTCATAAACTAGGTAAGCCGGTCAAGTTCATTTATAAATTCCAAATATATTTCACGAAAATAAAATTTAAGTCTTATACGTGCTTGCTACAAAGAGAAAAGTCCGTAATTTTTGAATGGCAGTCGTAAAAGTTTAAAAACAAAATTAATTTTCAATAAAACTACCAACATAATATACGGGTATTATATCTATATATACATTAAAATATTTACCTTTTTGACTATACAAAAAAATACACTTATGAAATTATTAGTAAATTGGTATACATTTTATTTTTATACACACTTTGCATATCATGAAATTAATTATTCATTGGTATCACCACTATTACCTAATAGTTGTAAATAAATTGTTTATATTTTACGTTTCACAGTTATCATAAATTAATTCATAATTTTATGTTAATACCAAACACGTGTTAGAACTATTATTCGTTGAAGTTAAAATTATTTTTAAATATTTTTATGTAAATAGCGATAAAAAATTATTTCCTAATGCGTCTAAAAAAACTAACCAGCACAATTCAATCGCAACCGAAATCCTTCGAAATATTTCAATACCAACCACTTAGAGCAGCCGACAAGGCGACAACACGATTCCGTAAACATTACCAGCAATTAACTGTGCCAATTCGTGATCTGGTGGTCAACTAATACAATGTATTTTGGAGTGCAAGTGAAACAGGTACACGACTATTTATATCTCACACGGCTTAGCGCAGAGGTATTCAAACTGTGCGTCGCGGCTCCCAGGGGCGTCGCGGGAGTTGTCGAAGGGAGCCGCGCCATATAAAATTGAAAACAAATAAATATATTTTACGAAAAACGTATATTATTATCATTGAGGTACACCGGTTGGGAAACGTTGAATTGTCTACAATAATCATTCGCTAAATATAGCTTTAATTGATATTGATGTATTATTCTATTGATTTATATTTACTAAGACTAAACATAAAATATTGTATCACAACTTTTTCTACAATAACTACTTATTTATGATTTTTTCATATATTTAATATGGTAAATAAATAATTAGTATAAAATATAAATTACGTTCATATAAACATTGACTTTTTTGTCATTTATAATTTGGGAGCCGTCAACATTTTGTGAAGACTCAAAGGAGCCTTGGGATGAAAAAGTTTGAATACCTCCGGCTTAGCGGTCATAATATTGTCTCCGTTTTCATCCGTTCAAAATCCGAGGGCTGGGGGAAAAAAGTCGAAGAAGCCAACAGCAGCCGTGCACGCCTGCATAAAGAGGTTACCACCTGCACCGCGGTTATGTCATGTCATGTCGGTGACTATGTCAGTTCACTACTCTACATTGTGTCATGTTAGCAATAATGCGGGGTAGACATGAAAATATGTATAACGAAACCCATGAACTTCTGCGTCGACGAGCATCATTCGATTGGTCGTGTTGGATCGCAGCCGCTTATGGTCGTACTGACGTACTGCCGCGTGAACATTTTTGCACATAAATTTACATTTGCAATTTTATGACGTGCATCGTGCTCATGCGTAACTTACATCACAAACGTTTTGTTCCGCGCGCGTGATCATATTTGAATTCGCATCGGTACATTGAAACTCTACAGGCTTTCGAATCATCATTAGTATTGCGGTTAACTCGACTTCCTACCGAAGAAAACAGTATTACGTAAATACGCATTACATCGGTTGTAGGTCTGTACCCATACATTTTCAGAATTACTAATTGGTTGTAAATACAAAACACCGTATAAGTTTAGACCGTATCATTTCGGCTTATGATTTGTCATTAGGTAAGGCAATCAATTCCACCGAGCATCCTTATCATTAGACTCGTTACAGACCTAAAGTATGGTACTATATTATACAGTGACTTTAATGCCAGATCAACCCAGCTTCGCCAGAGAGCCAAGTATTTTTTTTTAGTAAGTACATGTATACGCTATTTATTTTCAATATGAACTTGGAGCACAGAATTCGGCATGCTGGAAGATAAGACAGACAAATAAGTATGTCCGAAACAAGTATGTCGCCCAGATGAGTTAACACTATAGTTTTTTTTTATCTTAGGGTGTATTCTATTTGAAGTTCGAGGAAAAACGTCTGTAGAATGCAGATGGCGGGGTGGTTAGTCTTATTTTCCTTAAAATGATTGTACATGTGATTTTTCTCTCCCCTTCTTCTATGCAAAAAATTAATAAAAAAACAAAACCGATGTACTCCCAGGGAATATTTGGTACAGTTCTGCGAAAAATATTGATAAAATATTTTAAAGTGTCGTTGAAATGGCGACACCTGAAAATATGATAGGTTAATAGGTGCCCCTTCTCATCATCAGTAAAGATCAACCCCCTATATGCAACATATGCCAAACTCGCATTACAATAAAACATATTTTTGAAGAATGCCAAACACACGAACCATCCCGTACACTGCTCAACCTACCACGCAACATCAAAGAAGCCCTCAACGAAGAATCAACTCTAAAAACCATCGAATTCATCACCAAAGACAATATTATTAATAAGATATAGTTTTAGTTCAAATCCAATGTAAATTTTTAAATATTCTTTTATGAACCTAATGTTGGCTAATAACCCAAGATGTTGAAGCCTGTAAACCTTAAAAAAAAAAAAAACGTGAATATATTTCGGACGCACATACATCGTACATCTATTGAAAACATGATTTAACCGCTTTATTGTTTCTGCGCGATCACGTGCAGCATATAATCTGCGCCGCGGTTATAGAGGCCATTTACCCATTAGATTTGTAAATTTGACATCTCTACGATAAATAATTTATAAGCATCGGATCGTTTGCATTATAATAATATTGTTTGGATGACGGGTGATTTTTTTCTTTCTTTTATGTACGATCTTTATCCACAGAGAAAACAATACCGCGGAGACCTTGAACTTGTGTTTACATTCCGTTTGTACCGACATCGCATTATAATATACGTGTGAAAAACAATCATACATCTCTCCCATGAATAGTTTGTTCTTATGCGTCGTCGGGGTCTTGCCCACCGTCAATATTACGACATTTTTCCCGCGTGTGTATTTATTTATACGCCCGAACTCTTGGTCGGTACTGGAAATAGTTTCGTGTGATTCAGCAGAATAATTCCTATTGTCATGATATTATCATCAAGCCTTAAATATTTGAAGTAGGTGTCAATCGCTAATCGTATATCTATAAGCAGTATGTTTTTTATTTTTTTTACCTTGAAGCGAATCGTTTATTACGTATCCATTCGCATATGACCGAACAATGTATCAGGACGAATAATAACAACAATACTACGTATTTTTATTATTCCATGTAATGATAATTTCGTGCCGAACCATTTAAACATTAGATACAGATAATTATTGTGAAAAATAGATATTAATTAATCGACCGGTAAGGTATGATAAGATCACTTGATCGCCATCATCAATATAGTTTATTTTGATTATACACATTTTAAGTATATTATTCTCATCATTTCAGATAGTATATTATTATTTATAAGTGTATAAAGACTTATGAACAACACGAAACGCATGAATTATCATCCTTGATTCTGCTTTCGGAGATCATAATCCGGAAATCAGAAAAAGACGGAGACGAAACGTGTAGTATATTATGCGGAAACAAAAATAATGTTTTTACGGATAGAAAACACTCTACGCTGTAATAGTAATATTATATCAACTCATCCGCGTGAGGAACGACGGGCTATTAAAAAGTTTACGCTGCTCTCAAGAACGAGTCTGCAATAATGACGCAGGGAAATAATTACATACTCGTTATCTATATAGTCAATGTTTTGTGTTTCTAGAAAACCATCGATAGCGGGCAGTATATATAATATGACGACACGATTCGTCGAATAATGTCTTCAGGATCATCCGACTACGACTTTCTCCCACATGCGTGGTATAATTAATAAATTATGACTCACATTTCACTTCAATAATAACATTATACACGCATCTAAAATATTCGATGACGTACTTCGCGTAATTTCGGTGGCCGGAGGATGGGTAGGGGGGAATTAACTTGCACCTGTATGGTTTTTTACCGGAGTAGCTAATTTATAATAATTTGCCCCTTGAACATTTCCAAAGAATATTTAAAACTAATGTCATTAGCTTTTCTTCAAAAACGATTCGTATTTTCTTGTGCTACCGAGAAGTGCGTGGAAAAATGGTTCGTCTAAGATGGCCTACGTTGCGGGGTCGACGTATTATACGGAATGGACTTGTGGGGAGATCGGCGGAGAATAAATGTTTACTTTGAAAAAACACCATCAAGTTTTCTTGATTTCTCGCGGTCGGTAGAAAAATAAACCGCGGTGAGCACGACGAGGTGTTCGCGGAATCGTTTCCCACACCGCGCGGTTACGGTGATAAAATTTTTTTCCAAACGCAACAAGTCCTGTGGACGGCTCCAAGTGCAAACCGTCCATCATCACGAACAGCAAAAACAATTCTAACACGAACGTGTATCACGTATTTTTCAATAAAAAAAAAAAAGGCTTCAACATCTAATTGTTGTCAACCTTGTATACATGTTACCAATGAGTAGGTTACATAAACATTTGGGCATATATAAGTTGTATGTACATGATGTTAAAGATTGTTTACAATGTTAATTTTTGTGAAAAAATTTAAGATTTTAGTAGAGTTATCTTTATTTAGAGCTTCATCTAGGTTGTTTGGAATTGATAAAGTGTTCCGAATGTTTTGATAGAAAGTCTTTGATGATGTGTTGTATGGTAAAAAAGCATGAGTTAAAAAAGTGTCCGATTCTCGCTCTGGTTAGAGACTTCTTGTCGTATGTTTAAGTTTTTGGGAACGTGCCACTTTTGGGTACGTTTTTTAATCTTTTTTAATTTGTTGGAAGACGGAACAGAATCTCAGTAAATTTGCCAAGCCGTGTTAATTTTTTCGTCTATCGATATTTTGATATCATTTGGCGGATTGTTGGTGATTGTTGAATGTACAATTGTTTTGGTGGCTATATCTGCCGTCTTATCAGCCATCTCGTTGTGTGATGGTACCCGCATAAGCTCTATATTTTTTTTTTTGGTTCAAAATGATTCAGTTTGGATGTTTTTGGGTTATTGTATATGGGTACGTATCACGTATTTACATGTCGAATTGGAGATTCGGTCGGCGCGCGCGCGCGCGTTTCTCCGGGCGGGGCGGCGCGGCGGCGACTCCGGTACGGTGGAATGCCGGCCCGGTGGGGGGCACAAAGGAGCAAACCGGTCTCCTGACCGATGGACGTCCCCCACGGACAACGCGCGACAAGGCGTCATTAAAAGCAACCACGTCGGCCACGGCGAGTCGCAGTCAAGTTCAAACAGACGCACACGCGCCACTCCTTCGGCGGCAGTCAAGCAGCAGTCAGCACCACCAGAGCGTGTACAACGGCGGCAGTAGCGTTGCACTAGTCGCAGGACATTTCGCGCGTGGCACCCGTCGACGTCACCCACCGTACGCGCACTTCCGAAGTCTCGATGCGCTCCACGAGTAAGTGTCGGCCGGTGCAATGCGCACCGTTGTGTTAATGTTCAGTTTTCGGAAAATCGAAAACTTCCACGTAAGGCACCACCACCCCCGAGTCTCGGGGACGTGGACACTACACCAGTGGTTCTTAACCTTTTTCGAATGACGGAACGCTTAACATTTTATAGGATTTTCGCGGAACACAACCGTAAAATAAAATAGTAATATATACATTTTTTAATTTTTTAATATATTAAACAATGAATGTATGGCATAAAATTTTTTATTTTAATTAGTGTTAGTCACTAAAAAATAATAATATAATAAAAAAGTTAAAAAAAATTTGGATGTGACGACACCATACTATCGTTTCGTTACCATTTCGATTCGGTTGAAAACGGCAAGCATTTTTTTCGTTCACGACCCATCTCTTTCCTCGCGCGCACCCGCACATAGCTAAACTGCCCGTGTAAGTGATTACAATATTACGTGCACGGGCGTGTTATTTTTCATTCCGGTCGACAGAACGAGCTAAGCGTTCGAAATTATCAAGATTGATGCATATAGGTAGTGGTTTAGGATTAGATTCGAAAAACGGTTTATCAACATAATTACCGTGTCGATACGGCGCTCTTCCTCGAGTATTCAGAACCTTCGGGAAATAATCGAATCGTCTCTTAACTGGAAATCATTTTTGGGGAGAGAGAGCTTTTGAAATTCAAATATTTTCCACGTGATGTCGTTGTTAACCCCGCAATATTGTTAACCTGCCACTTTCTTTGAACTGCTGTCACCAGTCAGGGTAAATTATTCAACCAGATATATAAATGTGTCATGCATAAAACGATTTATTCGACACTTTTAATATAATAATGAACTACAGATATTATGGTAAAAATCGTATTGCCAGAATATTAAACTATAGCATTACCTACTTATTGAGCTCAATTGTATTTTGTTTGCTAATCAAACTGAATTTATTAACGATAAATACAAATATAATCTCATTATTCTCATTAATATATTACTCTCAACTACGTAAAAATGTTTGTAGTGTTACTGGATCTTTTTTTTTATTGTGCTACTTATGCAACAAATCTAGAAACTGAATTTCTTTGAGTTCTAATAGTTTATGGAGTAGATGCATTGTTCTTGTTTATATCACTTGTAGCAGATTTATTATTTTCAATTTTTATTTTATATTTTAGCTCAAATATTAAAATATTCTTAGTAGAAATAGCTTCGTTTTAAAATATTTTCAACCGACAAGCAAACTGCTAAATTTGAACTTTATAATTATATTATATAAAACGCTTACACTTATATACTATAAATTATAAATAATAATGTATATGTGTGTTTGTGTCTTATAGTTTCTTCGATTCAACTGTCAATGCTCAAAAAATGTACTTAATATTAATTACATGTACATATGCCTAGGTAAAAATTAGTTGTCGCTTTTATAAATATTTAAACTGTAATCAAAATGTTTAGTGTGTTTCATAAACTCAAGGATGTCACTATGACATACATTTGTCCTTCTACACACTGATCTGTTAGTTTCTTATGCATAAATACTCCCATATTCTATATACCTATACATATATAATATGTATAGTAATAAGTGAGCACATAATTTGCTTGATCTTTAGACGTCTTCCGGCCCGTGGTTCTGTTATTTGATTTTTTTTACGAATTTCCTCATTTTTTTATCGACTATATACTAATATCTTGTGAGGACAACGGCATTGAATCGAGTCGGGTCATGTAATTTTATCACATGACCTTAGACAGTAGCCAGTTCCGATGGCAGTGCCCAAACAGGTCGGTGATGCGCTATGTCAACGTAAGACTTATAAAGCAAACCGAGTGGAAGTGACTTTTTTAATACATTATTATATGTATGCACCGTTAATAGCTAAATTTAACGGTTAAACGTGTACCTGTATATTATTCACTTTGGATAAACCGTTCGTCGAAACACGTTTGTAAGCGCATACTTACACTTCGTGATAATTGATAATTGTTAGAACGAATACATATAGGAACATCACATGTTACTATACAAATTTGTTTTCTATACAAGGCTAATAATGATATTATTTATTTTCAGAAATGCATATTACTTTGCACTTGGCGTTCGCCGCCGTTATCTGCTTTGCAGTTTCACAGGCCCGACAACAAGAGCATGACATAGGTAAGAAACTAAGAAATATAGGTTATACACTATATCACCTTTATATTTATATGACACGAATATTAAGGACAAATTATTATTGTGAATAGCGGAAGTAGAATATTCTATTCGTGTTTTGAAATAATTCTTTATTTTAAAATACCAGTTGCAGTGTCATATTATATGCATTTGTTTGGTTTCTGTTTTAGCCTACTACATCCATCCGTGCCAAAAATCGAGCGCGAACGTAAACGAATGTTTGACCTATTCGGCCAACAACTTGGCCATGCACTTCCGGAAAGGTCAGTCTCTTTATACTGGTTATATTAATTGCCCTGTTGGCTTAGAATTTATTTTAATGGCAGGAGTATGCTACGGTATACGCGCGTGGACGGGAATAGGAGTTATTTAATAGATCGCGGCTTTATCGATGTCATTTTGGACATTTTTAACGAGGGCGCATGATGTGCAATTAAATAGTTAAAAATGTAAAAGTGACTGTAATAATAATAATAATATAATACAGTGACGGCTTTCTCGAGACTCGATAAATCGGACCTGGCCGCGATTACGGGAAGTGAAACTCGACCGGACGAAGCGACCGTGTGCGCGGTGAACGCGAAGGAAACCGTCAAAATATATTATTATTATTATTGTTACATCTCGGTGTACACGGTCCGCGTACGTATCATAGATCGATTGCGCTCAATTCAGACATCGCGAACGGGAAATCATTTTCAACGGCTTTCACATTATGTTATTAATTATTATCAGTTATTATAATGGCGTGCACGCGGACTATCCCGTATCATAATGCAATACGTCCGTTTGAACTCGTAACTCGTGGGCGGCAGTCGCGACGATTCGGCGCACGAGCGATCGAAACAATGGTTCGCGTTGCGAATGAGGGGCGGGAGGGGGTGGTAAACGAAAAATTCGAAATTCAACGCGCGTGGACGACACGATCGTATATTTATTTTTTTTCTTCTAAATTTCGTTCACGTAAACAATATTCAGTTGGCATCCAGTACGTTACGCGTGCGCGAGGAATACCCAACGTCGTATTTTTCTCGGCGACCGCACTGCCCTATAATCGTCGTCGTCGTGTCGTACTACTACGTATTATACTACGACGTCCGTGCCCTGCAGTCGGTCGGGATATCCAATAACCGTTTTGTACCTGTCCATATATACTTGTAACGTAAATACGCACTTACACGTCGCGTTTCGTTTTTGCACCGCAGGAATTCCCGAGCTGGGCATCGAAGAGGTGGAACCCATCGTGATCGACGAAATCAACTTGGCGCTGGGCTCCGGTCCCGACGGTTACCGGGCCACATTCAAAGACATCCAAGCGTACGGCGTCAGCAACCTGACCGTCAACCAAGTCAGGTACTACGACGAAAACGAGTGCCTACTATAAACGCGGACAAATAACGGAAATCGTATGCGGACCGTAATGCAACGTTTGTTGTCCGCGCGCACGGTAGTGCAGTGAGGAAAAAATAAATCTTTGGACGTGCCCAAACGCGGGAAATCGTAGGGTTATTAAATTTGTAAACGTGATGAACCGTCATACCGACCGTATCAGGTCCTTTTGTGAAATTCATAAAATGAGACTTCTAAACAATTATTAAATTACAAATAATTGCTATAACCATAAATATATTGTTGTTCAGTCGAAATAAACGGAGATGAAACAATGGTACTTAAACGGAAATCGTTACATTATAATTTATAAGTACGTCCTTACACACCCCATCTAATAATTTAGTGGAAACGATTACTATATTACACCAATTGTAAATTCATTATTTTGTTGGTTTCGCTCATCACGCCAACTATGCGATTTTCGTTCCCGTGTCTTTGTTGGCCATCGATTGTAATATACGTTATTGTTCATAAACCATAAGTCATAATGCCCCGAGTTTAGGCAAACGAGAACAAGCGAAATGATGCAATAAAGTAGTTACAAAATATACGTCAAAATAAAGATATAATATAGTATTGAATTTTGAACAAAAACTCAATTTCCGTTATTAAATTACTAATGTGTTACGTATTTTAAATAATGTAACGCGAGAATCTGTTCACATTAAAAATGGAATTATCGATTTGACGAAATTAACTAATTTTTAGTTAAGCTAAGAGATAACTTAACTTCGAACTTCGAAAATACCAAATTCATGGATAATGTGCTTACTTAATGTCCTTAATTTCAATATTGACTTAAAATCTTTTCGAAAAAATTCAGTACCGACAAGTGTGTTTTTCAAAATAATTCAATTTGTGTGTGGGAAAACTTTGATTTGATTACAAAATATAATGCTAGAACAAATGTGTTTACAATGTTACAATGTTAACGTGTATTTTTATTTTCTAGATCTGACCTAAACTCACTTCAGTTCCAATTGACTTTCTCAATCCCGAAAATTTCAGCTACTGCCCATTATAGAAGTTCCGGCGTGCTCATTATGGTCCAAGCAACCGGCGGTGGTGAATACTGGGGCGAATACGGTAAGGCTTCATAAACCATGAAAATTGAATAAAATTTTGTTGACAACCATCACCGTGACCGTCTTGTTTACAGAGGGTGTCAAAGCCAAAGTCTACATCAAAGCTAGTGAGGTAGAACGTAATTCTCAAAGATACTTACATTTAGAAGATTTGAAAATGGACTTTAGCGTTAAAGATATTCAGATGGGTATCAAAAACGTCCATAACGGAAACGCTGTCTTAGGTAAGATAGTATTTTAATAGATATATTGTGATGTACTTTCGTATAAACATGAAAAAATGTGGTTTTATTTTTTATTTGAACTATAAGTACCTATCTTACTTCACATTAAATTTCTATAAAAAAAAAATAAAATTGTTTTGTGGTTAACACTGTCTTAAAATAATAATAAAGTTTTATGAAATGTAAAAATAGTTCAACATAAATATCAGAGATTACAAATAAGATCAATCAAATTAAAATATAAGATAAACAAATAACATTTCTTTCCTGAAGTATACTATGTAATATCTTGATGAACATTTGATGTACGGCCGGTTTCAATTTCAAAAACTAGGTCTGTCTAAAAAACACGTTCAACTTAAACATTTTTACTAGATTTTTGATTTTGTATAAACTTATTCCATCATTTCATTATTAAGTGTATTATACCTTCAAGTACCAAATACACATGTATGATCAATCAACTCGCCTGATTCGAATATTGTTCACTTTATTCTTAATACAAACAATTAAATGCGAATAAGGTCCATATACGTTACATCGAACTTTTCATAAATGTGAATTAGGTACAGTAAACGGTAAAATAGATTGATAACAAACACTTTTGTACATAATTATCACAACAGAAGCCGCATTGAACTTGTTCATCAACTCCAACTCACAAGAATTGCTCAAGGAGATGAAGCCGCATATTAAAAAGAAGCTCATGGTCACCATGAAATCATTCATCGACAACTTGTTCAGCAGAGTACCGTACGACAGCTGGATCATCGATTGAAAATCCGGATTCAGTATTTCCGGACAGATTGTTACTCCGTGCTAATGTCGTATTCCAAATGAAAACGCGCCTCTTACTGCACAATCGCAACGCTCAATATAGAGTGCAATAATTTATAATTTATCACATTCAGATATTTTTTTGTATAATATTATTTTATAAATAAACGTAACGCATAGGTATAGTGTGAAAGAAAAAACGCGGAAAACAAAATAACAAATAATGCTTGATCTCGTTAATTTATTTCTATTATGTACCAAAGCGTAAATGTTTTTTGTACACATTGGATGTCGAGCATTTATTTCATAACACATTGTGATCCCCAATTTTATATTTTTGTAAATGAACATTGAATCTTGTACACTTTAAAACAAACTTAGATTTTATATATTTAGCAATTATTCGAGTTCTTGATTATTATTTTGATTGCGTTGCCGGTTGAGATCAATTCCGAAAAATTGTTAATTTTTTAAAATAATTATTTTTATTTATTGTATGTTCCTTTTCTTATTATGGTCAAATAAATTAAAATCATTATAAATATTTATATTTTTTTGTTATGATTACGTGCAGTTAATGCAGCAAACTAAAATAGCAAATATTGCATTTGCATTTTAATGAACTAAACATATTATGTACCTAACACTATTAGCAAAAGTGATTTATAATTACAATTTAAATATATTATGGTTGCAATGCGGGATACTAAACACTTTTTGACGTGTATGAAATTCCAATCAAATAAATTGAATATAAAATTACCCAGACACCAAGTAAATAGTTGGGAGGTGCCATCCACAACATTGTTTTCTTTAGTATTTTCATAATATGTGTTATTGTTTCAAACCCATTTTGGAACTCCGGGTAAACTCTAACGATTCTATAGTAAACAGTTTTGGATTTTTTTGTGCAATATATAGTCATTTGAAATTTGAGAGTTATTTTAGTTTTATTTGTAAAATGTCGATAAAAAAATTTTGTTTGATTTTGAAATTTTGAAATTTTAATACAATGTTTTTCGTACATTATTCTTACTTGGGTAAAATAATTGAAAAAGTCTGTGTTCACAATTTTTATAAATAAGTGTTTGAATTTGACATTTTAATAAAAATCAATAAAATCACGAAATCTGTCCACTTTTTGTAGTTAAAAGTTGATAAACATTTCAATATAAATACTCAAGACTTTAGAACATAGTAGAAAAGTTGTTATTTCCAGCAAAACCCCAAAAAAATATACCGGAGAACCGTAAAAAATGTATATTTTGAATATTTTTACCCGGTGTTTCCGCGATATCGATTAAACGGTGTTAGTTATTTCATCGTAACTCAAAGGATAGTAATTGGAAGGACTTGACATTTTTACAGAATACTTATATAAATATTTTATAGAAATGGTTAAAATTTCAAATGATTTCAACGATTTTTATATTATTCATAGATATATTGTAGTCTCCGTCTGACAAACGTACAACATAGAAATTTTGCGTTCAGTAATTCAAATGTAGTGTTGTAAGCTTTAATATTAGAACAAACATATATGTTATGAAACTTGAAGGGAAGATATTATCGGTGTTTTATTGATCGGCTTTATCGGATATATATTACTTTTTTAAGCGAGTTATGTGTTTTCTTAACTTTATATTTGGTAACGGGTTAGTTTACTCTAATGTTAAAGTAATAGTTATAACAATAATGGACATAACTACTGAACGCAATAACTGACAGCTATAACTACTGAACGCAAAATTACTACGTTGTACGTTTGTTAGACGGATGCAACACATGCGGGTGTCTATGATACTCATGCATATAAGTTGTATATTTTACAATACGGATTTTCAAATTTATAGGAATACAACGAGCCATAAGGTACATTCTAAATAAATAAGTGTAAAATAGTATACTATACATAGTGAATACTTCACTTCTGATTTACGTTTACTGCTTGATATGGATCTATAGGTGGATTGATTTAACATTTTAAAAATATTTAGTATAAAATACATGATTAAAGGAGACATTTTTTTTTTTATATAAAATAGAACATCCAAGTAATTTTTGTTATTTCATAAAATGATAAACATGCAATAATAATTATAGTCATACCATAACGGGTACACTGTACGTCTGTACAATATAATATAATATTGAACTAAAATAAAAATGATAACTTTATTGATTTTTAAGGCTTGAAAATTTAAATATTTGTAATTGATGGCAGTTTGTTGATATCAATAGTTTATCTTTTATTTGTATGTTATAAGTTATAACTAATAAGTACTATAATTTATAACCAATGGTTATAATATATATTGCCATGTATACAATTTTATGAATCATGTTTATCAACGTATTAGTAGGTATATCATTTATAGTTAAATAAACAAATATAAACAAATTAACGCTTTAAACAAATTTTTAAATTTATCAGTTAATAATACAATATTAATTAAGACTATATAGTTAATTTAAATAAAATGATTGATCTAATATTTAATTTTAACATTATCATATTGTTTATTTAGTTGACTCATAATCTATAAAATAATCTCCGTTAAAAATCGTAATCAAAAAATCATTCAGAAAGTCTTCGGCCATTTAACTGTGAAGTCACCATTGTATTTGAATATCAAGAGAAAAATGATGGACTCGAGGGAGACGAACTCTCATCACTGTCGCTACATAGTGTTGCTTATCATTGTACATCTTCTCGGAGCATACGGTGAAAACCAAGACGTAACTGTTGTAAAATCCGATTCGAATAATACCGAATTGCAGTTTTCAATTGTTAACGAAGGTAAATATTTTAGCAGTATTTATAACAAGATTATTTAATCGAGTTTAAATTATTTGACTACAAAAACCATCATTTACCTTTAAATGAATACTTGTAATATAGGTATACGTCGTAAATTATATTATGATCTAGTGAAATAAGAATTATTTAGTCGATGTTCCGATAATTTTATAATTTATTTTATTGTGAGTGTTATATTATCTATTGTACTAAGTACGTCTACTACGTTTTCAGAAATATATTACACTTCAAACTATGCGTTAGCTGCCATCATTTGTTTGGCGAGTTCGGAACCGCATCGGACCCATCCTGATGCAAGTAAGTTTATACATCACTCGATCATATTATAGAGAGTTTGAAAACAACATAATATTACCGTCAACATAATCGTTCAATTGACCTATGCGGAAATAGCCGTACGCTCGAAAAATACCCATCAACGTATTATTAATTTATTGCGAGAACATGTTTGCGTGATTGATTATTTGATTTATGTGATTTATTTCGCCATAGATTACATTGACATGTGCCAGAACTCAAGCTCGAATGACAGCGGATGGTTATTATACGCAGAAAACAATTGGGCTGTGCAATTTCGTAAAGGTTGGTTCGATCATTAACACAATACATTATTGCTACAATTTCCGTTAAGAAATCTTGTGCGATTCGAAGTCTAGTAAAGTCTAGTTTAGCTACCTCACGACTTTTTGATTTTTTTTTTAAATATAAGGATTGCACTGTACTAAAAAACGATTGTGCAAAAAAAAAACGGTTGAAAACAAGAGTTTTTGTGTTATCACATTTTGTGATTACATTTCAAAATTGAGTTCATTCTTTTTGTTAAGTCTTTTAAAATCGTTAAAATAAGTCTGGTATGCAATTTAATAATTGAAATACCGAGGTTATATAGAATTGAGTCAATATGAAGTCGTCAAAACCATTACAATATTTAAATTTTAAAGTGATAAATGCGAAAGCAATACTTATATTTAATGAGCTAAATTTAGATTTAAGTTATTTTTCTATTATGAACATAATAAATACAAGTCATGTGTGTAAGTATCAAATAACCTTTCAATCTTTTTGAAATATTTGAGGTTGACCCCTCATATTTAGAATTATTATCAATCCAAATATTAATTTTTAACATTAATAAGTTCATTCATGGTAAAAACGAATAGTAAAATTATTAAAATCAAAAATGTAATTTAAATCCGTAATTTTATATATTATTCTAAATTATTAAATTAACTGCGCTAGAGATCGATACAATAATAATATGAACAAAATGCAACTTTTTAATTACCGTTTAAATGTATTTGTGTATTAATGTACTTATATAAATGTAATTTTATTTTGATCATAGACATTTCTGAGCTGGATATTGAAGAGATAGAACCTATTGTGATCGAAAAAGTCAACTTGATGCTAGGTTCCTATCCGTACGGGTACAGGGTCACGTTAAAAGACTTCCATGTGCACGGTCTTAGCAATCTGACGATCAATCAAATCAAGTACTTATATTACGCTTCCATGCTGTAGATCATAAAATTATATTCTTACTTATTTATTATTTCTTTCATTTTTATGTAGGTATATATATATATACAATAATATATATTATTATCACTTTTAACTTACCATTAGGGTACTTTTATTTATAATCGTGTATAATTTAAAAAAAGAAAAATCTATGAAAAAAGTTAATTTAATTATTCCTATCAAATCACTGTATAATATTTTTGTATAATTTATTTTTCAGAACTAATTTAGATGATTCTCTCGAATACCAAATGACATTCTTCGTGCCTAAACTTTCATTCACTACTTTGTCTAGAGTTCTCATCATGTTTGCAGCTACAGGTGGAGGTGAATACTGGGGAGAATTCGGTAAGATGTTACACGTTACATTAATAAACTCGTTGTATATTTTTCCGAACGCCTCATTGATGATATTTTTTATTCATAGAGGATATCGAAGCCGCAGTGTATATTAACGCCACCGAAGTAGTACGTAACTCAAAAACGTTCTTGCATTCAAACGATATGGAGGTGGATTTCAATTTTGGCGCAGTTCATATGGGAATAAAAAAAACAAACAAAAAAAATAAAATTTTAGGTAAGACTATACTTTTATTTGAATTGATTTATATTTATGCTAAATACAACGGGTGGTGTTAGTTGTCGTTTTCGCAAATTGAGAAAATCAAATAAGTATTTTAAATACCCACCGAAACAATTAGAACAGTGATAATACTTTTCGTATGAAATACAATATTTTCTATTTTTAAAGTGATATATCTTTTCTATAATATCTACAGTATCAACCTTTTAGATATTCGTGTTACCTACAGTTTAAATAATAATCACATATATATATATATATATATATATATATATATATATATAATGCCTACATTTTCTGATTTAATAATCTAGTAACTATAAGAAAGTTATTTCGCAATTATAAAATATATAATATATGTACAATACTCGTACACTTGGTTATCAAAAAGCTTAATGATATAAAATATGTTTTAAAACGTTAGATATTATATTATAATATTAACTAATATTGTTATGTTTTTATTATGTCAAGTAGAATCTGCATTGAATTTGTTCATCAACGCTTATGCATTAGAGTTCCTCAAAGAAATTAAGCCATGCCTCAAAAACGAGCTAACGTTCATCGTGAAATCATTCATCGACAACTGGTTTAAGACAGTGCCCGTTGATAATTCATACTTGTACTGCAATTTCAACGGCCAATAACGAACATGAACATTTGTAAATAAATAAAATGGCATTTTAATAAACTTTTTTCAAAACTAAAATTTTTTTTTACTAATCTTATAATTTCTTTTTCTATATACTATTGCAAATAATCGGCATTAAATACATTCTGCACGAATACATTTTCTTTACTATGTGCACTGTTCAGTAAGCATAGTTTAATAATGTCAGATAATAGTTGTTATTAAAAAAGCAAAAAATGTTTAGCGCGTTAGCAGTTTAAAGAAAATATTATTTTCAAAGTGGTTATTTATGCAAGTACTTTTTTTTCTACGCTTTATTTCCCTGTCATATTTGAGTGCTGATTCATACTGTAAGGTACAGCTATTCCAATATTTGTTATTCACTTATACTTATTTTCTTAATGCAGATGTGACAGGATCAATTTCTGTTTAGTAACAACATTATATTGCTTAAGTTGCAAAACATTTAAATAATTATGTTTGAATTAAAAATATACAATAGTGTCCAGTTCTCTAGCCGTATAAAATCTTCTGCGATGTATACATAAAAATATATTATGACACACAACTGCAAGCTTCACCACAATTTCCATAATGGGTTGGCGTAATCGTTTTAAAGTTATGAGTCGCAGTCCTGTATGTTAGTTTATAATAGATAACGTCCAAGAGTACAATACTCAAATCGGTTCATTCGCTGTCGACGTGAACCCTGTAAACTTTTATATAACCTTTCAAAATATGGTAAGTGCGTATCGTGTATTCACAGTCAGTATTGATACATTAATATTCATATCTTACATTGTTACACTATGGTTCCGTGGGCTATGGTGTATTACGGCTATTCTAAGAGACTTGGACGAAAATTAGTGAAATTGTAGTCTCTATATGCATGAAATATGTAAATATTTGAGAAAGACTGATGATATAATTAATAATAATCAATAAAATTCATATAGTAGGTCATCTCAGTCAAGAAGTTTAATAGACTTATGTATCATAGGGATCTATATTAATTGAACTGCTTTCGTCAGAAACTACACATTTAACTCTACAGTTTTTCTTTGCTTTCAGTATTTAACTATTGTATTATGATGTTTCAATTCTCACTTAATATTTTTTATTATCTCTTCTAGATAGGTAATTGAAATAATCATTCTTTTTTTTACGAAGAATAAAATATTAAGAATTGAACATTGTACATACAACATCAAATTCTGCGGGTACTCTATTAACAGCTTGTTTATTAATGCTTCCGAGTATTATGTATATGCAACCAACTGCCAACAAACTGATATTGTACCCTAAAAACTTCACTCGGTGTTCTAGGTATTTAATCTGTTCACGAATTCAGTAACAGTCAGCAGTTAATAATTATTGATTTAATCATCTCTGAATTAAAATGTATTATAATATAAATTTAATTATATGAATAGTTTACATTAATTATAAGAAAGAGGATTACTTTAACGAATTTATATAAACATTTGAATTGATTAATACGATTGTGTACCTAACATATGTATCTTATAAGTGCATTGTGCATAGTATAGACTATAGAGTAAGGATTCGAAATAAAGACATTTTAAGATATCTAAGAGATAAAAAAACCATTTGATTTACAATGATGTAATTTAATTTGAAATACTTACATAATTAATTATAGATAGATAAAAAATAATTATCTTATATCTATATATTCATTCAGTATATGCAATACCATAACATGATGATAACATTTTGACAGCCTTTTAAATTCTACTGCACAATTAATCCTTAAAAAAAAAGTTTTTATTTATTTCAACTCTTCATTTGTAAAATTTTTGACACTGACTTCATTATAAAAATATTTTAAAATCGTTGTATACATATGAAATGTGCATAAAATACAATGTGTGAACTGGAGCTTTGGAAAAGAACGGAAGAAAACAATTACTTTTTTTCTGTTGGTAAGTGATATGTTACATAATAATGCCAACATAACTGTAATAACCCAATAGTAAAAGGAAAAATAAGGTGGTAAAAGGAATCGGGTTACTGCATATCATTACATAACCTTGTATTAAATCTCCTCTGTTCTCTAAAATTAAAATATTTTATATCAATAAATAGCAAATCAAGAAAACTGTTAAGCAAGAAAAATAATTAATAAAAGAACATTAAACTTTTAAATGTTTATGATTCATACTTTCTGATTGATATGGTTAAAATATAATAAAGTTCTAATTCTAAGTAAACAGGTATATAGACATATAGTTATCGTATGGTGGACTTTTTTAAAAGACCATTACATTTTTGGGGTCTTTTACTTTTCTCAGAATTTTTTTTTTCTAAACAAATGCATTCTTATGATTTTGAAACTAATCACTTCACTCGCAATGAGAAGCTAATATAAGCAAAGACACTGTGTTTTCCTCTCGTTTTTATTTTTTATTAATTACGTGTAAGTACGCGTGTATCAACGGTTGATAAATGGTTTTTTTATTTCAAGGTCGAAGCATATTTGTTAGAAGTATAAATAAATTGCTTTGTATTAATATTTATATTTTATGTAGTTATGCAAATGTAACAATTTCATCATGTAATTGTCGAGCTAATTATATAATAAAAGCCCTTTTTATAAAAAAAAAAAAAAACAATTTCATCATTTTAATAAAATTTATGTTACTGTTTAAGCATTTTTAAAATAAAGACATTATTAGATACCTGTAGTCATTGACAATCAACATTTTGATATTTAACATTCTATATCTTTGTATGTAAATATCTCCGAAACGCCTATAACAACGATGATTTTATTTCACTGCGTTTTTTAATTTAAATGAATACGTCTAGAATATGCACGCGCCTTTGTAATAATTACATTATTGTAACTATGTCGTTGCTAAAATATATTATCCGACTAAACTTCCAGCGCACTCCCTATATTATACCTAATTTTATTTCCGTTGATAATTATTAATTTATTTAACAACTAACGATTTGAATATTACTTTGTTATTATTACTTCGCACGTCTACAAATGTAACCTTACATCCCGACTAATAGTATATCTATAGGTTTATGTGTATGGTTATATAAGCAAATCACTTGATTTTTATTACGCGTGTAAATCATTTTAGTAATGCTTATTTAAATATCATGTACATTGTGCACAGATAGTTTCGCAACAGAACATTAATTATACGTATTTTTTTAAGTCTCGTATTAAAAATTTTTCGTGTTTAATAACCAGGAAGTGAGTATTGCCCGTGTAGATTGTTTTAATTCTTATATGATTTTTTTTTGAATTCTTGGATTATATTATATTTGTGAATTATTTATGCGATTGGTATTATACGTTTGTAAAGTATCTTTTAATTAACCTTGAAATGCAATTTTTTCCTTGAATTACATTTGTTCACGTCACCGCGAGAACTGATTCGGTTAAATAACAATAATTATTTTTGTCTAATCAAAATATAATTCTTAGGTATAAAACATGTTAAGAAAATGACAATTAAAACTGTCCTTAACCATCAAACTCGGTGGCGATATAAAAGCAATTTTTCAATTGTATTTACTAGTAGTATGACGGCAAATCAGGTTTGCTTAAGATTTATCCATCTCGCTATAATCGTAGTTACTATTTGACCGGTACATGAGCACATGAACCTGGGAGAAATGGCAAATTCTTTTTATATTACAATGAGCATTGTAGCATTTTGTGTAGATAATGTCTTTTCAAAACTGAAGCCAATACGTAAGTTTTTTTAAAATGCAATCTAATAAATTAGATGTCGTTTTATAATGAATAATTAAATAATTTCATTCGATTTTGTGTGTAAAATTAAAAAATAACGATTGTGAATAATGTAAATCGAAATACATTTTCGGTTACAAATTAATTTTTCTTACATACTTAATTACGATCAGTTAGACATGGTGTTTACAATGCTGTTGTTTATTATATTGAATAATAAACTTAAGTAGTTTTATTATATTTTTTAAAATATTAGTGAATTCGTACGCTATAAGTGTTGATGGTCGATTAATATTCGTAAACAATTTATATTTTAAATTATAATCACATTTAAATATTATTTTGGGCGTATATTTAAATAAAAAATAACACACTTTTAGGAAATATTTATTAGTTAGTAGTCATAGATTTTCCTTAAAAATATATTTGTTAAATTTGCTTTATCCTTATTCGGAATTTGTGTAGTAATAAAAACCATATATTGACATAAAATGTAGGATATTTGGTTAAAACTAAGTAAAGCAATCATAGCTCGAATATTATAGGGGTTTTTTAATATTTTTATTTAAATAATTCAAAATTACTTAAGTATTGTACATTTTTAATTTTTTTAGTACCAATTGGTCCAACGAGTACACTATTTTGTACTTAAAAATATTTGTTTCAAAAACTGAAAATGATTAAGAAGTTAAAAATTAGTAAAAACTGTAAAACTAATTTACCGATTTATCATAATTTAGCTATGTACAAGATAATATTCAACGACTAAAGTATTGTTTAAAATAAACTATTATTGGTTTCAGCTGATTACTTACATATATGCCACCGATCAGATCCAGACATTGGCAAGTGTATTATAGAATCGGCCTATTTTTTGAGAACTAAACTCGCAGAAGGTAAATGAAATTAAAATACGCTGTAATGTATGAAAAATTACACTTTTTATAGGCCTTGTCCGTTTGATAATTATAAATAAATAAAAATCAACTGAAATGTTTCGCTTAAGGAATACCTGAGTTTGACGTCGCACCTATGGATCCAATGTTGATCACCACTCTTGTGCCAACAAGTGGAAACGGGATAAAAATAGAAACTACCAATTTATTGGTCACCGGAACCAGTAACTTCACAGTGCCCAATATTAAGTAAGTACGTTTTAGCTAAATAAAATATTGCTCTTGATATACCCACTAGTGCAGCGGTTCCCAAACTATGTGGAGGCGCGAGCACTTGACACGGGTGGCGCGAGCTGCGTGGTAAATAATAATATTTTAAAAACAACAATAATGTCACATACAGTTATATTGTAAGATTATACTTTAATTGGGAATTTTCGGGTTATCGATATTTTCATCTGATTCTTCGTTAAAAATGAAGTATTCATCATTCTCACCGTTAGGATTAAGGTTCAACATTAAAGATGAATACACCTGAAGTAGCCAATAAAGCTTTGCGTGTATTACTACCGTTTGCGCTATCATATTTGTGTGAAGTAGGATTGTCTGCACTTAAAATCAAAATATCGGTCAAAACTTAATGTTGAAATAGAAATGCATGTTGCTGTCACGGCATTGCTACATAATTTTGAAGAATCATTAAACGTGAAACAATCGTATTGTTCGCATTAAGATTGAACATTAATAGTCATTGTTTATTTTTTCATAACAATAAAAATATTTGTATTCTTAAACATTTTTATTTTTGGGGTGGCGCGAACTAAAAAAGTTTGGGAACCGCTGCACTAGTGTATCGGAACAAGTAAGGTGGTATACATGTGTATATATAAGTTTACTTATCGTGCGTTTGCAAAGTGCTGATATAGATAATCAAAAGTATAATTTTCAAGTGAGATTCCCTCACATGCACGTGCTCGGTAATTATAGTATCGACGGTAAAATCGCGAGGATGATCATAAAAGGACAAGGAGATTTCGATTTGGACATATGTAAGTACGGGTCGAGTACATAACATTATGTTTTCTATGTTATTCCCTTCATGCAAATATATACATTTCCACGTGCCAAAGAGAATTTCAATAATTCCATATGGTTTTATTGGAGATTATAATACGACAGCGATTTGCATTTAAGATGGAGTGAAGTGCAACGTATCGATTTTGGGTAACGTGATCGACATCGGTGGTTTTAATTACATACGCTTCAGCCGCATATCACTTAGGATTACAGTGGACCGAGGCAATATAGAACTGCGAAATTTATTCGGCGGGGACAAAAACTTAGGTGAGTTCAACGGAAGGGTCATCAAATAGTAATTAACAATGTATGTTTTTATTTGCATTACAAGCAGCGCTTATAAATAAGTACGATCAAAATATTTTTTAATATTTTATTTTATATTAAATTAAATTAAATTAAACATAATTACAAAATATCGTAGAACTCTAGTTAACAATAAACTAAAATTAAGCATTATATTCAATGCACATACAAAATGTCACTTACATGTCTATCTCAAAATATTCGAAAATAATAAGTTATAAATAAAAATTAATGACAGTATATACCTAAATAAAAAATAAAAGATTTTAATACATTTGCTTGATGTCAAAGAGAATAAAAAAAGCATTCGAAGGTTAAATATCTTATTCCAATAATATTCAAATAAAACAAAAACAATATTACTTGTATCTTGTTTGACATTAACTATTTCAAATATTGTTTTTCTTCTATATAGGTGAAATACTAAATCGGGCGATAAATGCCAATTTCATAATGTTTTTCATGGAACTCAGGCCGATCATCCAAAAAGTGCTGGAAGAATTTGTGTTGGACACGGTTGAAAAACTCACGAAACACTTTACCTACGAGCAACTATTTCCAGATTAATATATCATATCAAACCATTTGAGTTTTCATGTATATAAGTCTGAAACTAATAGTTGTATGTAATGTGTTAAGGGGGCGTACATTTAACTTGCCGTTTTTACTACTATTTTACATAAATTGGTAACAATATATAAAAAAAAAAGTATATTTTATACGATTACACTCTTGTTAAAATATTATCTCCTTAATTTTAAAAAGAAAAAAAAAGTCAAGAATTGATACTTTTAAACTCAACTACAAGCGGTGTAACACTGCTCAGCACACTAATCCATGACAAAAACTTCCTCGAGTGGCAAGCTAGTCAAAATTTTGTTTACCATATCGAGTACCATTTTACCGGCTAGTTCTTCGATCATCGGCATCGTTAGTTTTCTTAGCTCTCCTTTTTGAGTTTTAATCATGTCGTTTATTGCTCTGTCTAAAGGTTTAAATAACATTCGAACACGTCATGATAGAGTTTTTTACTAATAGTACAGTAACAATAATAGTATACATAATTATTCACTTACTTAAGTTTTGATCTTTCTTGAACAATTTGTCGATCATTACTGAGTAGTCTTTGAAGTCAACTTTAATGCTAATAGTGTCGAACAGTAAGTACGTCTCATTCTTCCTTTTAATGGTCTGACCATTCAAAGTAGCTTTGACCGAAGTATCGGCTGGAAAACAATATTGTGATGTCAGAATTATTAATATTTGTTGAAACCATTCATAGTGCACCTACTATAACCATAATAATATGCGATGTATCAAAGAACAACAAATGTTTACATGTATCATGATTAAACCACAATAAACAGTATGCATTTGTAACATATGCCGTATAAAATATTTATAAGTCTACGTAGCAACATTTATAGTTAAAAATAATAACTACGTGAGTACTAACTGAGTAAGAATTTATCTATCAATTTTTTTAAATAATAATTTTAACAGTAATAAATAATAATGAATTGATTACAATAGAAACTTTAATTCCGTACCTTTATATTATGTGACAAATAATTAACTGTATACAATGTAATATAATTGTAAATAAGTACTCAAAAAACATGATCAAAAAAAATTTATAAATTGTAATGCATGAGCATCTTTAAGTTAAATTAAAATCTTTTAGCGCAACACATAAGATACCGGTAAATCATTATCTGGTTATGCTTTTTTGAATTCATACGATTACGAGTTTCAATTTGGGATTATGTATTTTATTTCCACGTCAACTTAAATAGAATTTAACTAATTCAAAGTTTCTACAAGTTCATAATAAAACATTATAATGATAGGTATTACTGATTAAGCCAACAATATTTTATTTATTAACCACGGATAATTCATACTATTTAAAGACCTCTCGAAAATCATAATATATTATACTCGTATTGTATTTTGATACACCACAAAAATGTTTTTCGTCCTTTCAATAGTAATTCCTCAAAATTGTTCAAATAAAAATGTAAATATAATATCGGACATAGATCGTAATATAAAGGTTAACTTATACCTATTTTTAGACCGGCATTTCTTACTTAGGGCACGTGAGATGATCTCAGGCCTTCAGTGGTTACGTGAAAGAAAAAAAAGGGCAATGCTGGATGTTTTAGTATAACAGGGGTGAAGGAACGGGAAGCACTGGTGAAGGGGTCAAATGAAGGTCAAGTGGTACGTAAATGAAAAAAGATTGGGGTTCCTCAACAGCTGGTTTAGACAAACTATTTAAAAAAAAGCATGAGAGGGTATTTCACTTATGGACTAAAGTTGCACTAATATAGCAGTAAATAGTAGTTAAGAGAATATTTTATAAACCTGAATAAAAAGAGTTTGGATGAGAAATTAAACATTACACTATTTTCTTGATCTATATAGGTTATTAGTTGTATTATTCAATCAATCGGTAATTAACTACTTAAAGGCTATTCATATCACTACTATCGTTAGTTGCTACTAGCATAATTCATTAAGCTAAAATAGTTAATTTGAACATGGAGATTAATCTCACAGTTATACTTACTGATATTTATGTTAACCGGTCCTGTGCTTTTGATTGGCATGTTCAACATGTGTAAATTTACATCGTATTCGCCCTCTATTTCAAATCGTGGAAAAGTTAGATCGATGTAAAATTCTTTCTTTTTAATATTACTCCTAAAAAAATTCAAGTCAATTATAATTTGAATTCATACGATAATCATATAATATTGAATATTTTTAAATCGAATAAACATTTTAATATGAATGCTTGATTTGTTAAAATATTTTAACAAATGTTTTCTTTCTCTAAAACGGTATTCTATAACAATGACACTTGCTTGAGTTCGTTAATGTTAAATTCTGACGAATGATGAATTATTAAATTCCGCGCAAATGCCTTATGTTTATCGGATTTCTGACCGCCTCCACCCAATACAGCAGCACCTAAGCCTTGGAATATTTTTAAATCAAGCTCTTGAATAATAAACGGTTCCAGTGTGGGTATATTCAGTTCAGGTATGCCTGTATAGGTAATAATATTATGATTAAAAGACAATAAAAAAAATATATATTAATTTATTACCATATTTATTCATATATTTAAACACCGGTAATGATAATTTCAACGATTGCCGAAGTTAATTGTGTAACGAAGTTTTAATAATAAAACCCTTACGATTAAATTTAATTAAACCAACATTAATAAATAATAATTATTCATAAATAAGTAACCATTTCGTATTGAGTTTAACTTGTTGTTTTAATCGAAAAAGTTTATTCGTCATGAAAATATAATTCGTACGTTGAATAAGCTTAATTGGTGACTTTTTAATTTTAACACCAAATCGGTAAATTTATTATACATAGATTGTATTATTAATTAATAATATTAATGTTAATGATGAATCGTAACTATAAGAATTGTCTTATTGTTTTTTTAATTTTATTTCTTACCGATATTTACTATTGGTCTTTTAGAGAGTATAAATAGAACAAATAATAGTTACCGTTCGTTTCGATGTGAAACATTAATATGACTTAGAAACAATAGTATTGTGCGTATATTTTACATAATATATTATTACCTGTTTTAGCGTATTTTAAAATTTCCTTCACACTGTCGGTCATACATTTATCTAACATCGGATCTGAAATCTTGCATATGTTTGGCACATACTTGGCTAAAATGGTTACAAAAAAAAAAAAAACGATGATTATTATCACCGAATGTATTTACGAGCGATCGGAGTGTACACGATGGTATTGAAGCAGAAAAATAAACAAATCCGATCGATTTGTAGAGCGGCGTGTAGAGACGATGACAAGACCACAAGCGGAGTAAGTAAAAAAGGGAACGTGGAGTATGCAAAGTGAGGCGACTCGGTAAAATCGTGTGTTTCCGAGGGATTCCTGTAGTTCTGAGCCGAGGGAGCGAGACGCGTGCGACGATCATATGTGATACGACTTACCCAGTCTGCTGTTTTTCGCGGGTTTCGCCGTGGTCGCGCAGACAAAAGCCGCCAAGACCACCGACAACACTAACAGCGGCGTCTTAACGGACGAGGAGCCCACGTGCAGCGACGGCATGATGATGATCGGTCGGCGGGGAAAAGCGTTGTTTAGAAGGGACCCCGAGGGTACAGCACCGGAACAGAAGACGCTAAACGACGACGACGACGACGACGACGACGACGACGACGGTTATGACGGAATCGGAAAAAAAAATAGTAAAAAATCGCCGGTGGACGCGGTCGGAAGTCCGGTGAGAGGATATGAAAAATTTCCAAAAAACCGTCGAGTCGATGAGCGTCGCGTTGTTTAGCAGCAGCTGTCCTGTGCGGCTCCCGGAGTGCGAGTGTACGGAGGGCGATCGGCGCCCGTCAATTTTAATACCCCGGGTACGTGCGCGACATTGACCTTGGCAGTCCATCTCCCCGCGAAAAAAACGAGTCGTAAACGCGTGTAATCGCCGACGCCGCGCAGACGTTTGGGGAAAAACAGCAATCATCATCATCGTAGTTGTAAGATTATTTATCATTGCGCACGTAAAATCATCAACAACGACCGCGACCGCGAAGACAAAGGAGGATACGAAGAATATAATTGCAGTGCGACTAGCCGTCGTGATATTATTATACACCGGGTGTCGGCCAAGAATTGGCTTCTCCCGCTCTCGCTCACTCTCGATCTGCATAGTACGTCTCTTCCGACTCGTGGAAAAATAATAACAACAATAATCGCCGTACCGTCTGATCGTCGCACTTCGCCCACCCGGTGTACGCGCGTCTTTGTGCGCGAACCGAGGAAACCGGCGGTTGTGCACCGTTCCAAACCGGTTGTCGGGCTCGGTCCGCGGTGGTGCAGAAAGCGATCGTGTCACGATATCGTGGTAGCATCGCGGCGCGAACGTCACTCGCACTGTATAACGTATACGTGCATACTGCATACCCACACCGCACGTGCGATAACATCTCTAGCGCGCGAAAATGATGCCGATGATTACGATAATAGCTCCTAATAATAATAATAATAATATTATGTTGTTGTCGACTGCTGTTAAAAGTAATTGAAAATACTTATACTTGCTATATTATTATTATTATTATTTTATTATTTTATTGTTATTTCTATTATTATTATTATTACTTAAATTATCATGCTCAACTGTTAAAAATGTACCATTAATATCACTAGATGTAGATAGCCACACAGGCTAGGAACATCTTATATATAATTAATAAAAAAAAAAAAAATTGAAAATACGCGTGCAATGGTAACACCATGTGCGTATATCATCGTTTTTCTGCGCGGAATTCATTTTCGTCGACGAGGACAACACCTATAATATATACGTTTGTATAGCAGCCGAGTGGAAAAGTAGAAACGACAATGTAGAAATAACACCGCTTCTGCTACGGTGTCTCGGACAGTATTGTGTTGACTGACGTCGAGAAATTATTAGCACACCCTATTCGAGATTCGTGAGTGAAATATTAGGACCGTCTGCATTTAGAGGCGTTTTTTTTTCTCGGAACAAACTAAATTCAAACGAGTACAGCTAATGAGAGTTCGAGGAAAAACAAATTTTGATTGAGAATGAGAACGTGAATATTTTCAATATGTACATCGGAAGCAAAAAAATGTCGTCTGACAAGCTTCCCACGAATAATCTTTTGTAAGAGTCCGGATTTTTTTCATTTTTCTTTTGTTTTTAATATTTGGTTATAGTTCGTTCTCTTCCGATTGCGAGATTTTTTCACTTCGTATCTCTATTTTAATAATAATATAAAAATAAATTATTCCCTCTATTATAAGCATACTATACTTTGGAAAAATAATTATGTACAGTAGCAAGTTCTTTTTCATAGGAATGAGGTACTTTCAGAAGTACAGGAACAAAAAAAAAAAAGAATGTTATAAGAACACGAAATTCTGTTACAGCTGGTATATATTAGAATATCATTACATACTCTATTTACACGACGGTAAGTTGGTAAGTCGTGTAACAGAAATGTATCGGTGTAAATCGGGTTTTGCAGGATTTTCAGTACACGTATGTTTGCAGGCCGGACAAATTATTGCATTGAGCTCGTTTTAAATTTCAGGTATTTGGGGTGAGTTATATATTTTTATGAAACAGTTACACGATTATTTCAAATGTATCTATTTTCATGTGTTTTAATACATGTTTTGGCTAAGAACTACAGCTATAAAGGGAGATTTAAAATATTTTTATCGTGTTACAGTGTAGTACTTGGGTCTTACTAAACATTTACATAATATATACTATGTATGCATACCTACATACTATAGCTAATGCGTCACGAAAACCTGTATCAAAACACTCGTCCAGACGCGCTACGCTTTCAGCTTTGTGTGGAGTTAATTTATTTCTAAGTATAAGAAGTGGATATGGTTACAATCAAACAACTTTTGTAATCCATCGGATATTGTAATTATAATAAAACATCGATTATCGACTATCCCCTTAGTTATTTCTTGTGAAAATCTGATGATTATGAGGTGGGGAGAACACAAATTTAAGCATCCGTACAAATAATTTTAAATTGATTTTTACTCGCATCGTTTAAAACGTGCTGGACAACGACCAACATTTCGAGGAAAAAAATGTAGGTACAATTAGTTATATAATAATGTGATCAAAAATTATATTTCAAGGAATGAAATTAAATCCTTCATGAAATTACTCATTGCTGACCATATTCTTATTTCTTTGTAATAATTATGGTTATAACCCTGAATTCCGATTATAATTTATTTCATATCAAAGGATTAACATTTTTTACATAACTTAAGTTATTTCAACTAACTTTTGTATTTCAATTTTAAACTGATGTGGACATTTTATATTTAAAATAGACCATTATTGATAATATACCCATTTTTATACTGCGATTTGAAAAAATTGATTTTTATAAATTATAAGTTCTAGAACGGTTTGAATTTAAGTGTAAAACTGTTGAAAATTTTTCTATAAGATTATTATGACTTATGAGTAAATATTTACAATAAATTGCAGACGATCATAAACCAAAAAATATGTAACTTTTAATGTATAAAATAGATACTTACCTGAGAACAAAACCATGTCTACATTAGAGTACCTATTGAATCCAAATTAGATATTATACATAAGTAGTGTTTTTATAAAGCATAAAAAAAGTATATACATGATGTAAATACGTGTTTCTTACTTTGACAAAGGTTCGTTGCTTAATAATAAATACTCCTTAGAAAATTTCTTTCAAACATTATAAGTGACAACATATTAAACGTACTAAGCAAACACTGCCTATTTTTAAGTACATTATTCACTAACTAGAGGCAACAAAACCTAGTTAGACAAGTTTGTGTAATTATATTTGTGTTTTATATTAATGAACCACAATGAATCGCTGTAAGCACAAAAATCGCCAGCTCTCACTCCCAGTTCTAAACTTTGTTATTTCATTAGACGTTATTACTATAAGATGTGGTAAATCTCATCAAATTGTAGCCGCCAGTAGACAAATATTCTAGCAAATTATATATTATAATGCTCCCCTGCTGGATTATTAACTAAACTTCTTTTTGATTAACTATAAATTGTTTTTTCTTGTGTTAGACCAAAGAGCGAAATTTGAGGTGCATGTTTGGGGGCTAATATACATTCACGATTAACTTAGCCTTGGGTGGTGACCTCAACGCCTTAATTCACATGGAAAAAACTAATCAAACTTTTTACAAATTCTATAGCTATTTGAGAGGCTATGAGTTTTTCCCTGCTTGGACTAAATTCTGTATGTCTGTAGCGCAATATCGAGTATCAGACTGATACGTATTCAGTAAACCAATCTACATTACAAAATCTTTTCGCCGTATTGGATTAGGGCTTATTATTTAAATAATACCGACTAACGACTAACACGAAAAGATTGTACTTGTTTAATAGCCTAAGATTGTTCCCTAGAATTGTCATATTATCCATAAATTCCATTTTTTCAAAAATACGTCGTCGAATGACATGATACAGGTACATATTTAAATACTCGAGATTTACCAGTAATACGTTATTATTAATTAACAGCAATAGAAAATTATATTTTATAGTGACGACGAAACAAGAGGTGGATGTGGATCAAATATGTTGCATGACATAATATCTTCTAATAATCACTGGTCGGTCTGATTTCCTTGCATACGGGACACAGATAATATTTTTTTTATTTTTAATTAAAAATATGATGCAATGCGTTTTTATATTTGTACTTTTTGGTTTATAATATTGCCAAACAATCTTGAAAAGCCATAAAACAATGTTACTTAGTTGTATACAGAAAAGATAAGTCACGTGACAATTGTAAGTCACATGATAATTTTGTTTAGATTCTAAACGATACAAGTAACTTATTGATTTTACAACAAAGGGCCTCTTTATTTTTGTATTTATTATGGATTATTAAGCATAGAATTGAACATTGATTTCCGATGAGAGTTTTTATCCTGTGAATTCTGCTGTTTCCGGTGATATAATATCATGTAGCGTTTCATTGGAACGGAAATTGGACACGGAAGGTCATTTTCAACTTTTACCATGAGTTTCTTATGTAGAAGGAAAACTAAAAAATAATCACGAAAATTATTGTATTTTTTTTAAGCTAGCCCGGGCTCAACACATTTATTTTAATACTTATTAGTCATTCAATGTTTCAAACCTTGACATTTTATTACAAAACCATTTCAATCATACTTTAATCATTTTTAATGGCTAAGTACTAAACTTCAAGTATCGTTACACATGATTTGTTAAATGAGCCATTAATTCTTCTGTAACACGTAATAGCACCATAGAAAACCAATATTTTATCAAAATCTTAAACAACGAACTTCAAAAAGTAACTGTACTTGGAATGTCATAATTGAAGTTTTATAAAATGTTGAGCATCTTATATTTTTTATAATAATTTGTAGTTTAAATTATAGTTTTTGAACGTATTAGTTTAAAAAAAAACACGAAGATATCCATACATTTTTTACATACAATTTTTATTTATTTATTTATTTTTTTACTTTTATTTATAGTTATTTATAAAAACATTATTGTTGAACCATGATACATTAAATAACACCACAAAAAGTATTACTAAAAAATTACTGAAAATTAAAAAGTAAATTCATACCTTAATCATTCTAACAAAACCTTTAAATGTTTTCCTCGATATTTAATGATTATAAATATACGATGTTTTAATATAAGTATTTCTAAAATTAACTAACAGCAATCCTTAGCTGTTTTACATACATTAAAATATCAAAATTTAATATTTAATTATTATTTCCACTTCTTAGTAATGAACCATAATAATAGTTCTTTGACACTTGGTTGTAAATTATGTAGATAGGTATAATATGTAAATGAAGGCCATTATAGCTAATCTCAACTCACTATAGTTATGAGTTATGACAAATAAATAATAAAATTAATTGAATATTACTATGGCTAAAAAACGCTAATTCGGGATTATCTAAAAAGTGAATTAGTACATATTAAGCGGTTTTACCATTGTAAGTACGGACTTAGTAATTTATATGTTCTTGATTTTTCTGAATCTATATTGTACATCAGCTGACTCAGTGTTTCCCAATCAGGGGGGGGGATTATTCATTAGAAAGTGCTTTAGGTACTGCACCAAATAAGGGAAGGGGTAATTTACAAATTTAAAAACAACATATTCATTTGAAGGAAATGGTGAAAACAAAATAAAATCATAATAATAGCTTGGATCGTTGTCGCGTGTCTATGTACAACATCATTGTTGTCCGGTGTTCGTTAAATTCCTATCGTTCCTTATTACTTATAAACAACAAAATTAATATAATTTATGGGGGGCGTGAGATTTTTGAAAATCTACAAGTGGGCGTGGATTTAAAATGGTTGGGAAACGCTATAGTGCTATAGCTAACCCATTATAAGTGCGCAGTGCCTATACCTCGGTTCTAAGTAAGCGTCTTGTATAGACGCACTTAGCGCATGTTGCCACATATTTTATATCGGCAAGCGTACCTGTAATTTAAACTATTTTTGTACAGTGATTCGATCTCAAGTGTTTGCTGTCTCAAATTAACGAAACATCAAAATTGGAGGTACTTACTCATTATAAATGTGGCCAACACGTTACTTGTAATGTTTATCGATTAAAACTTGTTTCGTTGTGGGCGTTCTAGCAGTTAATAAATAATAGCATGTATGATTTGTGCGCAAACGCAGTGAGGCAAAAGTGAGGTGTACGCATGCTCCCTCATATAGTCTCCGCGACTTGTTTCTGCGCCAGTATCGCCAATGTTGGGTTGGACTTATTTGAAATGCAGTCGAAAAAGAATATGATCATATTTTATGGAATTAAAATATTCAATGAATAAAAATATCAGTGAAATTGAAATCCACTTCGATTGCATAGATAATCGTTATTTGGTTTCAGTATAGGAATGTAATTATTTATACTACGCATCATATTGTTTTTCAGATATTGACCAAACATTTAAAATGTCCAAATAATACTTAAAAAAGTATTTTATACATTATACTTCGATTAATTCAAAATGTATCTATTATAATTTAATAGTGTATAGAATTTAAAAGCTAATTTTCAAAATAACAATTATCAATGAAAATGAAAAGTAGGTAAATACGGAAACGGAATAATTTTTGTTTGAACGAGATTCTAGCATACTAGTAGACGAGACAACATATACTACCTTCTATACTATAACCTTCTCAACCTTGTGCTGGTCACTTGGACGGATACCAAAATTGATTATGATGAAAACATTAAAAACTGGTTTACCGTAAATTTCACCGGTTTTTTTTTCGTATTTTAAAAGCATAATTTAGCGTCTTGAGAAAAACAAAATCTCTAGATTACAAATCATATACAAACATCCTAGATAAATTCATATAATAGATTATTTTTATTCAGTTCAAAAATGATTCAATAGATTTGGAAAACAAATAGGACGTAATAAAAACATTAAAGTAATTCAAATTCTTAAATAACCACAGTATAAAATATAAGGGTTTACTTTTCATTAAAAATGTATATGATTGATTTATATGAAATAATTCAAGGTTATTTGGGTTTACATAACATTATAAAGCTGATTGGGTGAATACATTCATGGGCTTATAATTTATGTAGACAGGAGGGCTGGGGGTTTACTTTTTCCGCCAAAGTGACCCTCGATCATTATCACCGTGTTTGTTTTCGACCAAATATTATGTTCCGTTTTCCTCCAAATTTAAATCAAACTAATTGCTTCTGATATTTTCGAGAACCTTATGCCGCAAACATCTACGAAAATTACATTTATTTTCTTATTAATTTGACTTATATTAGTTATTACTTATATTCAACTATGTTTATACGTTTTTTTGTATAATGTCAGAAAATATGTGATTACGAGAAACCGAGCACACAGTATGCTGGTTTACAGACATTTTAAATTTAAATTCGCATAAATACGTCAAAAGCAGCGCTAAAATATTTACCAAAAATTATTATGAACACGTCAAATTAAAAGGGGATCATACAGCACTACAGCAGACCGTAGTGATGCAAACAGACGTCTCATGTACAAGCAAAATCTTAGTTCAGCCCGTAAGTGTACAGCAGTAGACGACCTCAGTATGAGGGCAAAAAAAATATATTTTACAAGTAATTTGGACAAGGTTTGTGTAGCATTATATTTCCGTTGGGGACATAAGATCGTGTACGAGTGTCGAGTAAATATTTTTCCTGCTAATCAAACGTCTGTATAGTCCGTCCACGATGCCCGTTTTAGATTAAGCCATTCACGTTTCACACTGTAAAAACCGCGCGGATGAAATGTTACCGTCCGCAAACGATCGTGTTCAGTTGTTGTCGAACGTTCGCGTGTGATTTAAAATCGTCTCTGCGCGCGTATATTTATGGATACAGCTTCGGGCGTCCAGGGGTTCTCAAAAATATCAGAAACTAATTTTAATTCCATTTGGAGGAAAACGGAATATAATCTTTGGCGGAAAACGGACACGGTAACAACAATCGAGGGTCACTTTGGCGGAAAACGGCAACGCCCGGTGCTCTTCACCTAGAGCAGTGCTTCTCAACCATTCTTAAGTTACCGCCCCCTTGAGCAGCAATCAATTTTTTAACGCCCCCCCCCCATGTGAGAATTCTAAAATTTAAAATAATACGGTGTAATAAAATATAATGTGCACGCACAATCGCCAAAATAATAAAGATTGGAAAAAAATCAAAGATAATTTACGTATTGTGCATTGCTCAACATAGTACCTATTATTTTTTATAGTGATAGATATCTATTATATGGATTATCAAGTATGTATTATTTTTAGGTCGCACCACGAACAACGTTTTTGCGTGAACACCCTCGCCGCCCCCCCTACCGCCCAAACATATTAACCGCCCCTCTACCACCCAAAACTAGTTCGTCGCCCCTCGGTAACCCTTCACCGCCCACTGGGGGGCGATATCGCCCCCGTTGAGAACCACTGACCTAGAGTTACCTAATAATTGTTTTGTTCAGATCGAAATTGATAGAGCACATTTTCATCTCATCACTTGAGCTAGAAAAAACATTCAATACAGGTAGTGATAATAGTTTCATGAATTCTAATACTTTTTGGTACATTTTATATGAATCTACAAACATTACAATTCATATTGGTATAAGTATTGTATTGTTCGTTTTTTTATTAGGAGCATAATTAATATATAATTTATTTTCCGAGAACATTTGACGTAAAACTGAACGTGTCGTAAATAATTATTAAATTAACTTGGTGAGTTTAAATTAGGCATAAAACCATTTCCATGATTTACTCTATCATTAAAAAAAACCCATGACGATTGGATGAGTAGCTTCGGAGATCACTCATGCCCAACGAAATCCCATTTAACATTTAAATATACCGGGTGTCCCACCAGGATTGACACAGAGCGATCATGTAAATAATGTAAATAATTATCACTTCGTCATTTTTCCGATAAGGTTTGTTGGTTATGTTATTATTATTTTAAATTGTTTAATAAGTACACTATTTTCCTGTAAACTATAAAAAAATTATTTAAAACCATAAATCCAATGAACTGAAAGTTGAACCGTCGACATTTTCAGAAATAGGCACCCCATTAAATGGCTACCTTCGAATTTCAAAAAAATGAATAAATAAAAAATAAATGTTTTAACTTCTTTAACAGTACACTTATTAAAATTGTCTTTGCCCAGGAATGTCCATAAAAAAAAAACAGAATTCGAGTATCTCTGTACTCCCTGTATAGAATATAGATATAAAAAATGTAAACAATTTAATACTCATAGAATATAGTCATGAGTTTAACTTGAAATTAAAAAAATAAACAGTTGTATGCTCAATATTGATCAATAAGATATTAGTTTTATGTGTGTACATATTATTTTTATTTGTTGGTGCTTTATTAAATCACAGAAATATATCTGATTCTCTGATTCTATTCGAATCACAAATTTCGACTTTAGTAATATTTACTGTTATGTATAAAACCAATACTTAAATACAAAATTGAAGATGTGATGAAAATATTTTTGTTATTTTTATATGAATTACAAATAAAAAAAAATAAAAACTTTCAGGGATAACTCAAGTACTCTACGTTTGATGAACTTCATTTCATTACCTTGACACTAGGTTAATAATACGAATTATAAAAAAAAAAATCATTGGATAATATTGTATTTCTTGCATATCTACATGACAGTATATTGTGTACCAATATTTGCATTAATATTACCTTGAAGATGAAAAAAACAAAAATTATAGAATTTTGAAGTATACAAATGAATACAAACGTGAAGTTTTCATTTAACTCTGTTCATATTTACTCGATGACTTGATAAATGTGTAAAAATTACTAAACATACGCATATTTTCGAAAGTATTTGCGTAAATAATGCAAGAGTAATTTAAAGATGTGGATAATGAATATCTAAAACCATATTTTGTCATTTTTTTGGTCAAATATTTAAATCGCCACATTATCAATTATTTTTCAAACGACTAATATAATCAATGATTCTATTATTGAGATTGTGGCCAATAAAACGAAAAGTGATTGATTAATTCATCACTGCCACAAACCGAAATATAGCTTTGAAACACCTCAAATCAAAATGAAGCAGTATTGATTTTCTTATGTTAACCGATAAAACAAATATACAATCACGCAACAAAGCAGTATGTCAAAATATTATAGATATTATTTTTCTTTTGCTGCAAAAATTAATAAATTCAATACTGACATAAGTTTATTAAGGTAGAATTGGTATTGACGGTATTCTACTACGACTACTGGTGGTAAAGCATTGTGTAGAGAAAAAAATAGCCATCATGTCAGCCATGTCAGACATGTAGCCTTAACTCAAAATACCAAAATGTTGTGTTGTGACAGTCATGTAACAACGGTGTGACATAAGAGCAATCTTGTTTGTTTTCCTTGCTGTATCGGATAGATTTGGCATCACAGAAAAACATTTTTATTATTCTTTAATAATAATTTTATTCAGATACAGGTAAGTAAATGCATCAATCATAAATATTTTTTATTTGTTCCGAATATATTTTTCATTAAGTACCTTTTTTTTTATTCATTTTTTATTCTGGCTAAGAAATATTACATTATTTAACATACTAGATACCTTATATTTAAACTAGATTTACATAATTATTGTTCGATAATGTAATAATTACAATTATGCAAATCAATACTATCAAAAATGGTTCTATAATATTATATTATACTTTTTACACCTACTTTAAACAATTTATTTATTCAATGAATATAAAACTACATTTAATTATATAATTAATTATATAATTTATACTCTTGTACAGATATGAATCGGGTATATAAATCATATTCGGTGAGACCATTGCTTCAAGCCTTCAACATTCAAACATATATGGGTAATAAATAATAATATTATGACTGACAGTCAAAAGCAGTTACATTCAACAAAAACATCTCACTTAACTCTTCCGTATCTCATTCGACAGCTTATTTGACTTGCACTTTTTTGTGACAATCTAAATTTTTTGTAAGAATATTATAATAATTAAAAATAATAACCTTGTTGTTGATACTGAATAACGAATATAAAATAAATTTAAAAAATAATTAATTTTTTTATTCTAAAATACATAATTGTAGTTGGGATTTAATTCACAAATAGTACTCGTATCACAATATAAAGCACCGATAACATGCAACTAAAAATACCATAATATCATATTTGGTATTTATACTATAGCATTGATTCTAGAATAAGCTTATTTTATTCTATAATAAATTGCATTATTTAGAGAACAATATTCGATGTTTATTTTATTCTGTACTTGAATTCATCAAAATGAATTAGTTGGTGTACTATATAAGTTAAATGTAAGAAATTGTATGTAACAGTATAATTAATATGCTACGGGATATCTTTAAATTCAAATTTACTGGAGTATCGAAAGAATAATAATGTGCTAAATTTTATGAAGTACATTCGGCTGAATATATAGGTGTAGCTTGGTTGATGGATTCGTTATAAATGTTATAATATTGTATTGACCTTAAACAAATCAAGTTTACTATACCTATTCATTTTAAAGTGCTTAAATTCTGATTTTATTATTAACAGTGTTGGCTTACCAATGCGTTTTTCAATTTTAATCCGGTTATAACATAATTAAACCACTAGCTACTTATATATATATATATTGTATTTTAATGGCAAACTAATTTTAGTTCTTCCATCGAAAACGTGGGTTAGGCAATATTTGCTTCGATTTATCACCAACTAAACAGACTAAAATATTCACATTCAATCCATCGATAATTATAAAAATGCATTCTCATACTTGTTACACAACACAACTACTATATTCGTTAAGCAGTGCATAACTCAACATTAGTACCATACATAATATATTTAAATATCTTAAGATGATTAGCAAGTCGTTTTATTGTAATCCGTCCGCTTTAATATATTCTGTATAATACGAGTATGAATTTACAATTAGAGATTGAGAGGTACGCCGCGCCGGGCAGTGATATAGCCATCAGGTATACTTACATCAACAAATTAATTTGTGCGCGATTTCCTGTGAACGCGCTAATAAGACATTTGAAAAAATATATAATGAAGAATTTAAGTGAAAACATTTTTAAATCACTTTTACAGTGAAACTTCTATACTGCAGTCACCGAAGGGACCGTAAAAAACGACAGCTGTGTAGATATTGTGACGTTCCTTCGGAAGTAATTGTATTATCAGAAACCGATCATCATTATAATATGATATTTAAATATTATATCATAAGCAGGGTGATTTTTTAGACATGCTCCCCTATTTTTTTTTGGCCTAAAAATGCTTTAATTTGAATTTTTTTTCCAATGTTCAATTAACTATAAAATTAATGTTTTCCAACATTTTTTTTTGTTTCGTGCCACCTTAAAAGTATATTCTGTGCAGATAAAAGTTTTGTTCTTCAAATGGAAACACCCCAATTTCACTGCAGTATTTTATTGGGGCCATTTTTCTGTAACTTTTGATATACCAAAATCAAAATAATTCGAACGAGTAGTTTTTTAATTATTCTAATTTAAATATTAAGGAAAACATCATTACAATACCAAATATTATGATATAATTTGTAATTACATGTTATCACTAATTTCTACTAATTTGAAATAACGCGCAATTTACACTTTTCATACAGTGTTCATGTCCAAATTTTGACTACGCGTTACATAAAAAATTTCAGAAAAGTTAATTGAATAATATTTAGAATGATAAATATGGTGTTCCCGATTGATACCATAAGTTTGTATCGCCACAGGACATACTTGAGGTGGCACGAAAAAAAAAACGTTGTGGAAAACAAAGTGTTTATGGTAACTTGAATATTGAAAAAAAAAATTCAAATTAACGCATTTTTACGGCCAAAAAGGAGAGTGAGCTCATCTAAAAAATCATCCTGTATAACATAATGTACTATACTACGTATTATATTAATTTACTACTATTTATTGATAGTGATTGGAACATTTTTAAAATGTATTGTACCAACTACCTTACATCAAACGCGATTAGCCGGAAAACATAGACTGTTAAGTATATTATGTAAAAATACAGAATATATTGCGCGTACCGCGAGTTTACAGACTACCTGCAAAACTTACAAGCTATAGTCGTTCTTCAGCATAACAGATTTTGTGAACCGATTCACCGCTGTGAGGAATTTAATGTAATAAAACCGTCTTATTGTTCCGGTAGGTGGGTACTGGGTGCCTAAATATACACTATTTACAGGAGTAACGCGCAATAGATGACCAATGTTAATTGCGTTAAAACATAATATTACCTTTTTTTTTCTCACTCACGCTTTACGCATCATAATTTTGGGAACAATTATGTTTTAAACATCAAATTGTGAAATCGTAAAACTATTTTTAACCAAACATCAGCTTGATTTCCATCGAAAAGAATACGTATTTATTTTATACGTTTAATATGTAATATTATGCGCCTTTACTTCCTGCTAATTACAAACGGTAGTCTCATTCAGTACTCGATAGTACTGTAACTTATAAAGGACGGTTAGTATGCAAATTATCGATGTAAAAATATCGGTTTGTTATGTTGGTAGTAATAACAATATCTCTGTGCCGTATAAGTTGAAGGTATTTCGTTACACAGGTAGAGTCAGGTATGATTTGGTTTCACGATCGGTGCTTTTTTCATTAATATATTATTTTCAGTGATATTTGTTACCTAAACTATAAGGATAAGATTGTGATAAGATTTGAATAGCCTAATGTTATAATGTTTTCATCACTTTGATCGATTCGATCAATTTCTCCCACGTCTCACACATCTACTATACTAATTCATATAATATGCTTAATGGCCTGTATGTCTGAATACGTTACATGGTAATCTTTGGTGTGTGTTTTTGTTAAGTTATCTAATTGTGGGATTAAAAGTTGAAACACATAACTGCATTTGATTAGAGAGTGCATAACAATAATTATCCGCGTGCTGTGGGGTCCAAATTACTGTAAAGCACATACTTACAGAATGCCGAATCTACGACACCGCAAGGCAAAAACATCAGATCGCCGACCACCTCACAGAGATCCTGAACCCAGAGCCCGACAACATCCTCAAAATCATAAAGTTTTTAGAAGACACACTACTCATAAACAAAATATAATATAACTGTAAATATGTAATAATAATAACCTTTTAAGTAATGTAAATGTTAATGTCCAATGGCCTTGTTGCCGCGGATTATTTGTTTAATAAAAAAAAAAAAAAAATAATTATCCGATAAATATTGTAGTACAGCACGTGTTGAGACCATTTAGTATACTCGAACACTCGGGAGATCGACGAGTTTTTGAAAAAGGATACTGAAAGTGAGTACAAATTAAAACAAAACATGCTGATCGAGTTTTAATTGTGTATTTATAATTAATACGATATTCGTGTTAGCATAAATGCGGTTAGATCCAGTTTTAAGAATAATACTATATACTATTTACTAAGGATTATTCATATTCCCGTGCGCTTGTTTATGCGTGTATGAATATTATAATATCATCATAAATTAATTAACAATCATTTCCGCACATAACAACTAATCGAAATCATGTGAAAAACTTGTGTAGTACAACTTGACGTATGAATACGAGTATAATATTATACTTACTTGAAACTAAGAAGGCTGCGAACGCCCGAACAGATCTTCGGTACTTCAATAATTATTTATTTAAATTAATAAAAAACTATATTTTTGAACATTTCTATGGTTTAAATATATATGAGTTTCGTAAAATAATAATAATACCTAACATTGATTTCGAACCCAGCCACGAACGGTCCATCCCTCTCAGATAACAGAAGACCTCCCCGCTCTTATACAAAAAAGTTATTGTACATAATATTTATATATAATATTTACAATTATCAAACTTACCAAAGAAGGCCGTTGTATTAGTTATCAAAGAAAGCTCAAATAATTATTATAGAACTTGGAGATAATATAATGTCAATTGAATAGAATCGTTGAAAAAATCCAATACAATTGTATGTGACGTAATGTATATAAATATATTTGGTACTCTAATAAATTTAATCAATTTTATCTTTCTTTATATCACATAGATACTTATCTTACTAACTATATACTCTCATACCATAATAAATCTGAACCACGTTTTAAAGCGACGAAGGTCAGAAAAAAGTATTTCAGAACTTAATAGATAGGTAGGTACTAAGTATTAATAAGTAATAACTAATGAGTAATAAGTAATAACTCTAATGAAAAGTAATGAAATAATAAACATTTCACGAAGAAGAAAACTATTTTAATCACATGTTATAAAATAATTTATGAACTCTGCAAAATTTGGTAGTCAAAACGCATTTTAAATTATGCAATATTCTCCACGATATTAATTTGGGTTTTTATCAATAAAAACTCAGTTTATTATATCAATGATTATAATGATACTCGAATTATAGTGATAACTAATAACATATATTATGTGATTCTTATAGAAACTATCTTCAAAGTCCAAAAAATACTTTCATTATTTCTAAGAAAAATCAACGGAATAATATCTCTATGAAATATAAAACAAAGTATACTAGTACTTGTTAAATAAAACATTCGCTACATATAATATGATAATATTATGTATAGATAGATGCGGTTTACACGTAAACATGCTATAAAACATTATGACGTATGACGTTGCACATATTTTGGTAGTAATTTAAAAATGTATTAACCACACGTTGTCGTTAAAATATAATACCCGGGGGTGTTTTGAGTATTTATTTTTATTTTTTTTTTTATGATTAATGTGTAAAACATGTAAACATTCAACGAAAGAAACCAATGATTCTAAACGATAAGATAATATTGCTCTACCAAAATATACTGAAAAGTAGTATTATTAAATTATAGTGAGTACCTGATAATCGAATATTTTTTCCTACCATTTTGATTTATTTAGTACCTATTTGTGCACGAGCATGTACGTCAATGCCTTGTTACGTGCGTAAACCATTGATTTTTGAATATATTCTATAATCAAAAATACAGGATGTCCCACCGGGATTTACATAGACAATCAAATTCTGTTTTTTTTTATATAATCATCCCTGTGCAAAGCTAATTTTGCTGACAAGAGTTTAATGAACATAAGTGTATTATTAGAGAAGTAAAAAAAATAACCTTTTGTTTTATAATTTTTGTGAAATTCGAAGATATAACATTTTACATTTTAAATGGCTTCTCTTTCTGAAAATGTCGACGGTTCAAATTTCAGTTTTCATCGGATTCGTGGTTTTTAATAGTTTTTTTAGTTTACAAAGAGATAATGTAAATTAATATCACCTCGTCATTTTTTCGATGAGGTTTGATAATAAAGTTATTATTGTTTAAAATTATACAAAAAGTACATTATTTTCTTGTAAACTAAAAAAATTATTTAAAATCATGTTGTAAAATCCAATGAAAACTGAAAGTTGAACCATCGACATTTTCAAATAAAGAAACCCAATAGAATGGTTATCTTCAAATTTCAAAAAAATGATTAAATAAAAAGTTAACCTTTTAACTTCTTTAAGTAAACAAAGTTTACTTTAAAGTTTTAACTTTAAAAATTAAAAAAAAAAAAAACTTCTTTTATAAAACACTGATATTTACCAAACTATTAACAACAAAATTGCCTTTGCCCAGGGTTGCTTGTAAAAATAAACATAATTGAATTATCGCTCTGCTTAAATCCCGACGGGACACCCTGTATAGTATCAATGGATAGTACATTCTAAAATCAATCAATCAACTGTCTGAATACTATAAACGCTTTGACGTCAATAATTTTGCACATGTATTATACCGACGTAGTTTTGTTCGATGAACGTAAGCTGATTATCATGACGTTAAACGGTCAAACAAGTCAGAGAGTTTAACGCTACCGGTATCGATATATGCTGATATTATTATACACGTAAAGACGTCAGAAAAATACATCTTATAATTATTTATTTCACTTCTTTTAAGTTATTTACCATGCTAATATTATGATATAAATTACAGTGGATCGACGCAAATATTAAAAAATCAGAATATTCTTGGTAAAAGGAACGCATAATTTTATTCATTACACACGCACATTAACTAAAAGTGGAAAACTAGTTTTGGACAAAAATATTTCATATCATTATGTTGTCATATACTGTTATAAACATATGATGTATCATTGTACCAAGGAATTCGCTGTATCCTCTTCATAAAAGGTTTAACCGCGGTCATGTGTCATTACAGTGATGTTATACGTAGAACGTTGTTGTTTTCGCAGAGCCGTTCCAAATACTCGCCCGAGTGGCTCAACGATCATGTTTTGGTCGGAGAGTATTTTTCATTGTACAACTTGGTGTACTCATACAGTTTGATCGAAAAAATACATTTCACGTGCTGAAAGTGAAAAATTAGTCGGTAACAATAATTGCCCCTTGGTCGTTAAACACAATACTTGCGGACAGTTAACCTTGATACTCGAACATAGGAAATAATTCATTTTGTTGCCGGTAAATATCCACGACTCACGAGTATAATAAGTATACGAACCGAATGGCGGCGCGTGTAATGGTAAACATGATGGATCTCATGCGCATATCTTAGGATACAATCTAATGTAAATAGTAATATGTAAATTAAATTATAACAGCTGTTATTAATGGAAGTACCTATTCCAAACCAATAACGATTAATGGCGTACCATGAGGTTATGTCGGACGCGGCGTACCTATAACTTATTATTTATTTCGTGCACGAGCTTTGGCGTTTAAGCATTTACTGAACTTCCGAATCATAATACTGTTCAAATGGAATACAAAACATAATGCTTATATATACGTATACGGTACACGCACTATTGTTTATGTATACTTGAGTTTGCTATAACCAATACGTTAAACGCATCTACATAGTTTTGTACACCGAGAATGCTATGTTTCCGAACTTTATTATGCTTACTTGATAATATTTTAAACACATCACGTTGATTTAAAATGCAAGCTCCATTTTTTAGTGAACCCCACACAAAGTGTGTCATCCAACTTATTTATTACACTACTAAATATAAAATATATGTTTTTATACGTAAACGTTTTAAATACCGTTGGTTATTATAACTACTGACAAACCACAAAGAATAAATTGATTGATTAATGTAAGGTATTTTTGCAGCTTTCAATTGTGCGTTAGGTATCGTATACTGCGTAAGTACGGTTTCCGCATAAAACAGTTACAACTGCCAGAGTACAAACAGTTTGTAAAGAATGCGATTTGATAAATTTCATTTTTGTTAATTTTATCATGAAAATAATCTTAGGCAATAGTTTTTTGGTTTTAATGGTATGCAAGTTGTATAAAGGCGGTGTACGGGGAGGATGGGGGGGGGTTATCTTATATATCACGTCTTTGCCTATCATATCAATGTACCCGAAAAAACTTGTGATACGGATTTTTATTTGAATTAGGAGCTGATTTAAAATATAATACGGTGTCGCTAACACTGCGATTTCATAGTATAATTATATTGACTAACACGGCAGTAGATCGTGTGCTAAACTTCAAGCTAGCTCGGAGACGTTATAATTACTTAGCTCACACCATCATATCGTATCACTCACATCCACCGCTGAACTTACGGTCACGCGAACAAGCACTTAGACCAACGAGTTAATTTCTATATGAGATTTGTGAATTATTATGAAGAAAAAACCAACGCCCGGACGCACATAAATGTATATAATTATGCCGTCGGCATTGCGTCTTTTGAAAACACGAGCATAGTTTTACTATACGCGTACTCAAGCTTTTTTATCTCAATCAAACGAATGCGTGATCATTTTTTATGTGCATTTCTGACTCGAATAACCGAGTACATCATCTACATCGGTGTTTTCCAAAGGGCGTGCGTTGGAATTTTAAAGGTGTGCCGTAAAAAAATTGAACTATTTATGTGAAAAAACAATTAATTATAAAATACAAAATACGAATAAAAATCTGACGAAACTCCTAGGTTATGTGAGACAAAGGAATGGGTCTTTTAAACTTGAAACCAATGTACCTACCATTTCTCTTGAAAAAAACGATTGTGAGTGAAATAGGTCGGGTGAATCGGTTTATATTTCTAAAGGTCGTCGATATAGTAATAGAAATACATTTTTTAATAAGGTAGGTTGAACTTCTAATATTCTAGGTGTGGTTAAAAATATAGATATACGTTTCTCACTGTCGAATTTTACTAAAATAAAATTTTACATTTTGTAGTCTTATAGCTGATATATAATAGCTCCACTATTTCAATATCTATACATGATGTTGTACACATGTTTATTGAATTTTTCATCTACATGGTTATGTAAGTTAATGGTCGTGAATGGCTTACACAATTTTCCATCTATCGTTTTTCTCACATTATCTCAAACATTTTCGTGAATAGTCAATTTAACTTTCATTCATATTTTTTCACGTACAATTTTGAAAACGGTCGTGCATTGTTAATTCTATTATTTTTTTAAAAATTGATACGAAAAAACAAATTTAATACGTTGCATATAGATAATAGATATGATTAATTATTGAATCAACTGTGGGTAGATCAATACGCTTAAATGGAAACTAAAAGATTAGTTTATATTAAGCTGTTTCTTAAGGTGAATTCGTTATATGATTGTCTGCGTCTCCAGAATACGTCTCAAATTTAAAATTTGTTTAATATTAGTTGTATGACTTGCATGTTTAGCATTAGAATTTTTTGAATTGGGTGTATCCCGTATATATAAATATAAATAAATAAGCTAATATTCGCTGCAATCAAAATAAATTGAGAGCTTAAAATTACATTCATCTACAAGACGCATTAAGGGATCATGAACATGAAAATGCGGAAAACATTGGAAGGCTAACTATTTTGACATCATCATTCACCGGTGGGCCTCGATACATGCACGAATGTACACAAGATACTCGTACTATGACATTAGTTAGGAAACATGGCCGACCATCTTTGTTTATGACATTTACTTGCGATCCGAGTTGGCCAGAAACAGTGACGTGTCCGCTTTGATCTCAAATAATAAAAAATAAAAGACTACATTTGATTTAAATGTATAGTTCATGGTTTTAAAATTTAAAATAAAAGTTTTTTTTTAGTTAAAAATGTAATTATGGTTATTTTTCAATATGATGATTGTTATATGTAACTGATCGGCCCCTCCCAATAAAAATCCTGGATACGCTACTGGCCAGAAATTACTAATAAGAGACAATAATTTTCCACAAAATACTCCTAACGATAGATAAGATATAATGAATAAGAGTATTTAATTTAAAAACAAATAAGTTCATGTCTTAAATAAACAAGCACAATATTTTTGGACCAGTTACTAGTTATATGTTATATGTATACTGTAGAACAGCAACAATGAGAGCTTCCTCATATGCATCTGTTATTTGACTACGAGAGAAAATAAGACCTTATGCTTTCGATACATGTATTTTTTGTTACAATTTTATAACAAATTGTATATGTGTTTCCTCTATAAGTATTTGCGTTTGACTCGCTAACCATCTACCGTGTGATTATCATATTTTTTTTCGCTTTTTTTTTTTTGTTTTTAATTGGATATAGCTGGCAAATCTCGGCACTGACAACCGTGAATTAAATTACTATATATGTAGTATATGTAGTATTTTTATCTTTTTGGTCAGTTAATAGCCAGTCAGTTAAATTATTTTACGCTTACTGCGCGAATCGCTATAGCTATTATATTTTCATTTTCGCTTGCATGTTTCTGTGATTTTTTTCCCCCCCGTGTTAGGAATGCACAGCAACATATCATATGGTTTCCACCTTTTGAGCCATTATATTAGTCGTAACTGTTGTGTTCGAAACTAGGACGAAATTATTATTCTGTTGAGCCAGGAAGTTAGCATTTATTTAGGAAAAATAAAAATAAAAACGAAAACATCCCATGTCGAAGGTATTTTGAAATGGAAACTTGTGTTTGCACTTTTATATTTAATAATATTCCAGACGCGAGAACTTTTGTTTTTATGTTGATTCCATACCTACAATAATTTTTAATAATATACTTCATTATTACACAACTTAAATATTATTAATCTGTCCACTCAGAAATGCTATTATGGCTGTCTTAATAATTATTTCGCTGTTTTCACAAACATCCGATTATTACCATAATATATATTACATGTATATTATTATTTTGCGTCTATATATAGTGTAAAGTGCACAGTTCCACACGTATATCACCGCGCGCTATCATTTGTTACGGAATAAACGAAACATAAAAGGGCTTCATCAAAACCAATAATAATACAACAAAATGACAGGTTAAAACAGAACGGTTTGACAGATGAAAACCGCACCAAGTAAATGCAAACGGCAATACGATGGCGTGGTGTTCATTTGTCATAACCAAATGCGCGGACCAATCAGCGACTGACTAAGTTATCAAAAAGGGTATATATACCGGACGGTTTCGACAACTTAGTCAACTCCCCCCTCAAAGCAAAACTTAGTCAGTCCATTCCATACCTTCATACTGTCAACATCTACCAAGAACGTTCCGACAGAAGAAGGACCAGGACCAGAAATACAAGCCGCCGACTACCTTACCGCTCCACGGTCACCAGGATCGCCCAGCCTACGAACACCGACGACCACGCCGCTCAACGGCAACAAGGCGTCGGCGCGCCATAGAAGACCGACTACAACGCCGTTCACGACAGCAAAGTATCGTTTAGCCGCCGGCTACCAACGAACACGCCGTTTCCCGGCTGCAAGTGCGTCCAACCACCAACGACCGACGATACGCCGATCCGCGACCACAAGCACTGTTCGACCGGCGAATACCGACGACCTCACCGCTACTGGACGTGAGACCGGTAAAAACCGCCGACACCGTCAGTACCAATCAACCACGTGGCCGCCGCTCCACGGCTTAAAACCCGTGTCAATAGATTCGTGCAGTGACAGCGACGACCAATCAGCAACCGCCGTTCGTACATCCGGGTCTACAGGACCACTGGATAATCCGACAACTCACGGTGCTGCAACATTAAAAGGCCCTTTTCAGGGCCAACACCCACCTGACATCGGCACTTAATTAAGTTGTCCGACCCGAGTCTGGTTCGCCGTCAGGGTGCCGCTTAACCTAAGTTTGCACCGACGACGGCCGTCTCCCCGACCAACCATTAATATTGTAAATATATATTATAAACCATAGTCCGTTATAAAGATAGGGTCCGGCATTTGCTCGACCAGTACCCAAGCACCACCGATTGTGCCGATCCACTTATTTAAGTCTGGTCGGCACAAATCGACGCTTTACTCGTCCCAATATTGTAAATATACTTATACTTTTACATAGCAATAGAGAGACTTGATTACCAACAAGACAAACGTTGTTCTTTATTTACGACGCGGGTCGTCCAATCGGACGCACCGTCTCACATTCATCGGTTTTGTCCGGCGACCCTGTCTACTCCCTTTGAGACACTGTTCGTGTTTTTGACTTCACTTTCAGTTCATACACTTCAAAAGCAATGGCCGATCGGAGGCGCGAAAATAACAGGTAATTTGTTAAAAATATTTTACATTTTGTAAATAACAGAATGGTATAATATACAAATGTAAGACAAATAACAGTTATAATTTTTTTTTATGAGCATTCCTGGGCAAAGACAATTTACTCGGTACAATAATTATACAACAGACAATTATACTATTTACACAATTTTTAATAATAATAATATCATTATCAGCAAACCTTATCGGAAAAATGATGATAATAATTTACATTATTTCTTTGTAAACTAAAAAAAAACATTAAAATTCATGAATATATCGAAAATTAAAAGTTGAACCTTTCAGAAAAAGAAACCGATAGAATGGATATCTTCGAATTTCACAAAAATTATAAAATTAAAAGTTAGTTTTATAACTACTTGTATAATATACTTATATTTACCAAGCTGTGGTCAGCAAAATTGCCTTTACCCATACCCAGGGATGTTAATAAAGAAACAGAATTTGATTATCTCTATTAACACGGGAGATATTTCTCTGTGTAAATCCCAGTGAGACACCCTGTATACGTGGAACCCTTCTATGCAATCTATAACAGTTATTGTCCTACCCATGAGTATTTTCCTCAAAGATAAAAATCAATACATTTATGATAAATAATATCGACTGAAATAAACGATAAAAAGTAAACTTAAGTCAACTTAACAGTTATAGGTGATGATGTTTATTCGCACGAACAACTACTGATACAAGTACGGAAATGATAAAAAAGAAAAAAGAATTATCCTGTCTGTTGGCTCCGAATAAAACTGGTGGTTCATTCCACTCCCCGATTGAGTGTCCCTTCAAACGCCTCTCTGGAGTTTGTACCAGAAGGGCAGAAGATAATGGCATTGTCAAAGGTACAAAATTCAAGTAAGGGGCCACTAAATACTATCACACATACGCCAAAGAAATTTTTACTCTGTCTGTATTTATTGAAGGGGCATTCAATTAATGTAAATTATAATAATTAACTCGAGTTCCATAAATAGGCTAATAAAATGTATCTAATTACTGGTTGTTTGTCCGTTTATACTTATGGAGATTTATGAGCGCAAAATATGCATTATTCATGTACATCAGTGTCAAGGTTAATTCTCCACAAACATTTTTTTAATCGTAACAGAGCAAGTTTTTATTATTTTCTTATTTTTTTAGATCTAACCGTAAGTGTACATAATTGTATGAAAATTAAAATGTATTACTATAATTATTATGACAATTATGTAATTATGATTGTCATTCTTTTAAGTTTTTGTTATAAGCTTTTATTTGAGTTTATTTATTTTGATTCCAACCATAGCACGATTCAAATATATGGAGTTAAAATCATTTTACAGAAGGCGCTAATAAAATAATCAACAATATCATAAACAAACATAATATGTTTTGTTCGAAAGATTATATCACTATATTAAACATATTTCTCATTTATTTATTTAGATTTTAAATGAAAGTACCATACAACGTCATTATGTCTCATGCCATATTGTTTACTCGTGTAGAGTACAACATTGAAACAATTCATCATAATGACAATTATAATATAGTAAAAAGACGGATTTAAAAATAAACAGAAAGCGTAGGAGACGAGTCAGTTAAAGCTCATTTTTCGAAAAGTATATTTAATGAGGAAGAAGTGATGCATAGAATTATTTGAACGGGTTAAATAATTGTGAACAGATACATTTAATAGCTTAACCGTGTAAATACAAAGTCACTTGAATGCATTTTTACCTTGTACCATTTATATTTTCAATCTTTAAAATATATACCTACAACTTGATCGTTTAAACTTTTTAAAGATTTATGCTTCGAAAATGATTTAAAAAATAGGTTATATAATACAGAGTAATAATCAGAGTAACATAGAACATAATTTGGTATAAAACTAAAAACCCGTTCATAATTTGCAATGGTTATCATTAAAACTCTAATTAAAAATACTGTTTTTCATTTATATTCTCAAATAATATCGTTTGAGTTTTATTTGCATACCCAATCGTTATTCAGCTTTCTACTGTATTAATATATCATAACGATTGTGACAGCCAGCATTTATTATTGTATTTTTCGGTTTTTATGTTTTGTGTTTGCTGTTGCATATGAATGTCAATCTGAACACATTACGTTTGAATTTAGCAATATAATATAACATACATTGTACTGGTTTCACCATTTTTTACTCATTGTTTGCATATACAAACTTTGTAGTATACACGCTAATCTATAGAGTGTACTTTTCCAAACTTGTTACTCGTTTTTTTTATTATTGTTTATTTAGATTCGTGTGACTGCAGCTGATATCCCGAAAACACATTGAACAAATATAGTAAAACACTGTTATTATAACCCTTATACATTATTAAATTTCTCCACTTTTTTTAGTTGACATATTTCTCAATTTCTGTACCGTGTGTGCACACCGATGATGATCTAGCGGCGCGGCGTTCATGTAGTTTGACTTCGATGCATAATGCAACGGATTTAGGTTTTATGCAAAGCGAAGTAAAGAAATATAAATGTTGGCATTATAATAAAATAATTGCTTAACTTATTTTCAGCTCAAAATTATTGTTTTATAGGTACATATTGTGCTAAAACCTACTCATTGGGTGCTGGAAAATGCGGTGGCCAACGTGCCGATAGTATTATTATGTAATTCGCGATATTTTGAAAAATTCACCGTTAAAATGCACATGATGAAACTTTAATCACGATATGTACACCTACCGAAACGGCTGAGAGAAAAAACGGTGTTCGGTCAATTACAATATCAAGAACAAGTTGATAACAATGAGGTAATTCGTATTACCCGAAGCACGTAATTTTTATGTATACAAAACTCGCCGCGGATGGCGTAACGTACCATTTGTCACGGGATATAATTTATATAGGCGGGTTTTTTTTTATTATTATTATTAAGAGAAACTATATCGTATTAACACTCTGCTTATTTTTTTTTACTGCACAATATTATGAATCGTGCGAGTAAGAAAAAAAAAATAATAAAACAAATCAATACCCATATCATTGCGCTACCGGTACGCACCACTTTTTGTCATATTTATCGTACTGTATACATTGTAATATAATTATCTGATCGATAAAGCTTCGATAATTTATTTTTATCATACCATTTATTTATATTCTTTCGCCTTCTCGTTGAAAAAAATATCAAATCATTGTTGTGTTACTCAACAATGTGTATATTATATATACAGATACATTTATAACACATAATCTACATCATAGTTACATGCAATAACTTTCTTTCTCCGAAGTATGTAGGTAAGGCATGTTAATTGCGTGGATTGTGAATAAACAAATGCAGTTGAGGAAAAGAGATGAAATAAACGAAAACCACAATTTAAGCAGCCTGTCGAAACATTCTATACTTACATCATGAGCAGTAGGTATAGGTTAATATAACGAAATAAATTCAACTACGTATTAATAGAAGCGATGGAATGTTCAATGTTATTGAGTTGATAATGTAAGATTATTTTTTTATTGTTCTTATTATACTATATGGATTTTGAGTTAGACTTTTATTAAAGCCATTCTCGTAAATATTTATGTTCCATAAACACGTATTTAGTATATTATATAGCTAGAGATTTTTTTACAATACAAAACATATAATAACAATCACTTTTGAATAATTTTAGAGCATATCTTATTTTTGAATAGACAAATTTATTGAATTATTATTAAAAAAATGATATCATTCTTAGAAAATGATATAAATTAATTTCATAATTTAACATATTTATAATGTTAATTAACTAGATTCAAACAAATAAAATAAAAATGTCGTATATGTTCATTAGAAACATCGGTATCTAATACGTTATTTTGGGACTTTAGGTGTATTTGTTGTTAATTTGATTTGTTTTAAATAAACGAAATACACACTAATTTTATGCTACAAGAATAAATTGTAATCCGATGAAATGTCAAATGTCGACGTTTTTACAGCTATATAGGTCTTATATAATATCTTTCATATAATTATTCATATTTACATATTTACCGCGTACCCATAATGTATACAATAGACATATATACCTATACTTACATGTATTAATTACACTTTTCAAACCTGTTGATCAACGTATAAAATATAATTAAATAAAAACGGTAAAAGTGTTTTTCAAGGTACTATCATATCAACTATAAAAAAAAACTATATCATGGTTACACATACTAAATACATTATGCATCGTTATATATTGCTAAAAAATGTTCAAAATATTAAACAATGTTACGGTATAGTTCATATTGATTTACTTGGTTTTTGGATTTCAACTATAATTTATACGAAAAAGAAAATGTCACTAATTTATATAAAATGAAATTAATAATATTTATAATGTATCATTAGTTTCTATGCAAGTAAATCTTAACAGAACTTCAACAATAGTAAACATTTTTTATTCATAAACGAAAACCACTTGAATATTATGCGTTGGAATTATACAGGTTTTATTTAATTATTGTTTAAAATGGATGAATTATTGAGCTGGTGCATCAAATAGTAAATACACATTGAAACAATAAATAACATGTGTTCCACCTTGAGCTATTTCCTTCCACCAAAGCGAATGCAAACTGACATATTTTTAAAAAAAATATATTAAATAGGGATTATAATGTTACGTAATTGTTAATTTTAAGAATAAATTCATAGAACTATAATCACCCACAAATCTCAGATTTTTCTCAGTGTATAAAATAATACAATAACTAAAAGTGGTTTTTCCATTGTGTTATCACTGTGGCGATCTTTTAATTTTTTCAAACATCCAGGCTAAGGCTGATTTAATGATAATTTATTCGTTTACCCGGGAAAATAATCCAAAAATCCTAAAATCATTATCATTTCCATGGTTAAAAGCAGCACTTAATTGTACACTTTAATTTTATATTATTATTGTGTTTATGTAAGTGTACGCTCATTTATGTCGATGCATTAGTTGTTTGGTCTTCCGTTGTTATTAACTTAACAACATAGGTACGAATCAAAAAATTAATGACGAAAATAGGAAAATTCCTTTTGTTTTATCAAAATTCATGATAATTATTATGAATTGTAATTTATAGGACAACAATTCAATATAGAGTCCAAAAATAAATTGATTTCGGATGAACTAGTATTAACTTGTCAGTAATGTAATAGTTCAAGTAGTGTTCAATTTTTTTTTTTTTGTTCTTATTTGATAAAGAAAAAGCGATTAAAGTTATCATATAAAAATTTAAAGAAAAACAAATTATATCATAATATTAGTAACATAAAAATATATTTTCTCTTTACAATAAAAAAGATTTATAATGATTTCACTAATAAATACTTATTCAGTAATAACTTCATAATAAATAAGGTATTACTATTTCAGTTATTAAAGAATATCGAATAATTTTATTTGCCGATTGAAAAGCGACTATGAAAATAAAACAAAGAACATCATTTCTTATACTTGGAAATATCATATTTTATTAGAAATGCAAGCTTAAATACATTTTTATTCCAAAGGTTATATTAGGAACTAGGAAACCATTGACCCACTTGAAAAATTCTAATTTTTTATTTACACAAATTACGTCATAAGATTTTATTGATTGTTTTATAAAAGCTCATGCTTATATATTTAAAACTTGAATTTGTTATTTTGAAATCACTCAAACTATGAAAATTACACGATTCATACTTATAAAACAACATGAGAATTACTTTGAAGTTTGATCTAGTTTAACAGTAGGTTAAGAAGAAAAGTCAAAATACTTTATTCACCAATTATAAATTATATACACAATTATCGACATGTTATTTGCTAGGATTTCGATACAGGTTAATTGAACAATTTTTTACTAAGCGTTTTAATTTTTCAAATACATATAATCTAGACCAAAAATGTACAGTGAGAAGATTGTAGCTCGTCAAATTGTTTTCAAACAGGTTCTTGTGACGCGTAACTCACTAAAAAATGATTACATTTCAATAGCGTACCTATTATAAACGATAATTAATTAAAGTTATTGCACAAAACTACAACGATGAACGAACAATATTGACCATTAAACAGGTAGTTACCATACTGCAGTGGTCATAACTGCATGACTTATGTAATAACTCAAAGAAGCTATATAAATTATGCAGGTCAATAAGATTTAACGCGAAACATTTAAGTGTTTGAAAGGCCTGTTTGTATATATATGCATAAATAAATGTTTATTTCAAGGGAATCGATGTATATATATATATATATGTGTAGTTAAAGCAAGAAGAGGACCTGGATGAGTGTAGGTAATAAATTAAATACATAGGTTTTTTTTTTCGATGTACCTACACGGCCACACGCCGCTGATTGGTAAATGTAAGCAGGTGTTATTAGTCAGGGCCGTGTTTAGGTGAAGGAAAGAAACATGATGCTATTGCCCCGGGTGGTAGATTTTTCGGAGGGTGGTTATTTTTAGATTTTCTTATCCTAAATTTCCAACATTAACATAACTCTATTTTTATTTATTTATTTTTTTTTTGTTAGTGTCCCAGGAGCGTAGCCAGTAGGTAGGCCTGGTTGGCCCGGGCCTACCCAGATTTTCTCTAAAAAGAAAAAGAAGTATTTAAACAATGAGAAAAATGAAAACATACCTCATCAGGTATAAAAATTCCTAGGCTAAACGATTTGACGTTAATTTCCATAGAAAAGGAAATAAGTGAGCAATTTATTGACGGATTTATTAATGGACAATACCTGTATATTGTAAGTTACGAGTATAGTAATTAATAATTATAAAAAAGTTATCTTGTAAGACGCACTTGTATTCAGATAAATAAAAATTGGAAAATTTGCCTTAAGTTATAAATGATTAATACAAATAATCATTGATAACTTTGAAATTATAGGAGGCCAATACCAAAATTGGGATTAGTCCCCACTCCCGTCTAACGGTGGAAGGTTTATGTGAGCCTACCCAAAAAAAAAAATGTACAGCTACGCCCCTGTATTGTCCCATGACGGATAATTCCTAAATGCTGTACTGGACATGGTATGTAATATTATAGTTTTAAACGTGTTCATTTTGAAAACGCCAAGTTATGATCACAACAAACCAACGCGTCGCGACGGATCGTCGAAACAATACCGTACGTAATCCAACCGTAAACGTAGTACACGCACGTCGTCATCCGTATTTGTCAATGTGCGAGAACACACGCAGGTACTACCTATATAAAACGTCCATGTGTGTGCGAGTTGATAGTATAACATAATGTCCAGCGTACGGTATTATTTATGTAGGTAGTCGATTTTTCTGTGGACCTGTTGCAGCGTTTCCCCTGCAGGTCCTGCAGAACGACAATAATGTCACCGAGGTCATTTCCTCTCTTTCCGATCAATCGTTGCGCACGAGAGAAAAGATTTCCCTTCACCCCTCAGACACGCTCGCGCTGTGTATGTGTGAGCGAGTGCGTGTAAACAAATTTATAAGCTTGCTCGGACGTGTGTGTGTGTGTGTGTGTGCGTGTGTGTGTGCGTGTGTGTGTGTGTGTGTGTGTGTGTGTCCTATTTGTTGACGATTTCGTAACCCAACGTCGGGCTCACACCTTGTGCGAGCGTCTCGGAGCGCGCGAAGGAAATGCAAGACCGATTCAAGGAGATTACGTCCGTCCGAAGAAAGAAGCGAATACAATTTAACATAACGTAATACGACGACGACCCGAAAAGAGGGGAACTATATATCCAAGAGACTACACGCGTGTTGTTGCTCAACAAGCCGCCGCCGAGGTCCTCGATAGTTTATATAACGCGGCACGTGACCGGCTGGCCATTGATACGGCCGTGTCGTGGCACCGAGAGGATAGGTACGACCCGTAGAAAACAATATTTTGCTACCGTCGTCGAACATATGTACTAACAGCGGTATACCGCGGGTCTACGTCGGACATACCTACCAAAGAAGCATCGCACACATGACCGTCGGCGTCATTGACTTCATCGTGAAACGTATCAGGAATCGTGAGTATACTATTCGTGTGTTTTGGTTTCCATACCATCGTATCTCAACCTTTTTCGGTGCCCAAAAGTAAACTCGATCACTTCACGACCTACCCCCCCCCCCCTCGTATTTTGTAATACTCATTAGGCCTATAATTACCTATAACATCGGTCGGTTACGAATATTTTATATTTCACTTTTATACCGTCACTTATGAAATAAATAACTAGTATACGCTTGGGACGAAAAAAAAACATTTTTGTTGGTAAATTAATAAAATATATAAACAATAATTTTTTATACAAGTGTTTATTTATTATTGACTGACGCGACCCCTTGTCTATGCGACTACGACCCTCTGCAGATTGAGAAACGATGGTCTATGGTCTATTCTGTATTTCTAATATAAATGAATATATATGGTGTTATGTTGCACTCCAGACCTCCATAGATTTCTATACTACAGAATATGTAGTGTAGAAATCTCAAATCTGACGCAAAGTTTCTCAGTCCGTTACACGAACAGAATTTGGAAAATTATAATTTTATTATAACAAAAATAATCTAGATACTCCCGTAGTAATCACCCTATACTGTGGTAGATCAACACGTGGTAATATGGTAAAACAAAATACGACCAAAATGACTATTTTTACATTTTGAAACGTTTACTTATTCTGCAATAGGAACAGGTATCGTACATACGGTTCCAAACACTTTTTTTTTGTATTTTATTACAATTGTTTAGTATTCGGCAAAGTAAACATGAAGCTATTCGCCTGTGTACAATAACATAACGTGATATATGAGTATTGAGTATGTTAGTGGCATTATACGGTTAGGTATACTCTCTAATGATTCTCAAAGAGAAATTGCGTAGTTCATCGATCATCGTATACGATCGAAATGATGTGCACTGATCTGGGAACTTGCATTTTATCAAAAATAGATCTGCCCGTTCGTGACCAACATACTAATGGGATACTATATAATAGTACCACATATGAAAAAATTGGTTCAAAAACTATAGGAAATATAATCGTATTGTTACTATTATTATTTTTATTTACTATTACCAATATGCACGATGTTATTTTCGCTCATTTCACGTATGAAATGACCAAAAAAGTGCACATCTCATCAGAAACCTGTCAATATTGTACGTCTGCCGGTATGTAAGATGTAACGTACACAATACACATATTGTAGTGACGGTCGAAAAGTTTCGATGATACTATATTAAGATCTTAACGCAGTTGATTATACAAAATTCAATAGATAGATCGTTTTTACCCAACGTAATATTCTTCAAATCTGGTCAATAACAACCGAAAATTGCCACACAGTTTATGCGACGATTCGCGGTGCGTCGCCAAATTTTTTAAAACAACTGTTTCACACGTTATATAGATTCGAACCAATTCTAAAACGGTAACGACTTTTTTTAATCTTTAATATTTTTTCAAAACCGTCCATTCCTACGACCTTTCGCAAAATCTCCAGTTACACGAACGTCCACAGTACATACATATGATATTGTACAGACTATATTTGTACACAATTATAATACATATTTCGCGAGCTTATATAGAAGTAAAGTTAATTAATGATTATTGCTCTTGACAGAAATCCACACGAGCCGAGGGTATTATTGTATTTTACCGCAAAAACTCGTCGATCGCATTTCGATTAAATCCGTTTCCGTAGTCGATTTTCTCGTTCATGATTTCGACGGCACTCTGAACGGTCCCCAGGTATTCCGAGCTACAACAATATGTTTATATAGTACACGAAACAAGACATACCACGTTGTAACCATCACAGACAGTTAAACATTTCGCAATCGTTTTGAATTATTAACAAGTTTTTTTTTTTTTTTTGATTTTTCATTCTTCTTTCTCGCGGTAGTATTTCTCAACCCGACGGGCTATTTTTACCGGCATCATGGTTTACGCATTTTCCATCTGCGTCGTTTTTAGAGCAATTTTTAGTCTATTTTTTGAAAATGTTGACGTTTGATTATTTTATTTTCATTAACCTCAAGATTTTTAGAAACAAAAAATTATTTTTTACAATACAGTAGTCCATAGTTTAATTATTTGATATTATATCGTCTCGTTTTCTGTTAATCTCGGATGAGATTCTGGAAATTATAAAATATCATAAGGTTAATGAAAATAAAATGTTGAAACGTCAACATTTTAGTGAAATAAACTCAAAAAATTAGCTACTTCAAATTTTTTGAATGTAATAAAATAAACCTTATTTTTTAACTTTTTTACCAAAACATTAAATTATATTTAAATATGAAATATTAATAGTCCTTGTCCCGTCTCATAAAAACAGAATTTGAATATCTTCATTATCTCAGGAAATACCACAATAGTTAAATCCTCGATGGGACACCCTGTATAGATACATATCTTTGTTTTACTAGGCTGAAATATCAACAAAATATTTTGAATTGAATAACGTTTTTGAAAAATGTTATCTGTTTTTTTGTCGTGGTTCTTTCGCCTTACTGAATTATTCGGTTTATGGACTCAAATGGCCTGGTCCCAAATAATCAACGACTACGGTACCTATTAACTAAAGTCACTTGTAGACGACTATTTTTTTTGTTACAAATTGTTCCACAATTTTATTTTGGAAAGTTTCCATATAATACTTATGTTTACTCAGCTAACATAAGTGTTATAAAGTTAAGAACTAACATGCAAACCGTACGAAGCATTAAAAAATGCTCATAAAATGATATTATATATATATAAATGCTATTATATCATAATATGATACATTTTTTATTTCAGTAAACAATAATGGAAGGACAAATGTTCCTGCTCATAGCCAACATAGCGCTAATCGCTCTACAAACGCAACACGCGACGGCAAAAAAACTACGTAAGCCCTATTAATTTTAATAAAACAAATAACCGTAATAAGTCGAAAAATGTATTAAACCGTACGTTTTTCAGCCAACTTCGTGCACGTGTGTAAAAGAAGTGATCCTCAACTGGACAAATGTTTGATTAAAACAATTGAATCCTTAAGACCCGAGTTGCCGAATGGTGAGTTTTCTACTTGCTTACAAAATAAATTGTCAACATTATTGTTTACGCGTATACATTAAATCAGTGTTTATATTTTATTTGGTTTTTATAATTTTCGAAGTGTAACTTTTCTTTAGGAATTCCTAAAATGCAAATTCCGGCATTGGAACCAATGACCATCCCAATGTTGGTAGTGAACAGAAACGAAGATGCTCTTAAAGTTAAAGCAACTATTAAAGATATACAAGCATGGGGTGGATCTAAATTTGTTTTAAGCAATCTCAAGTAAGTATTTCACATGTGATAGGTGTAAGGATACAAGGATTATTTTTAACATCATTTATAAACAAAGCCCGAACTACTTAGAAATATTATTTTTTCGTCGCAGATCAAGTTAGTGCATGACAATAATTGTTGATAACAATTATTGATAACATATGTTTGCAACGCTTGTACTACCTTGTAGTAGTAATCTATAATCTTATCAGATTTTATCAAGTCTGTATATTTTAGATTTGCAATAGTTTATACATCCTAAAAATTCGTTTATTTATTATGATACGGTCTTGCTCCCGAAATAGTTTATTTTGAAATGTGATACCAAATAAGGTCTCTCTAATCCCCCACGCATTTTCGAACACACATGCAATCATTTTATTATGTTTTCGTAGATATTTACTTAAGCACATCAATACCAAATTATCACAATGAATGACATCCCTTTCAAAACCGTCAAACAATTTAAATAAATCATAGTTTTTATAATTTTTCTATCGAACAATTGTTCAGAACACAATACGTTTGTGTGCATTTTTATTTTTTATACAAATGTCATGTTACAAAAATATTTAATTTGAATAGTTATAACTTATAAACGATGTAGGTATGACAATATACACATCAACTTGAAAATACATTTTGGTTTTTCGAGCTGGCTAGACATTATAACTGAATTCACTACACGGTATTACATATAGTTTGGTTATAACTTATAACTTATAACAGGGGTGGCCAAACGGTCGATCGCGTACGATTTAAAAGTCGATCTTTGGCATGTTATTAGAATTTGTATATACAGTATACACTGATCGTATCTGGTGGTTTAGACTTACAAATCATAGTTATCATGGTTCATTATTGAAACTCTGGTCGGCGTTCTCTCCTTAAGTCGACCATCTTGAGAAAAATGTTTTCTTGGTCGATCTCTACTTGAAACAGTTTGACCATCCTTGACTTATAAGTAATAATATACACTGTAGTACTGCGCTGTACTGAAAACCAAGAGTTATTATGTTTATTTATATATAGTAACTATGGACTTTTAGAGTTATCGTGGTCTTGGATCATAAGTCAAATAAATGTTATTTTGAACTTAATACACAACAAATGGTATTTCTGGTGCCTGACCGTAAGGTACATTTTGCCCAATTCCAAAACAGAAACCTTCTTCCTTAGCACTTAGTGTTTTTTTACAAATTACTAAAAATTACTTAATACAATACTAGTTTATACAATATATTATACTGAACACTAAGTGCAATAACTAATAAGTATTCCATCGATTGACAATTATCTGCATTATTTTATGTTTTTTAAATACCCACGGCTATAATTGTACAAGACACCTTATTTTCCATTGCTATAATATATTTGTATATCATTTAAATAATTCGCTTTTATGTTCGATTTTAATTAATATACGTATATAGAGGTACATCGTGTGTGCGTGTGAATTTTGAATAATCCTAAAGCAGAACCTGCTATATGGTAACATTCTATACGAACGTGTAAATTCTCCGTTACACGTTGTCCTGAACGTCTGCACGCAATAATACAACATGAGACAAATATTATACCCATAAATACACTGCAATACTACTATTCCTTTCTATGATTCGATTTTTTTATTTTTTTTTAAATGTCTTGTCAAGATATTTTCTATTTTTTTTTTTTTTCTATTAATTTCACAACATAATGTTGCGCTGGTGTGAAAACTGGACCAAACGGTAACACATAATACTAATGCGTCGTTGTGCAATTGCTTCAATTACATCACGTGCGTATTATTTCCAAACAACTTGATACCACATTGACCGCATATACCTATACATATTATGCAGTTGGACTCTTTTTGGTTAAGTTATTTAATTGTTTCGGGGGGGCGCGGCTTGTGTTTCAGGATAAATCTCGAAAAGCTGAGCGGCGAAGGTACGGTTCTTCTCCCGAATCTCTTGGTCAACTGCACGTACGATATAGACGGCCGCCTCATGGTTGTTCCGCTTCAAGGGCAAGGAATATTCAGAGGAAACATAAGTAAGTCAGCGGTATGAGGAATCTGCTTAACAATAGTAGTCGCGTCATTATGCGACATACACCAATTCTGAAACTAATAAAATAGTACACAAATGTATACAATTACAGAAATATTATAGAATCACATGGTCATTATTAGATAATAGATGCTAAAAAAAATAATTACTGTTTTGTTAAACCATGGTTAGTTAAGTTACTGAACGCATGAGACTATTATAATATGTGAACGCAGATTTAATGACTGTTTTAAACCTATGTTATTTAAAGCCAACACAAAAGCTGATATCAAGGCTAGTGTCGAAGTACTGAAGGACAAAAAGAACCGCGAATATTTCCAAATTAAGGATATTCGAATCAAGCTGAAGGTTGGAGATGCTGCCGGAAAAATTATCAGCCAAAGTACCAACAGAAACAATGATGCTTTAGGTACGGTTTTTATTTGACTGTTATTACTACTGTTATTATAACTTTTAATAACAATCTCATTTAATTTAAACCATACCACTTATGTCGAGAAACGTATTAAGAATATTTTCTTTCTCTATAAAACAAATTGTGAAAAAAATTAATTCGTTGTATATACCAATGAATTAATTTTATAGTACATTCCGCAAATGGAATATTGAAAATTTTGAAGTATAATTTTTATAATTTAATTAAACACAAAACATATTATATCCTATTTAGAATTTATATGTATTTGACAGAAGATATCAAAGATAAATATTTCAGTTGCACGGGTTTACGTGTACATTTTTATAATTTATAATATATAGGCTGTGCAGTCCCCTCTCCTTGAATATTCGGTATGGATCCGTGCCTGCTGCAGGTATTTAGTTGTTTTCGTGTTTACATTGAGTTAGGCTGTTTTAAAATATTTCTGTACCCGTAGCATATTTATATTCTGAACTATATATTTTGAACTCTGAAACTGAGACGGCAAAAATAATTGAATGTTGTTTCAACAATTTAAATTTGCTTGGATGTTGGATTATCATTAACGAAACACTTAACACAACTATAATATTTGATAACTTGTATGGAATCTAACGAATTCAATTCTAGCAAATATTACACAAATAATATATAACGCATAAATACTTTGATGATCAATATTATTCGTATTATCTAAATGTTTTAGCGGCAACGGCATCAACGTTCTACCACCAAAACCGTCGAGTAGTACTGGATATCATCACTCCAATCGCAGAAGAGATCGCTGTCGAATTCGCATTGCAAATCGGCAACAACATTCTAAAAACTATACTTTACGACGAGATTCTACCCAAAGAACTGTCTTAATAATACGTGTTCTGTAACATTTATATTTACATATAATTTTAGGTTTAGCATCTATAGAATATTATGTATATTCAAAATTACCAATCGTTTATCACTTCCACGAAATTCTGTGCACCTCATTGTATCTAACAATATTCACATCACTAAATACAATGTATTCGATATCCTCAGATAACGATAAATCTATTATTATTATTTATTCCGAATTTTAACATTTTCAAAGAAAAAGTTTCATTAAACCTATGTAGGCTAGAATTAGGTTAACTGCCTCATAAAAAAAAAATTGTTAATACATTGGTTAAATAACAGCTGTATTGGCATTCAAGTTTCAACTGTTTGCGTTCATGAAAACATACCATTTATAATATGGATATGGTGATGTGCATCTTGTTAAAATTCATTGCAATTTAGGTAGATTTATACAATCTTTGTTTTTTTATGATAAGTTTGTATTAAATTTTATTAATTTTTATTATTCTGTAAAAATTACATTAATTCATATCGTCATCGCGTTGTATTTTTCTTTAGTTATAATTTTATAAACATTTTTATTTACGATTATGAGTTTTATTGGAAAAACGTAATTATTAAAGCTTTACAAAACAAATTAAAATTAAATATTCAGGGTGAATACATTTTAGTTAAAATTATTTTTATATAAATATTATGGTTTTAAATGTGATAAGATAATATTGTTTTATAAAAAAAGAACAATATTTATTCTTATTTAAATGTATGGCCACCTACTGATCTTATTAGTTATAAGTTTATTACTTTGTTTTCATGTACAAAATTAACATACATTTTAATTAAATGCAAACAATTCAAATACTCCAAAGATCACTAGTTATTATAAGTATTTGGTTTATATTTATAAAAACATAAACATTTTAAATTTCCGTATTGTTATTGCCATCGATAAATAATATTTTAAGTGTATATACTATAAGAGAATACATTAAATTCTTAAAAATGTGAAATTTATTTTCAATAAAATATTAATTGTTGAAAATACTTGACTTTTTACTAATATCTTCATAGCTGTTATGTATATGAACAATGTTTGTAGTTAATTAGTGAAAAGCTATTTCCCATAGGATTTTTTTATTATATCAGATCCTTTTTCTCCAATCATAATTGAAGCTGCATTAGTGTTCACGGAAACGATTTTCGGCATAACTGAACTGTCCAAAACCCGTAACCCAGGTACATGTTTAACTCTCAATAAGGGATCCACAACAGCACTGTCATCATCATGGGATCCCATTTTACAGGTACCAACGCAATGGAAAAACGGTGCCGCCAAGTACCGAATAACACATTGCCAATATTCTCGTGTGCCTATAAGACAGTGTTCACATTGTTTTAAGTTCAGATGCTCTAAGACAAGACCGGCTTCCATGAATTCTTTTGTTTTTGATAATTTTTTAATAAACTCTGTTCCGTAAATCAAGGTTTCGATTTCTTCTTCCCGGGTCAGATAATCGGCGAAAATTTTTGGATTTTCCAACGGATTATTCGATTTCAACATAATACGACCTGTGCTTGTAGGTTGCACAAGAATTGGCACAATCAGAATAATGTCACTCAATGAATTCAATTCCTCGTACAATTTTGATACTTCATCGGTGTATCCGAAATAATTGGACACTATATTCTTGTTGTTCGGAGTGCAGTTGGTCGTGTTAAAGGGTACCTTGATATGGGCAAGTTGTAAATCTGGATATTTAAGCTCCGGTTTCGATTTGAAAAACGATATAAGACGAGATAAGCCAGTTGTCGGTATACCTTCGGAAAACAAACTGTTTTCTTTTTTTAACAAATCGGCACTTTCTTTTATTATCTCTTCTTTTGGTCTATGTTTCCGATCAGTAAAGACCAGTGCTGGAAGTGATATATGATCCTGTAAGTTGAAGCCGACTCTCAGATCTCTGATGACCGGAATGTTTAAATCGTCTAAGTGCTCTTTGGGTCCTATGCCGGATAGCATGAGAATTTGAGGGGTTTTTATTGGTCCAGCGCATAGTAATACTTCTTTCGTACAAAACACAAGTTTTAGTTGGTCAGACGGAGTGTTGAATTCAACTCCCACCGCTCTTCCGTTAAAAATCACTACTCGGGTGACAACTATGTTTTTGGCAACGAAAAGATTCGGCCGATGACTTGCCGGTAGTAAATATGCCTTTAATGTACTACATCGACGGCCGTCTCGCGTAGTTGAATCATAACCACCACACCCGACTATCGGTCCTCTTCTATTTAAATTGGGCACCATGGACAAATTTAGCGACTGTTCCGCATTAGCTATGACGTTATAAGCCGGATCGTATGTTTTCACAGGGGTCACGGTGAGCGGTCCCCCCCGTGAATTGATATCCGGATTGAACCGACTTGAGTCTACAAAATCTTCGGATTTCTTAAAATAATGTAAAACATCGCCATAGCCCCAACCTTCACAACCATTATCTTCCCAGTTTTGAAAATCTTGTTCCGTACCGTGTAAGTAAACCATTCCGTTTATTGAAGATGATCCGCCTACAGCACGACCTCTTGATATAAGACATCCTTCGCCTTCCATTCCCTTCCAAAGGTCAGGATTTTTTTCCGAATAAAATTCCCAATCATAGTCGGACCTTAACGTATCAGTCCACTGAATTGGGTTTTCGGTGTACTCCGGAGGATCGCTTCCAGCTTCCAACAGTAAAACGTTCCAGTCTAATATTTCACTGAGACGAGCTGCAACGGTCGAGCCAGCACTTCCACTACCAACTACAATAAAATCGAAAAATACCCGAGATGGATCCTCACATAATATTGGAGCATAGTCGTAGGGATATTCTATTGAAAAGCATCCGTTTATTATCTAAAATAAAATCAATAAATACGATTTTTAAGATTTAACTGAACATATATGTCGCTTACTTGAATTTTAAAACATACAACAAAGTTGTACGGGCCGGCGGCATATATTAATAATATGCGTGTACCGGACACCAACTACTTCACGCACAACTAATTTAAGTACCACCTAATAAGACCTATCGACTCAGTCGGCCACACAGTGTGTCAATGTGTACATATGTAAATAGATTGGACAGCAGTGGTTGGGTTCGCCGCGCAATACTGTCCGACTATGTGGTGTAGTGAAATGTGTAGGTGTGTATGCGTGTGGTGTGTGTACTTAAATCTAAAAGAAAAAGGTAAACTAATAATAAAATATAAAATTCACAGCATCACTTAAGAATGTATAATAACAGTAATAAATACGGCCCTGTTGGCCCAACAGTTAAAAATATATAAAATAAATAAATAATAAATAAATAAATAAATAAATAATAATTTGCCTGGTTGGCTCAACAATTCAATTAACAAAAATAAATAAATATATAAAAACTCACAATTTGTGGAGCGCAGACTGGCCAGCAGCTACTCGCCTGTATAATAATAAAATTGCACACACACTTAACAATATATAATAATTCACAATATGTGGCGATTTGCGCGCACAAATAATGTTCTATAATACAAAGATGGCGATTAGCGCACGCAAAAAATAATAATAAAAATAATACAAAGACGGCGATTTGCGCACGCTCTGAAATATAATATTTATAATAAAGGGTGATTCGCACCCACACAATATAATAAAAGGTACACGGCGATTAGCGCACGTATAACTTAAAATGACAAAATTCGCATTTGGCGACTTAAACAATAATTAAATCGCATTAGGTGATTCAAAACAAAAGTTGCATACGGCGGACGGACACAGACATACTTCGTATAAGACGAACGGCACAAGACAGACAACGGGACGAATATACAGACAAAAACACACGACACATTTAAATAACTTATATAATAATTCACAATAATCCCCAACACAGATAACAGATAACATAAACTTAATACTATATAGTGCGTGTTTGTGTGTGTGCGGCCGACTGGTGATTATAATTAGGTCACTAACTTAATTAGTGGCGGCCTCGGCGGTCGTCCTATTTTCCGGTTTCCCGACCCATTATCGGCTTGAACAAAAGTAAATTATTTTAAGGTACATATACAATATATTATTATATGTGCGTGAAAGAAAATAAGTTCATACTTACTATGCTTAGGCTAAAAATATTTACCGTAAAAAGTATAGGAAAACTTCCAATCACGCTGATCATTTTTATTACATCAAAAGAACATACAATTTAGTTTTTGATTAAAATATTATATGTGTATACTACCAGTTAATTAGATAGATTAATTAGTTAGTTAATTAATAAGTTATAATCAAGAACATTTATTTTAAATGCTCGACTAATAACATTTTTATTTGTAATAAATATAACTCGAATATATAAAATTATTTTGTTAAACACTTATGTTTAACAATAATCATGAACTAATTTCAGAACTTTTAACTCATAAATAAAAATAATCTCGATTTTATAATTTAAAATTACAAAATATTTATTAAAACCTCTGTAATGACGCATTATTGACATAATATGTGAAGTCATCAATATTCATCAGGTACAAATGTCATATGATGTACTCGTATAAACAAAAATGTGTGTTTATTTTTACGTTCATCGTAGCGATAAACTGCATTTTGTTGGTTTTAAAAACGCGCATATAAAAACGTAGCGTTTTCATATTTCGTTTAAGCTCCAATATAATGTATGCCGTATTGAATTCACTAAATAGAGTTATTGTGTACGTATAAATAATGAACGGCGGCCTAAAACTATAAACTATTTTATTTAATATTTTATTCGGCCACATTAGAAGTTTTAAAAAAATATAATCCCACGGAGTACGTATCTACGAAATGCATGATAGGTATGTACTTATTGTAAATTATTAATGACTTATGAAAATTTGTCGACTGAATCAAAGTGGAAGAGCATTCATGTGAATTTCATAAACAACATTGAATGTATGCGCTAACAATATAGGTACACTGATACACTTTGGTTTTACAATGTGTTAAAGGTTTACATTATTTAACCGTGGATTTGAAAATAAACTTAAAACTATGCTAAAGTATAAGAATCGTATCAAAGATGAGTGATGGTCACGTACAACTGAAATAGTTTTAGGAAAAATAATACATATACAGTACATGGAGTGTCACAGTCAAATATTTGAAATACTACGAAATTACTTTGAAGAAAACGATACGGTCGGGCATATGGAAACATCAAATGCAATTGGTTATGCGCACGAAATCGTATACAACGGCGGTGATACGTATTGATACATTAATCAGCATAATAATGAATGGGGAAAACAAACCGCTGAAAATGTAAAGGAATGTTTTTCTCCCGTTTCAATTCATTTAAGCGAACTAACGGAAAGATTACCACCGAGCTACAAAATTAATGGGCATACCTGATACGAAAAGTGTTGTACTCGATAGCCTACGAATGAACATTTACGGTTTAATATCAAAAACTATCTTACTAATGATTAATGGAAATATCAAACAGAATAAATCAAATAGATAATTGTATCGTGTGATGAACTTTTTAGACGAGTGTCAAATTCATCGCCGCGCAACACCGAAATACCGTTATTTGGAATACGAACACTACGCAAACACAGTTAAAGGTAATGGTGACAAATCACGAACCATAGAAATTCTATGTATATCCGATATATCATATATGAGGAACTCGAAAACGAACTTTTTTTTTTATTATTTATATGCGGAAAAAAATGTATTTGCTAACCAGCTTTTTACTATCATTGCGTAATACTTTGCTTGTAGTATTGTGAAAACGTGCATTTTTTGGTTTTCTTTATACGCAACACTAGATCCTGGGTGGAGCGATACAAATTTATTTTTCGATTAGTCGAAAGAATAACGTGAACGGAACGGCGTTACCGTCGAAATCAGCTGTTCAAGTGTAATAAATGGTAAAAATCATAAGTAATACGCCGGATGGTAACAGCGATAATCGAAAATATATTATTCGGCCGATTGCGACGAGTCAATAGGCAATAGGCAAAGCTATCGAAAAGTACAATATAGAATTACCAAGGATACCTTTCAATAAGAGTTCAATTCTAATAGTATATCCTAGAGCGTTAAACGTTTCTGAAGATTTTTTTAATATTTTTATTTCCGCGTTATTCACATTTTCAAACATAAAATGGACCCATGTATGCAACACGCTTTTGTGAACAAGCCTTTCTATAAGTCATTCCGTAAGTGTGCGGGGTGCAAGAAAAGGAATATTTTCAGCCGCATTGCAAAATGTTCGGATTGCAAGATGTACTGTCACCGAAAATGCGTGCAGCTGGAAAACAACGCGTGCTGCAGGAAAAATCGTGTTGAACCGACGGCGCAGGTGAATATTTTTTAAACGGACTTCATCGGGTTGTATGCCACCAAACAAGGGCGCAGTTGTAATATTTCAAAAAAGAGTAATGCGCGAGTGCACGATTACCAAACTTACTAAGGCACCCCCACCACTAATATTTTTTATTATCCTATACACGTCCATATATTAGACGATGGACTATTATTTACCTGCAGTATTTGCGCATTGGCTCTCAAAGTACCAATTCGGTTCGTGGCACGGACCACTTTTGAAAATTTTCCGTCACCGCAGACTACTGCTCGATTCAATCGCCAACCATTTGTTCCTTAAAAAATTGATGAATTATAACTGTACGATTAAGAAGCCTTAATTATCTTTGGTCGTCTAAGTGTACTCGTATGTGAACATTAGGTAAAAATTATTTAAGTAATTCAATTTCGTTCCCTAAAATTTGTTTATCCTTTAATTTTTATAAAAAAAATGATGAAAGAAAAGATCGGTAACGCGGACTATACAGTGTATGGTAAAACGTAGTTGTTTGCCTTCTGTAAGTTTGACCTGATTATAATTAAACAAAAATAGTGATACAAAATGCTTAGCTGTAAAAGCAATGTCCTTTCTACCGATCATAAAATGAAAACTCTCCCGTCATAACGTATCTAGTATTTCAATAGTATGAGCTATGAAGATAAAACTGTGTAAAAGTTTGAGGATAGGTTGAAAATTCAAGTGCACAACCGCTACACCCTATAAAAGGACGCTTCAAACAAAGTAGGGGGACGAAATACTTGATCATACGTACATAGATCGCTCCAATGCGTTAACACTGCCTCGACACAGGACTTGTTTACGGGGTTCGACGATAATGATAATGATGAATGTTTATATTAAATATATTTTATTCCAGTCCAATCGGATGACGGACCTAGACCTGGAGGCCGTTGAAACACGGTCTTACGAGGATGACCAAGGATCAGAGATAGTATTACAGCCCGAGGAGGGCAACCAAGACCTATGCCCGACAGAAAGTGACGTCGTCGTAAACAGCTCGGATGAAAACACCAAAGTGTCAAGCACGGAGAGCTTAAAATCAGCCGAAGGGCGGCCTTGCGCCCCGGACGACTGCGAACCTGGGACTGGCCCAGGGCTACTGGACGACGAGAACTGTGCGGCCGCGAGTGATGAGTTGATGGCCGAGACACGTGATCACGAGAAATACGCGACAGCCGATGACGTGTGCAGTACGCCACTTGTCGAAGAGGAGGTGCTAGCCGGTGAAGATACGTCGACCCCCCCTTCTGACGTCCGGATGTCGGCGGACGAGAGCAGCATGACACCGGCGAACGAAGAGGCACACGCGGATCCGGTCCACGGGTGTTGTGCTCTCGAAGTAACGACGAACGGCATGGAAACCGAAATGGGCGACGGGCAGAAAGACGTCGCCGAAGAGGAGAACAAGACGTGTTGCGACGACGGTGCCGGGAAGAACGATGAGCAAGGTGACGGCGGTGACCAGAATGACGTGCCCGTGGAAAATACGTTGGACCAACCGTTAATCGTCTCGATTTAAATACTACCGTTTAACGTGTTGATAAATACAACGCGCCACGCCCGTACGTGTCGTTTCCGTCAGACGTACAACACGGCAAGTTTACGTCCAGTACTCGGTAGTACCATTGGTTTTAGAATAAACTTTTCTAATAGAACTAGAAGTTTATTCTAAAATCAGTGGTAGTACCAAATGTTGCGTCGATAACGATGAAAATAGGGCGAACTGACCCACTGTCGAACATAATACTTATGCCTTGTTTACACGTGACGAGTACTCGGCCGAGAGAGTCAACTCGGCCGAGCACTGTCGCGTGCGAACTCAAGGAACCAGTACTCGACCTATTCACTGGGCCGAGCGACTACCCTCACTACCAAAATTGACTGTATTCGGCGTGTCTAAACCGCCAGCCGAGTGTCGTGTAACGAGTAGTTCAGTAGTCGTGGCATCTTAACCTGTAGTCGAATTTTTTTCATCAAAAATATTTATTTAAGTATGAATCGTCATCGTGAAATAAAACGATTTTTCAAGGATTTGCTAAATGCGTTAAAAATACTCGTAAGTAATAAACAGTTAAACGATTTAACAAATTTACACAGATAGGTAACATTGTGTTGATAACAAGTGTTTACGAAATCACGACTACTACGTTGCACTCTGCTAGCGGTTTAAACACGCAGAGTACAGTAAAATCTTGGTAGTGGGGTAATCACTGGGCCAAGCAAATACAATGAGTGTGTAGACGCTGACTCGGTCGATTCCGGTACTAGACCGAGCAACATAACGAGTGACACGGCCGAGTACTCGTCACGTGTAAACAAGGCATAAGGATGTGAAGCTCGTCGGCCACGTTTTGTTGGTCGGTTTCTTCGCGGCGTGCTTTAGTTTTTGATCGAGCTCCGAGTATTTTAAATGTTACCGTTTCAGATACTCGTAACTCGCTAAAGACTAAAACATCGCGATAAGCCGACGAACAGAACGAAAATAATGCTCTTCCCCGTATGTTTGACGATTGCTCAGTTCGCTCTAACATTAAAGCTTTCAACTCAACATCTGAACGACTGGAGATAGAACGTAAATTTGGTGTTGTGCGTTTGTGGAGGCAACACGTACGGATGTCGCGTCTTCTTGTCTTCAACCGTTGTTTCCATATTGTTCGACTGTCATTCTTAAACGCTAGATAAACGATTGGACCTAAGATTTTAATGATGTTTTATTATTTCCCACAAATTAATAAGAAACAAAACGTGATCATATGATGAAATGTTTTTTCTTTGAAGTGAACTAGTAGTTACTCACTTTGTCCATGATCAATAGTCGAAGCCCATTTATTGTATTTTTCGTTTTTATAAGAAATAAGAATTAATTTTTTTACAACCTTACAGCCGAAATTCCGGTCGTAAGATCACCCTGATAGTATACACCAGGGGTGGCCAACAGGTCGATCGCGATCGACTGGTCGATCGCGACCCCCATTCGGATTTTCTTGAATTTTTAAATTTTTCAGAAAACAAGCAAAAGGTTTTTTTTTTCGTAAATTTGTGTATCTTATGTTGTCTTATGTATCCACGTTATTAATACTTATATATCAGGGGTGGCCTAACGGTCGATCGCGTATGATTTAAAAGTCGATCTTTGGCATCTTATTAGAATTTGTACATGCGGTATACACTGATTGCCTCTGGTGGTTTAGACTTTCAAATGATTGTTATCATTGTTCATCATTGAAACTCTGGTCGGCGTTCTCTGCTCAAGTTGACCGTCTTAAGAAAAATGTTTTCTTAGTCGATCTCTACTTGAAATAGTCTGGCCACGCATTTACATTTTTGTTTATTGACTACCTTTTTTTTTTGTCGATCGCGATAGCCTGAGCAAACTAAGAAGTCGATCTTAAGTCTATTAAAGTTGGCCGCCCCTGGTATACACTAAACACTGTCACACTAACAGTGCACATGCTTTTATATTTTTCGATTCAAAATGAACACGTGTGCGACTAAACAGACATGTTCTGTTCACGTAATCTTAAAACATCCTGAGCGTAAATTTAAGCAAGTTTACCAAAAAAACGAAACTCATTACTGATCTCATTGTAAAAACAACGAGAAAGAACAGCAGCTGCAGTACTATGCATGCACTTGGAGAACTGTCAAATTATGAGCGTGAAAAAACAATTATTGCGATGTTCGACTTTATCCCGTCCCTAGCCGCGTCATTGATTTGTTCGTATGTTAGGCTGCCTAACTCGGATTTGGCAGGCGTATGTGTACTGTGTTGCATGCTCACCACGTGTCGGGCGATGTTACCTCGAAACGCATTCGATATTTCGATGGTATATTCGATGGTAGATTATTGTTTGTATCATCGGTACTATAGGGATCAAAACTGTTCAGCCATCTCCATTTAATTTCCAGAGTCTAAGCTAATGTGGCTTGATAACTTTATAAATATATTATATGAGTATGTGACTTATTTACCAGTTTCACGTTGATGTGCGAGTCAAATATTTTGAGGAACAGTGGGTCGTGTAACTTGTAGGGACCACATATTATATATATATAAGTTATCAATATTGATGGTTTGGATGGTAGCAATAGTAAAAATATTGTTTTAACAGTGCTTGGCTGTATTTTTAAATATTAATAAAGCCTAATTATTTTTTTTACATTTTTTCAGCGACCATACTATCTTTCCAATACTTTAAAACCTTACCGAATTTTCAACCAATCCATTGCAGGAGAAATTCATACTAAAATCCGTCTATCAACAATTGCAACAATTAAAAGTTGAATATTAAAAAACAAAATTCAAATTAAATCATTTTCATGGCTGAAAAAGTGGATTTTATCTTTGAGATTAACCAGAATTACTGTTCGCATACTGACGTTAATATATTATATAGTGTGTGATACCCAATATAATTCGATCTTATTAGCATTAATTAAATATATGTATATTTAATCGATCTTGTTAGTATTTTCTGTGTGCTCAACAACACACGGACCAACATAATTCAAATTTATTTTACTATTTCACTTGTGTTTTCTATTACAAACAATCGATTTTATTTACCTAAGAACCACAGCATACTTAAAGTGTAATACTGTAGTGGTAATAACTAATAAGTACATAATATTGTATAAATATAAGTATTTGTATACGGTACAACTATTAAACATGCGACTCCTAACCGATTTCAAAAATCTGACCAAAAAATAACTTTATCCATTTATAGTGTTTACCCCCCTTTTAACCATTTTAACCCCGTATGGGGTGGAATTTAGCAAAACCCATTATTAGTAGACATCTGTTACCTATATACTACTTACCTTTTAAATGTCAGCTTCATAGGTCGAGTAGTTTTCGAGATTTCATGTTTGATCGAAAATACCACTCTTTTTTATATACTTTTATTTTAATGGATTTATTAAATCGTATTTTTGTCATAATATCTTGTATGTATGTTTTGTGTTTAATATAGAACATCGCATTGAAAAAACGGTGGTCAATAAGGTGTCTGTTTGCGAAAGGCAATTGAGATATCATACTTATCACGAATAATATATGTTTTATTTGATATGGTATCGTTTAAAACAAATATTTTTTTTTTTAGTATTGGAAAAGCTGCCATCGGTGATCTGAAACATCAAATTGATGTGTTACCAGAGAAATTCGTGAACAAGTACGCAATTAGGAACGATTGGTGATTGGTTGATCGAACAAATGATTCAATTGAAGCAATCAAGAATTCCCAGAGTTATAACTAACGAAATTGATAAAAGTTTTTACTGCGTTTTATAAAATATTATGATTTATTATAAACGTAGGTCGACCGGACAATAACAAATAGGTTTCCATCATTTCACAAAATTAATTTTTTTTAAATACCATTTAATTTTAATCGAAAAAATATTAGTTATTACTTATTATACTTAAGATAATAGTAAGACAAAAATCATTGATATATTTTATATTATATATAGGCACAATTGGTACAAAAATGCGTGAAAAACCTTGGTATTGCTTTCTCGAATATAATTAGTATGAATATAATTTGAAAACATTAAATCACAAAACTATATCAACCATTATATTAATTATATTATATTGACAATGCTCTTCGAAGTAAATCACACTATTTCAGAGTATTAAACATTGAAAATATTAACCAAATGCATAAAATAAAATAACGATACTCACCGTAACACATGATTAAACAATAGGTATAAATATTGATGTTTATGTTTCTCTGAAAGTCTAAAAAGTAAAAATGTAAACAACGTTTTTTTTAATTCAACATAAAGCCGAGTAATCAGCTACCTATATGAATTATAAATAAATCATCTGAGCTTCCCATAAAATTCTTTTATCATATCAGATCCTTTTTCGCCGATCATAATTGAAGCTGCGTTAGTATTCATAGAAACGATTTTCGGCATAACTGAACTATCTATAACCCTCAGTCCAATTATTCCTTTCACATTTAGAGACGGATCAACGACAGCTTGGCAATCATCTATTGGTCCCATTTTGCAAGATCCAACAACATGATAAAAAGGTACTGCTATGTTCTGAATGACACATAACCAATAGTCTCGAGTGCCCCAGGTATAGTCCACACAATTTGGCAATTTAAGTTCCTCCAATATTAAACCATAATCCTTCATTTTTTTCGTTTTCGATAATTGTACGACAAAATCAATTCCGCTAATCAATGCATTTTTTTCCTCGTCGCTAGATAAATAATTTGCAAAGATTTTCGGGTCGTCGAACGGGTCAGTCGAATTCAACATAATTCTGCCCGTACTAGACGGTTTTAAGAAAATCGGAACCATAACTATTATGTCACTCAATAAATTTAATTGGTCATATAACGTTGTAACTTCTTTAGCGAATCCAAACAGATTTGAAAATAAATTTTTTTTATTTGGAAGCTTATTTGTTGCATTGTAAGGAACTCTAAATTTCAAAAATTGCAAATCAGCATATTCTAATTCTTGTTTAGATTTATGAAAGGTTATGATTTTACTTAGTCCCACCGTTGCGATTTCTTCAGAATAAAAACGCAAATGGCTTTCGAGTAAAGCAGTGCTTTCTTTTATTATTTCTTCTTTTGGTCTATATTTTCGATCGGTGAATACTAATGCTGGAATAGACATATGATCCTGAAGGTTAAAACCAACTTGCAGATCTTTTACGACAGGAATATTTAAACTGTCTAAATGTTCTTTGGGTCCTATTCCTGATAGCATAAGGATTTGTGGGCTTTTTATCGGTCCAGCACTTAGTATTACTTCTTTTGTACAAAAAACATATCTCAATTCTTTAGTAGATCTAGTACTGAACTCAACTCCCACCGCTGCACCGTCTGAGATTACAATTCGTGTGACTATAATATTTTTTGCGACAAAAAAATTCGGACGATTACTGGCAGGTAGTAGAAACGCTTTGAGTGTACCACATCGACGGCCTTTACGAGTGGTTGAATCAAAATCTCCAAATCCGACAACTGCCGGTTCTTTTCTGTTGAAATCTTCTACCCTGTTCAAGTTTAACGACGTCTCTGCTTCGGCTATGACTTTGTAAGCCGGATCCATTGTTTGTAATGGACTCACAGTGAGTGGTCCTCTCCGTGAGTGAATTTCCGGATTAAATCTACTGTTATCTACAAAATCTTCAGATTTCTTAAAATATCGCAAAACGTCTTCATAACCCCATCCATAACAACCATAGTAATTTTTCCAATTTGTAAAGTCTTCTACGGTGCCACGCAAATATATCATTGCATTCGTGGTAGATGAACCGCCTAACGCAAGACCCCGAGATATAATACACCTTTCGCGTTCCAATCCTTTAAAAAGATAAGGATTTTTTTCAGTTAAAAATGCCCAATCGTACTCAGTTTTTAAATACTGATTCCATAAAATTGGATTTTCAATAAGGTCAGGTGGGTCGCCTCCAGCTTCTAAAAGTAATACATTCCATTCTGGTATTTCACTCAAACGGGCTGCTGCAGTGGCACCTGCACTGCCAGCTCCAACAATTATAAAATCAAACATCACCTGGGTTGGGTCTTCACACAACATTGGTGCATAATCAAATGGATACTTAATTGCAAAATATCCATTAAATACCTTAATACACAAAAAATAAACATCGACGTTTAATTTATTACATTCTAAAAAAATAAAAATAATGTTTCGTTGTAGGTAAATACTATTAGAATATGAATATTGTGTATTTTTTATATCCGCTGATCATTTTTAAATCGAAACTTGTAATTTTTTCACATACAATAACGTACGCGATAACGTCGATGAATACAGTATAGTTGAGTGGATAAATTATGACACCGACGACCGAGGATTTGAACATCTGATGAACAAATCGTTTACAAAAAAACTATAAAGTATAAGGAACATTTTGGAGGAAGAACACGATAAAATTAAAATCGATTTAGCCTTGATGCATTTGGCACATATTGACGGACTTATTGAGTACACGGAAGAAAAATATGACGCAAGCCTTTGTGACAAAATGTTATTGAAGAAACTTCTGTTACAACTCACAAGTAAAGGAGACATGTTTCGACACAAAAAAAGCAAAGCCAATTAACAGAAAATAAAGTAAAATAATAAAAATGTAAATATTTAAATTTTTTATTTTAATATTTAATATTGTAAATATGTAAAGATTTACGATCTGTGGAATTATTAATGTCAGCGGTTGCCGCAACACCAAGCTCCGCGGATAATTGAGAGTTTACTGTATTATAAATTATACGAGTAATAAAATAATAATACCGACAAGAGCTTTTTTTCATGTATATTTTATTTTATATTTACATTGATATTATTAAAATATCTAATAGTTTTAATAAATTATTTATTTATTATTAATATAATATGTTCAGAAAATCTACTTAGGGTCAATACTTCTGCAGCACAATGAATTTTTACTGTCTATTATTTTATTGGTTTTATTTGAATTGGAATCACAAAATACATTTTATTGAACACTGTACTCAGCTTTTAATTTGTTCTCCTTTTGATCAAATTCCCTATATATATATATAATATATATATATATATATATATAATATATATATATATATATAATATATATATATATATATATAGATTATAGGCACACCAAAGAAAATATAAAATTCCGTACTTTGGGTATATTATACTATTATGCATCATATTTTGTATCCTGACTTTGAATTGGGGATATAGTAGGGTGACTGGTTTTTATATATATAAAAAAAATGGTGCTTCCAATTTTTGGATGACTTCTTATATTAACTACATTATTATATCATCGAAAAGAGCATCTTCACCCACATTCCAATCAGTTTTTTATTATTTCACAAAACAAAAATTTAACTTTTTTGAATATCATTTTATGTTGAACAATTTGTAAGTTAGGTCTAACGAAATATTTTTAATTCTCAAAAAGAACTTCCAACTTTTCAATATTAAATAAAAATATATCATAGAACTGACTAGTTTTTTTTATAAATTGTTTTTTCGTATACATATTTCTTGTCTTTAATTTTAAGAGTAGTGAGTTTACACTCTAAGCTAAAAAGTACTCCGCATCGTATTTATAATTCTTATGATGCTTGACATGCAAATATGTTTTCCCTTTCTATTCTTCTAATAGTATCATAAACGATTTTTTATTGACTTTGTATGAAATAAAACCATATTATTGAAACGTGTTTGTTAAAAAATTATTTTACAATTATTTATTCTGAGAGTCAAAGTACGATTTTAAAGTTGAATTAATTTCAATAATTCTGGAAATTGCTGGTGGTAATATTATATTTATTAATTTATAATTTAATAATATGGAAATAACGGGATTAAAACGGGACCATCTTTTAAAAACTGAATAAAACGGAATTTTAATTTATTTTAATTTATTTAAATTTTATTTTATTTTTATTTTAATTTAATCGGAACGTATGATCACCCTAAGATATAGTGTTCAATGAAGTAAAAGTGTAACACAATTTTATAGGAGACACGACAAAATATCCTGGTAATAAATAATAATAGCTCGATCAGAATATTCCCAAGCCAAAATATCCCATTCCAAAATATCCCAATAATTAAAAAATATTAATTCAAAACTTTATATCTGATATGAAAGTTGTGATTGAAAGTACACAAATACATATGTTTTGATAAGCAGTTTTTTAATTTTTTTTTAAAACTTTAATCTCTGATATGAAAGTTTTGATTAAAAGCACACGTGTTTAGATAAAAAATTTAAATTTTTTCCGTTAATCGTATTTTTTAATTTTAATTTTTCCTTGAAAAATTTTGAAATTTTTTACGAACCAGAAATGCAATAAGGTTCTTATTTTCGATGGACATTTATTCAGTGTTCATCAAAGGAGTGACCAAAAAATAATTGGGCGATTCATTGGGTGAGTTCCGGTATAAAAGTTGTTTAGTATGCAGATGTTAAAGAATATGTACTTGTAATCAATAGCATATTATAATTTAGTTTTATTATCTATTTTTACCATATTAATATTTTTCCAAGGGATATTTTTTTAAGAAATATTTAGGTTCGGCGATATTTTTTAGGGGATAATTTATTACCGGGATATTTTGTCTGGAACCATTCTACATTATAACATTAATAATTGTTATTTGAATATGACACATACCATGAAAAACACAGCTGCTGAAATCATTTTGATTACCTGTATACAATATCAATATACAAGTTATACTGAAATAATTAAATATAATGCAGTTAATGCTGATGATTAGTATTATATTGAGTGACTTAGTTTTGTAATCATCGAATATTTCTACCACGTTATTGTAATTGATGATTTGAAAAAAAAATGAACTAGATATTGAAAACTCATTAGGCATTTCAAGAAAGACAAAAATTTTAAACTTTAACTAAACGTATTTAAATGAATATTATGTATATTGTATACCTATTAATAGATTATATATTATGTACTCAATATTATTTAATCAACTCTTAATATCAATATCGTATTATTTGAACTATAGTTGTCAAATGAAACTTAATATTTATATTTACTCTTTTTTGGTTCTAACTATGTAGACTACATTACATATAAATAAAATAAATAAATAACTGTTGGCTGTCAAAAACTTAAAACATTATAAATGTTGACCTATATGTGTATAATATAAAATATATATATACAGTGTCGTATACGCCAATCACTTCAACGTATACAACACAAATATACGCACAGTAAATAAAGCTTCACACGATCACCACAGAAGACTTGAGTACACACATATGAAAATTATAATCACTTATTAGTTATTTAACACATTATTCGATGATGAAAATTGTCACGAGAAGCACTATTGTCTACGGTTTCTTCTCTTTTTATCATAAAATTCCCCAACCTAGTTACACTAGTTTTGACCTGATTAATAAAAAATGTTTCGTGATATTTAAACTTACTGATTAAGGTAGTATTAACTATTGAGTTTTCAAATTGGGGCGTCAACAATTTAATTAACTTAAAAAATTGTCTTACGCAATAATTTCTGAGCCCTTATAAGCAATGTAGCAGCAATGTACTCTTTACTTAACCGCGGTTGGTAAAATTAACTTAGTTTTCTTTTACAACTAGTTGGGTCTGCCATACCATAGGCTTATTCCTGATGTGAGCACTCCTATTTTTGCTAAATTATAATTTTAAAAGTATGATTCGAGTTCAAATTTCGACCCTCTCCCTGGAAGATTAGCAGATTTGATTTAGATTTGATTTAGATTAGCAGGGCATTATATTAAAATTCTATTGTTAATAAAAATAAAATTTGTTGATTTAACATTTTGACAATATGACATACTGAATCCAGCTCTAAATATTATTATAATTTAATAGTTACACCATTTGCCAATTTTTTTTCGATGCTTTGTATAAATCATAGGTAGGTACTTAATATTAATAATTCTCAAATAGGCCCCTCCCTACGTATTCTACTATGACATCTGTCATGGTAGTGATCGAATCTGATGTCTGGCCTTATCAGATAATATGTGTTTATTTTAGAGACTTAAGTTCAAGTGTATGGCGTGTGCCTAGTACCTACTACCAACATTACCGTCAATACATCAAACTTCAAAATATCAATGTTGATGAAGAACATCTCTAAAGACCTATAAGGCTATAACAGATTAGATGAACATTGAAAACTGATGAGTTAATAGAGGACAGATTTAGATTCTTTTGTATATTTATAGTGAGTCCGTGCGGTTAGGCGAGCGTTCCAAATCTTTACGAATTATGAAAATTATAAATCAAAGGCAACAATTGTTTTCTTGCATACCTTATGAGAATCTTTCAAAATAATATTTCGTATAATAAAGAATATTAGAGGATATATCGATTATAGTTCACAGAGACCAAGATAAAATGTTTAGCCTTTAGTTTTATTTATTTAGTATAAGAATACCAAGAGAAAATGAGGATAAAATATAAATAAAAATTAATCATCGTCAACAAAATAGGACTCATTATTTTGAAGAACGTAGTAAAATTTTGGATTGGAAATAAATAATAATGATAGTACAACTTATCAATAATTGTTCATCGACTACTGTGTCTGATTTGCAGCATACTCCAATGACTTCAGCTAATATAACTAACCTTCTATAGGGGTAGCCAGTAGCATAGATTAAATATACTAATTATTTAATAATTATATTTAATCAATGCCAGTAGGTACTTTAAAAACATTTTAGCAGATTGTTAACGGTTTTCAAAAAAACGTCAATGACGTAATTAATTTTATTAAATGAACAGTTTTAGTTTTTATTTAATTTACAATACAAATAGGTTTTTTTTGTAAAATGTTCAAGCAATATGGTCGTGCATATAAAAGAGTGATTTAAATTAATTAAAAGAGAAGATACGTTTTGAAAACATTTTCGACGGTTAAAGAGAATAAGATATAAATATACAGCGTCTTATCAGCGGCTAATAGAATCGCGACATTCCGTCTTCACCCCTCTAACAACGACTGGTCGGCACCACGGCGGTCGCCGGATCGCGCACGCCGACCGCCGCGCTACCCCGCGGACCGGTCGTACCTAAACAGCTGTGGTACCCGGGCGCGAGACACCGCCACAGTGCCACACCGGGCCAGAAGTTTCCCGCGCGTTTTCTGTTTACGCACAATGGAGGACGTGCTCCGCGAGATATCCGTTTCGCGCCAACCGTAATCGTCCGCCGGCAGCCGCGCGTCACCGTCCCTTTTTCGCAGTGTTCTTTTCGCCCGAACCCCTGAAGCCCTTCCGTGCGGTGCTGCGTACCGGCAAACGTCCCGAACTCGCCCACGTTCAACGCAACGCACATCCGATCGCGCGCTCCGTGTCGACGTCGAAACGACGGTGGCCATGGCGAAAACGGGCTACAGAGACTACGAGGCCGACAAAGGTAAGACGAGACTTCCGGTTTTGTTCGATACCTAATGAATGACAACGGCGCATTTTTGTTCGCAGAGAAATTCACCGAATTTCTGCAAAACTATCAGACGCTGGACAAAGACAACCTGAAACATGCCAAGTATGCCGTTCAGTTGGCCAAGTTGGCGCATCGCGAACAGGTAATTCGCTGACCGTCGTCGGACACGCGTGTAAAAGTGTTTTGTCCGTGACCAGCTGTCTAATCGTTTTCGTAAACGTATTTCAAGGTATCCCTGCACATTGAACTCGACGATTTGGACCATTTCGACAACGCGCTTGCCGACGCCGTAACTGCAAACGCTCGTAGATACTCCACCATGGTGGGCGATATTGTGCAAGAATTGCTGCCCAACTACAAGGATCATGAAGTAAGTGGAAACCCTTGAGATTGTTTAACTATTTTTCAAATAAATTATCCGTCTGATTTCATTCAAGCCCGAAAACAAAGATGCTTTAGATGTTTATATCGAACACAGAATACTAGCTCAGCAAAGACAAAGAATGAGGCAAGCTGATGAAAACATTGCTCCTACCAACAGATATCCTCCAGAATTAATGCGACGATTGTAAGAATACTTCATTAGTGATATTGGAATTATCATTTTATTGCCTTTTGTTGATTTTAGTGAAGTATACTTCAAGGATTTAAGTACTAGAAAAGAATTACCGATACGTAATGTTAAAGCTAGTAGCATTGGGAGATTGATTTCCGTTCGTGGAATTGTTATGAGGAGTACAGAAGTGAAGCCTATGATTGTCGTTGCAACTTACTCTTGTGATTTATGCGGAGGAGAAACATATCAACCTGTATTTATTTAAATGTTTGTACAATTATAATTCATATTCTAATGATTATCATTTCATTAGGTTAATTCATTGACTTTCAAGCCTCTGGAATTCTGTCCAAGTGCAGAATGTTCTACAAATAAACCGGGTAGTCGCTTATATTTGCAAACTAGAGGATCTAAATTTATAAAATTCCAAGAACTCAAAATTCAAGAACTGGTAAATGAAGAAATTTAAATCGATTTAATAACATTATTTTATATAATATGTATTTTTTAGAGTGATCAAGTTCCAGTTGGTAATATACCACGTTCGTTAACCGTATTATGTCGAGGTGAAGCTACTCGTCAAGCTGTTCCTGGTGACCACATTTCTGTAAATGGTATATTTTTACCATTACTTCGTTCTGGATTTGGTCAGATTCAACAAGGTCTGTTATCAGATACTTATTTAGAGGCCCATGTAAGTACTATTCAAAATCTCAATGTTATTAAAAGTTATTTTGAAAGTAAAAAATATTTGTTATGGAAAATATACAAATACTTATTAGGTCTATGTTTGACTGATATATCCTAAATTTTATTTATATTCTTACTTTCAAAGCATATATAGCTATTAATTTTTTAAATAAAAACTTATATTTAGTTATTGAAACCCAGTTCTTTGTCTTAGAAACCTAAAAAATTGTCTCAAACTATATTTGTAATGCAAATGGTGACTTATGTTTGGATCTCGTTCTATATTTAATATTGACCAAGCTTCTAAGAGTATAAATTGTGTATGAATACTATTTCATATTTGTAACAAAAAAGAAAAGTTTAAATTTATATTTGGTCATTTGGTTATACAATAGTTAGGAATTGAAATTAATTGTTTTTGTTATTGATTTTAGAATGTCGAGTGTTTAAATAAATTAAACGAAGAAAAATTAGGAGAAGGTGAACTTACTGAGGAAGAAGTATTAGAATTGGCTGGGGATGATTTTTATACAAAATTAGCTGCAAGTTTAGCACCAGAAATTTATGGTCATGAAGATGTGAAAAAAGCTTTATTGTTACTTTTAGTTGGTGGTGTTGATAGATCACCCGATGGAATGAAAATAAGAGGTTAGAATATACTATTTTTTGTATTACATAGATTTAATAAAATACCTATTTCCATATTGTAAATAGTATTTATTTGTTTATTCTATGTTATGAATTCTTATTTTCTTAACTTATTGAATAATAAGTCTGTAGATAACTTTTTATATATTTGATACATTATGCATTATATAAAAATTATATATCCACATTATTCTTTTCACTTTTATTTTTAAATTGTAAGTAAACATTGATAACTTTATTTTTTCCATTATTATATTACATTTGTTATTTATTAGCTTTATTATGATTTAGGCAATTAGCTACCTTACAATTATAAATTAATAATTAATTATATTAAATAGCGTAAGAATAAGTTGAAAAAAATTAACATTTGGTTGGTTAAATATACATAATCAGATAAACACTTATGTATTTCTAATTTTTAATAGTATTGCTAATTTGTTTTTGATTTAATTCCAATTAGGAAACATTAATATTTGTTTAATGGGAGACCCTGGTGTTGCTAAATCTCAATTGCTTTCATACATTGAACGTCTTGCTCGTCGTAGTCAATATACTACTGGTCGTGGTTCCTCTGGAGTTGGTCTTACTGCTGCTGTGATGAGAGATCCTTTAACCAATGAAATGGTGCTAGAAGGTGGTGCTCTTGTATTAGCTGACCAAGGTGTATGTTGTATTGACGAATTTGACAAAATGGCCGAGTCAGATCGAACTGCTATTCATGAAGTGATGGAACAACAAACCATTTCTATTGCTAAAGTAAAATTGATGATTTTTAAATATTTGTTAAATGAATAACTAAAGTTTAATTTAGGCTGGAATCATGACCCGTTTAAATGCGCGTGTTAGTATATTAGCTGCAGCTAATCCAGCGTATGGAAGATATGATCCTAAGCGTTCAATTGAAGCCAATATTCAACTTCCAGCAGCTTTGCTTTCACGTTTTGATTTATTATGGTTAATTCAAGATAGACCCAATCGCGAAAATGATTTGAAGTAACAATTTTATTTTACCAACAATAATCATTGTAAATAACCCTCATATTCTTCTTTTAGATTAGCAAAACATATTACTTATGTTCATAAGCATAGTTGTCAACCACCAACTGAAGTACAGGCGTTAGACATGAGCTTGATGCGTCGTTATATTGATTTATGTAAGAAGAAAATACCTACAGTACCTGTAAACCTTACAGAATTTCTTGTTGAGTCATATGTCGATTTACGTAAAGATTCACGTAATAATACAGATACAACATTTACATCGGCAAGAAACCTTTTAGCCATACTCAGGTTATCTACGGCTTTAGCTAAGCTTAGATTAGCAGATACAGTAGAACGTGAAGATATAGTAGAAGCCATGAGACTATTAGAAATGTCTAAAATATCATTACTTCAAGTTGATGAAAGAACTGGAAGGTATGTAACATCATTAATTTTAATATTGTACAATGTATGTATATATATATATATAAAGAACGTGTCCTGACTCACTGATTTATCATCGCACAGCCCAAGCCATTAGATGGATCAGGCTGAAATTAGTTATACATATAACTATTATGACATAGGCATCCATTAAGAAAGGATTTTTGAAATATCAAATCCCTTAGGGAGTAAATTGTGGTTAGGTTAGGTTAATGTGATTTCTCATTTTGAAACTCTGCATACATATTCTGTAATCCAATAAATGAAAAATCTATAGACTCATTTCACAAAATTCAACCCTTACAGGGGTTAAAAGGGGTAAAATATATATATAATTCACCTGCCACCAACTCACTTACTGAACAACATACAGCTAAAATTACCATACCTATTCTTTTGAAATTTTTAGGGAATATACTTATTACTCTGTATAGATTCACTGAGAAAAGATTTTTAAGGGTCAAAACAGTTTTGGGCTCTGGACTGGACGTATACATTTTTCCACCTTTAGGTTACCAAGGAAATATTTTATTTTGTTTAATATGTTGATATTAATAATTACCAATTGAGGTATAAGGTTTATGTAAATTAATGTAGTATAGTTAAATGAAAATAAATATCAATAGGTCATACGATAATTGTGCTCTTTTTTCAACCTTATATTTATATCGAAATAGAAATTGCTCTAAACAAAACTAGTTACATACCTCCCAGGGCGAGGCTGAAAAATTCAGCTATTTTATATTTATTTATATTCATAGTATATAATATAATACATTTGTTTTGTAGGCCTCAAACTGCTGTTGACCGTATATTCAATGTCATAAGAGAATTGGCTGGAGGTCACATTGTTGTCAAAATGTCTGATATTAGAGATTATTGTACAAGTAAAGGCTTTAACACGTCACAAGTTGATGATTGCATTGAAGAATATGAAATGCTTAATGTATGGCAAGTAAATCAAGCTAAAACTACAATTACTTTTATATAAAAATTTGTATTCATTATACCATTTTATTTTTATTTTATAAGTATCTTAAAGTAATTTACATTAATAATAAAACTGTGACTTTTTGTAATGGTTAAGTATGAATTAAAGTTTTCACTATTTATATTTAATTTTATACCATAAAAATCCAGTTAGTATATTTTTTTTTTTTGTCTAAGAACTTTAATAATTTTAAGTTGTGAATTATGTAAGCTCAACAATTATATGAACTACATCTTATGGATTTAAATCCTTATATTTCATGATAAAAAAAATCAATACTTATTTGTATTGAAACAGATCTTGAAATAAAATTATAGTAAAACAAACCTAACTTTTTTCAACACAAATACTTAATACAATAATCAATAAACAATTGGTTGAAAATATTTCTATTTCTCTACTTGTTTTAATTGCAATTACACCACTACTGTTGTATGAATAACGAATCATCTTTTTACTTGGTCATAACATTAATTTTTTAATAGAAGTATTTTGCATCATAATTAAATAGGAGACGGTGCTAGATTGAGTTTTCTGAGATAAGTGATTTTGAGTAAATATTTTAGCTATACATATCTAACTATGGATTTTTTGGCATCAATGACTACTATTTTTTCATTTTTACCAAAAAAATACAGACAAGTTGTAATTTACTCAAATACGAAGAGACCAACAATTTTATTTGAGATTAAACTATTCTTCTGAAAGTATAGTTGATCAACAATTAACCACAGTTATGACCATGTGAAACCAATAATAACATAAGTCAGGACTGTCCTGAAAAAATGTGTGTGGGTGCATATTTATCAATGGCCAACTCACACCATTATAAATTGGAAACTTATGAGTCAGTCGTTAAAATTAAATAAAATCTCATAATCGTACTCAGAACATTATTTAAAATTGTAAAGTTTGTTTTTATTTCTTTCCCAGTTTTAATCCAGAAACAACAGGCAAATTAACAGAACAACTCAACAATAAAGTTTACTTTACTTCATAATGCGTGTATCATTTTTAACCTTCTTTTGTCCCTTACCGCTTAAAATGTATACAACAAAACCAGATTGTAACTTAGATTTACTTTCTGAGAGTACAAAAGATTTATACTTATTAGCCATTGGGTTATAGTATCTAAAGTATTTATTTAGAAATATAACTAATGCAGTGCTAATGAAATTAATAAAGACAGCATGAAAAAACTTACAATAAACTACAATAAAGGGCATTAAGTTTTATTTGACATCTTTTAAATTTTTAAGTTCAATTTAACTTTCTTATTGTTACAAAAATAAAGAAAATTTAACAATATTATTAAAAAAATACAAAATGTTTGCTTTCAATAGTTACAAAAATAATAACAATATATTACATATTAATCATTAATATTTAAAGTGGTACTTGCACTTCAATTTTTTCAAATATTACACACCAATTACCTTGATCATAATAGTAGTCAACTACTTTACAATCCTTAATCTGTTCACATAGATACTTCAATTCAAATTCTTCAAACACATGATAATACCTAAGATGTGTTTTAGGTTCATTTTCTTGTTTATTCTTTTGATTAAGTTTCCATGGAACCAGCAAGTCATTATGAACAAAATTTGAACGATTCTTATGCACTGGTAAATTTATGTCAATTGACTTCACACAATATTCTTTGGACATGTGACATTCAGATTCCGGTTTATTAACCTTATTCTGTTTTAAATAGGTAGAAAGATTTTGATTTCTGCACTGTTCTTTTGCCCACACGTAGACAAGTGCTCGACCCTTCACTGCAAGCACTCTGTTAATTTCCATCAAAGCTTTTAAACGCCGTTCATTTGTTGCTAAATGATGGAGAACGGCTATACTGATACAAAAATCAACACAGTTCGAACGTATCGGTATTTGAAGGCAATCACAGGTACATACTTGATGGTTACGATTTTTACATATTTGAGCTAATTGTGTACTTCGATCGCACCCCAACTAAAAATTAATATAATTACATAACAGATAGATAGATACAAAATGTCAAAAATATATTATTAAACATACTTGATAAATATCAACAGTATTTCTAAAATACTTTGCGTTCCCACAACCAACATCTAAGATGATTGAACCCGGTTTAGCTTGGGTCAAAAATTTTGTAACATTTGGCCAAGGTTTTTGTCGCGTTTCACTGAAATGTGATGCTATGTCTTCATAGACCTGTAAAATTTGAACGCATAAGTGTAAGAATTCAGAAAAATGTATCTCCTTAAGAAAGTGTAATATTTATAAGATTTGAAAAGGAATGTTTATTTATGCAAATAAATATGAATAAACAGTTCACACATTACGGATAGAATAAATATTTTTCATTTTCGTCTCAAACTTTTGATTAATCAATTAATATTATATTATAATGTGTTAAAATAAATGTAAGTATATGTAGCAACTTACATTATGAACATGTAGATTTTCGAGTTCCGAAGCATTTTTTTCATTCAAAGTCATTTTTCCACTGTTACTCGTTGATATTACAAGAAAAATAAATTACACCAAAGTATATTTATTATTTCGATTTTATCTCAGTACAAGAACAGTTAATCGTAGGGACGGAAAACAAAAAAAAAATCTACTACACTTATATCATGGACGGCCGTGGGCAATGGGCATAGGCCATAGATAATAAATTAATATTATTATTTATTATTATTTATTACGGCTGTAGATAAAAAACGGATATTTTATCTACATCGTGGTCTAACCGCCTTAACCAAGATTCAGAATATTCTGCGGCATCAGCTCCAACGATAATGATAATAATTCTGATGATTTTATACCGCAAGGTTTATAGATAATATTATCCATAAGCTTTGATTATACCGGACAATGTTATACCCCAAAGTATAATAACATCATGGTGTTACCACACGACTAAATACATTCGTGAGTCGAATTTGACATTTGGACAAACTGCAAGACCTCGTTGTTACTTGTTATGAGTTTATGAGAAAATTTTCTCAACTCTCGTCATCATGTTTTCGACAATGGCACCGAAGTGTTTAAAGTTTAAACCATACTTTGATACTTACTATAGTCAATAATATGATGTACTGCACCAAGGCCACCCAACATTTTTTTTTTAAATTTAACACTTGGATGCAAATCAAAGCACCTACAAAAATATATCTATATAAAGACCTCAATATAACGACCATATTACTATATTAACGGATGAAATGTACCTAATACTTATGCGTACATATTTTTTGACGTTATTTTATTTTTATTTTTCATTCGTTTACTTCGCTCAAAATAAAAATGCTCGTAAATCAAATAATATTGAAACACTAAATTCAACCATATCACTGGCTTGTACCTATACACCTACATGTTGGTGCACAAAAGATTTATGAAACTTTAATAATTATGAAGAAGGTGCACAAACGATTTTTGGAGCAAGTAAACTGATGATGTGCAAACGATGTGACCGGCTTTGTCTAGTGGTGTACAATCGTCGGGACGCTTTTTTTGATTTTTTCAACAGTTTTCTAAGCGATTTGGAAAAACTAACGAAAAATTACAAAAAAAAAAATTAAAAAAAAATAGCAAAAGATTGGACACTAGTAATCGTCAAAATAACAGTGGACCTAAGTACACCCGCAATGTACACACGATTCATATAAAGGTAGAAACGTGTAACTGTGTAAGTTTCCTCACCACCTTAGCCATTATTATTAGACGACAACATAACTTGCCGTGTACAGATAGCAAGAGGTATTACACGTGGCGCGTTTTTTGTAAAGTGGTATCCCCGTGAAGGCACTTGGTTTAATGACACAGTACAAACTTTTTTTGGTAACATATGGAAAAGACTTTTTGCCTTCTCTATAACTATAAAATAATAATATATGTTACGGTGAAAGACATCAACGTGGTGAGAGACGTAATTTATCTGTAAATTAATAATTGTTGTAATAGTAGGCATTTAGCGGTAATTTACGTATATTTCCAGTCATTCGAAAAATGATGTATTTAGTGCGATTTGACCAAATTAAGAGTTGGTCACGTCGCACAGGTGTACATAAAGTTTTTGATTTTTATGAAAAATATATGATTTATCATATTTTGCCAACAGTCTAAGTAAATGACGCTAATGATCTGTGGAAGTAGTAAATTGCGTATTTTACGAATTATCGTCTTTCACCGTAACATAAATACTATTGCAGAAATACAGGTCACAAATCATATCTTCAGCATTAACTTAAATCGCGTCAAGTAAGCATAAGCGGCGTCTTTTTGAGCTTCATATACTGATTCCCCATAGCCAACAGCCGTAATCTCCAGAGGACTTATTGTTAGTTCTACAGTCACCAAATCTTGTTCTGAAAATATATGTAATACGTTACGGTCAAAACTATATATTCTGTTTGTGGAAACTTATTGATCAGTGAATTCTTACTAAGTGTTACAGGGGTAATGCACAAGTCATATAACATTGCCAGCTGTTCTTCATCAGCGATTTCGCCCAGGAACCCGATATAGTCCGTAGATTGGTTTAAAGAACCAATTTCCTGTAAAAATTATTAATTCTATACGTGAAATATCCTGTGTTTTTTTATTTATTATTACAGCAGTATTATACCCAATTAATCTTAATAGCACATTTAATAAAAATAATTTAATTTACTTTAATATATAAACAAGAAAAACAGCAATACTAAAAATTGTTGAGAAATAATTTATTTTCGAAAAAGTACTAAGTTTGTACATATCGGATCCATTTTTCTAAAGTTTTAACAATTGGTGGTTCATTTAGATAAAAAAAAAAATGGATTTGTTTGACGGACATAGGTGGGACGAGACTTCGCATTGAAAGTAACTCATTTAAATTTAGCTTAATGTTAATGACAATATAAAGAAGTACAGAAGGGTCACAATTAATAATAACTTATTTCCAAAAAAGGGGAAAATTAGAACATATCACATATTAGAACAAACGTAATATAATTTAAATCAAATCAATTAACGTTATATTATGCGTACCTAAATTGTTGCGGTTAAGTAACATAAAATGTACAAATTACCTTCAATTTTCGCATTGCTGGATTGTTGGATAACCGAAGTCGATCGGCGAACTCAGCGTGTTCAGGAGAAAATGATAAAAGTGGTTTATCATCGTTTACCATTACAACCTGCAGTGGCACGTTTCCGTTGCCATCGCCCGATTCAATTGCCGCCACCGCCATCGGTGCATCAATGACATCCGCGATGACTGCCGGTTTCTCGTGGCATATTGCCGACGATGAAAAGCATGCATCAACGGGTACCATCCCGGTTAAGTTTGATTTGTTTTCCGGCTCATATCGTTCCGACGTATTTTTTTCACTGGACACGTTTTCGGTAACGTGGTTGACAACAATGCGGTACATGCCGATGGCCGCAAGACGTTTACCCTCTTTTTTCGACGATCCTTCGGCTGTTCAATCGGTGGGTAAACGAACATAATAATATACTGCTCGTGTTGTACTAAATACGGTAAGAGAATATTATCTAAAGCGAATTGTTTACCTTTGAATTTGTAGCGCAAAAGGGTGCATTCTACGACAAAAACCGGTCTCGACTTAAGTCCAAATTCAAAAAACTCGTACTCCGGTAGCTTCCACGAACGAGATATGCACAACTCCTGAAGCAAGTTTATGGGTCTGGAATTTAACGTCGCCACGTCCAGTACGGTCTCCTCGTGGTTATATTTACTGCAGGTAAAAACGATAAATCTATACTATTTTTCTATCATTATGAAATGGTTTTTTTGTTTTTTATTTTTACTTATATACGTAATTTGTATCGTCCACTGTAGCTATTTCGGTTTCGGATGGCTCCTGTACATGGACGGTTTTCAATTCGGCAATAGCTCTGAGCTCAACGGTCTCTTTGTAGGAATCTACAGGCTCAGGAAGCGACGTCGGACAATCCACGATTTCCGGAAGAGTCGCGTCGCTTTTTGAAACGTCGAGATGAGTTATTAACTCTGCCACGGTTTCGACCGCCGAGGTAGTGCTCAGCGATAAGAGTCCGTGACTATCAACGTTTTCCGCCGACTCGTTAATCATGTGGTCTTTATTGACTTCGACTTTGGTGACTTCAATCACTTCGTTGGCTTGTACCATGGTATCGACGACGGTGTCAGTGTTCTGCAGCTCATCGTCGATTCCTGCCAACTTGACCACACACGAATCAGTGAAATTCTCGTTGCGTTCAGCTAATTTCAATTTCAAAGAATTTAGTTCGTCCCGTAGATCAAAATGTTCTCTTTTCAACGAGGCGTTTTCTTCTACCAACATGTTCCACGCTGTTTGCGACGTTTCTCCGTTTCTCGTTGGATTATCTTGGAAAAAAAAACGTTTAATTAATTGTTCTATGCACGATGTTTTCTAGTTTTTTTGATGTGTTGAATCCATATAACACGGTTTTATACCTTCGAATACTTGTGGTCTTTGATGCGAATTTTCACATTTGCTTCTCATTGATGCCATCTCACGGGCCGCAACTAAACTTTGCACTTTCATTTCGACTGAAAACGAATAGACCGTTATCATAATGTTATGCATAATTTTAAGATTATATCATAAAACCATTGTGAGCTTGTTATTATATGTTCTTAGGTACCTTCTATTTGGTTCATTTTCGTTGTTAAGTTATCAATGACCGTCTGCTGTACTTCAAGCATACACGTCAGCCGGATCATAGCATTTTCGTCATCTTTCGAACGCATTGAATCGGGGTTTTGATCTAGAAAATAAATACATTCAAGTATGATTTGAAGACTTAAACTTATTGTAAAATATTGTCATTATCAAATGTCGTAGTCTGATTCATCGCGTTCGTAGGCAAGTAAACCATTTCTGGTGTATAAGTACCTCGATGGTCCATTGTGTACTTACACCAATCGCTTTCTTGTAGTTCGGCAACGAACTTCAGGTCTTCGTTATTCATCCTCGTATTCATTTTCTTACACAGTATATTCGCTTCAGATCAATAATGATAATAATACGGATATTATTTATTATTATATTGTATTCGTTCAGCAAGACACTGTAAGGTAAATAAATGCAAAACTAAATTGTCTACAAATGATAATTAAGTAATATTGTACATTATATAAATAGATACTAAATGGAACATTCAAATATTTGTTAATATTTTATTATATTCAAACCGGCCAACATATATTTTTAATTTGGGTTCAGTGAAGCACAAGAAATCCAAGAAAAGTCATATACTATCGTTTCTTTGCGTACGTCGTATCGTCAACTTAATTTAAAATGAAACACACATTTTTCTGTACGAATATGTAACTACAAATTTTTTAATGTATTTAATTATATATTACGTACATACATCAGAACAAGTTTTAATTTAATCAAAATACGTATTACATACAACAAGTATTATAGTTTTTTTAATATCAAAATATTGAGGTGCCTATTTTTTCACTAATTTCCTAGTTATACCTAATTACACCTAATAATAATATGTAATAAATATTACACCTAATACATAGTTTGAGCTACATAATTAAATTATAAATGTATTTATAGTTTTCCACAGTATTATAGTATTATATACTTTATACTCTATTAAAGATATTTTGACTATTCTATCGAGTTATTTGTTGACATTTTTGCCATAACAAACTGTTGTCGACGAAATGTAATTTTATTAATTTATAGGTCCGTTCTTAATATCTTCCATATATTTGAAATGTTTTATACTAAACAATCGTTTGTATTTTTGTTTTTAAAGGCTATTCCTTATTAAAATAATTCGAGAGACGAAAGAGTCGCGGATGGTCGTTGGTCACATGCGATAGGAAGTGTATCCCCCGTGGCGTGAGGGCAATAATATTCCAATCTGATGTACAATACATATACTTCATTTATTTTATAATATAACATACAATACAAATAGTATATACATACATATTTATTTAATATTATATGTACCTATTATATACATGTGTGGTGTGTGGCTATGTTGAATGCTGATATAGTTCGTTGTGAGGCGTGGGGTCATACGAGAGTTTCTATCGTTTTATGTTTATGCATATATTATACACGTGATCAACGTTGGCTATCAAGGCATAAATCTTTCTCAAGTCAGCGATCCGCAAAAGAGAAAAAATTGGTTTTTTCCCCACTCAAATAGCTGGGTCGAATTAAAAAAAAAAACCGAAATAGTGGACCTTAATTAGTTATTATTACACCGAATGCAACGTCTCTGAGAACGTATCCACGGCCATATTTAAGGATATTTTATTGCCACTATATTCATAATATTCGGGTCAATCGTGCTTCCCGAAGGCTCGCGTTAGTGATCACTCATAAGTCATAACTCATAACACACGGATGCCGAGTGGTATTCAGGTGTTCCCATAAACCAAAATAATAACGATCAACAGACAATATTTGAACCAAGATTCAGAATATTCTGCAGTATCAGCTCCAATGATAATAATAATAAATCCAATGATAATAATTCTGATGATTTTATACCGCAAGGTTTATAGATAATATTATCTATAAGCCTTGATTATACCGGACAATGTTATACCCCAAAGTATAATAACCAACATAATGGTGTTACCACACGACTAAATACATTCGTGAGTCGAATTTGACATTTGGACAAACTGCAAGACCTTGTTGTTATGAGTTTATGAGAAAATTTTCTCAGCTCTCGTCATCATGTTTTCGACAATGGCACCGAAGTGTTTAAACCATACTTACTATAGACTATCGTCAATAATATGATGTACTGCATCAAGGCCACCCAACATTTTTTTTTTAAATTTAACACTTGGATGCAAATCAAAGCACCTACATAATGTAATGTTTAATCCAATCATTTTTATTTTTTACTCGAACGAATATTTAAATTAATTATTTTCTCCATAATTCCATTGTAATTAGGTAAACTGTGACCTACCAGTTTTTTTTTTTTTTATAAACAATCTAGTATTAGTAATTATTATTTAAATATTCATAGTACAAAATACACACTATATCGATTTACGTATAACTCGGACGGTTGTAAAGTAAAGTAAACAAATATAAATATTTCTTATAAAACAAAAAATGGGATAATATTTATGAGCCCTACCCAGAGTCAAGGCGGTTTTGACCCTTAAAAATAGATTTTTACTATGATTTATAATATTCAATAATACATTTACAAATGTGGTCTCAAATTTTGTTCAACATTTTCAATTTCATCAAGCATATTTAAACTTGGATACCAACTTCAATACAAAATAAAATATTTATCTCTGCTGTGTAATTCAGTAACTCTGAAATTCAGAGTTCAGACGTTGTCGTTTCCAGATTCAAACTTCAAAGTTCGGACATGGGACCCCGAGGTCCGACGCACGAACCGTTCACCGCCCAAGACTCGCCGTCTCACCGACCAATAGTCAACGTTGTACACCTGCATCTTAAATTTTTATAATACTAATTATTATCCTTAAGTTTTATTTTCACATTTTAAATTGTCAGAAAGGTGAAAACTGACGTTTTTCAACATTTTTAATTATCAAGTTGCCAAACAATTTTATTTAGCGCACAAAGTTTTACGTTATCATTGGTCTAGTACAGCGATGCTAAAAAACAAAGCTAGGGAATGGAAAATGTACGGAAAACGTGTAATATTTCCTCTTTTTAACCGACAACAGTGTAGGGGCCCAAGGGTAGTGAAGATATGGTAAGTTACAATATAGATTGTACACCGAGGGAGTTGTTTTCTAATGCTCGAGTTAAGTGTCTCTCCTCATCCACGGTTATTAGTAAGATCGGGACAACTGGATTTCATCACTTGCATCCAAAACAGGAGGGGATATCCCGAAAAAAAAAGTCACAATGCTTAGGACTTGTTAACGATTTGTGTGAATATAACAAAGAAGTTTTATTTATTCGTAAACTCGGCACTCGATTACAAGACCATAAATTACAAAACTTGGACGGTAAAAACTAAACATTCGTAGTTCTCAGATAAATTAATAACTCGACACTCGTACACATTATATATTATAGTCAATGAACAATTATGGCCAATTGGTCATAATTACTAATTAGTGTGTAAAAGAATATCTATATGCAGTATTACAGTATTTTAAATTATAATCAATAATCACGGAACATTCAACATAATTACTAACAATCCTGGGTACTCATTACTTACAACTTTGTAATTACTAATTACTTTGGTTATAAATATTACATACTTATATATATTCTGTGCTTATATTATCCAACGTGTAGATATAACGGTGTAGTCAATCAGCGCTAAAAATTATCTACATCGTGTTTTTATCATATCGATTGTCGAATGGCGCTTCGTTCTACTGATAACCAGTACCCCCCAAGTTACTAAATAGTCACTATTGAGTACTATCTATAGTCTATACTACCACATATTATTTAACATATATTTAAACCACAATTTATTCTGTGATACTACCGTCACTCCTAAGCGTTTGATATCACCATTCATGATTCACCGAGATATTACGAGAAAAACGACAATCGCAGTGTTGTTTTGGTCGTTTTGACTCAGTTCAAAAGTTTTTACTACCGAAATAATCGAATACAATAACAATAATAATAACAAGCAAACTGTGCTACAGCAGTTTTTAATCGTTCATTGCTTCGTCAGTCGTCAAAGGCGCAACGTCTTCAATCGTACTCGAAGTTCAGTTATTATGTAGTTGATAATACGTGTTTTAAAATACAAGTGATGAAATCATATATCAGTACAAGTGAGATACTACGAGCGTTCTTCTTCATCAAATTACCGATCTATTACTAATAATATGTACGCTTTTTGTGTTTTGTAGGCATGTTCAATAACGAATGTTGTTTCCTAACGAGTTGGAATTAATACAATTTAAAGGAAATAGTTCAATTTTATTTAATAAAACCACGGTAATCAGCATATCAAACGATCAATATTTTTCATTTATCATCGTCAGTGAAATAAAAAGATCACAAGATGCCGTTTATCCAATTAGACGTCAAAATGCTACCAATGAAAGTACATTACTTTCTGTTTATGGGAGGTAAGAGTCTATGTGTATAGTAATGAAACATTAAAATAAGCAATCTATGATTTTAACTTAATAGTTTTTTGCCTCTAATTTGGTGTTATAACCTAATTCCTATGCTTTACCTAGATATAGTTACTTCTAAAGCTTATTTTTTTGTAGTTTCAATTAATTAGGTCACACTACGCTATGGGGAGCTGTACTCTCAATATCCATTTTAAAAATGATGTACTATAATAAGTACAATATTAAATGTCATTATATTATTTTTTTTCAATACATTTTCAGTGCTTGATAAATAATATAATAATAATTGTATTTATCAAAAATAAACAAGCTTTTTAAATTAGAAAAATAGCCCATTTACCTATAACCAACTACTAACACATCTCGTTAAAGAAAATTTACTTTTATACAGGGTTGAATTTATTTAATAAGTTGAACTTGTAAATTATATAATTAAAATAATATATAAAGGTACATTTTTTTTTTGCTTATTAAATACCACTAATTTATGTAGTCTAATAATATTTGATACAAAAACATAATCTCATGATTATAATGTTTTGAAAATATATTTAATTCTGTTTGTCCTATGGTAGCTACAGTTGATTTATTATGTTTGTAAATATATATTTTTAGAGTGCAATTATCAATTTTGGATTGATTAGGTTAGGCTTTCCTCTGGTGCCACTTAGTTATACCTAAGTTAATTTTAGTAACATGATATAATGGCACAAGTATAATTAGTTGTTTAGGTAGAGGATATAATAACAGAAATCAGAATAGATTACATTTAATCTATTTGTGTCTAGAGAAACGTATTTAATCTAAACCAAGCAAATGGACACTCAAAACTATTAAAAAATGCATTTTAAATTACTTAGTATCTAGTGAGCAATTTTACATGACATAATAATATTTATTTTTTGGAACACATCTACATGAACGTGACTAAATCAAAATAAACTTCTCTTCGTAAAAAACTGACCTATAAATAATTTATCTTAAATTTAATCTTAATATATTTAATTAAGTTGTATAATATACATTTAACTCATACTGATGAACACTTTTCAAACTGATAAAAATTAATAATATAAAAAGTTGTGATGTATTTGAACAGAAGTTCTAAAAGTTATGAATATGCTTCAAAAGAAAATGTATCATAATTAATAAGTCATAAACTCATAACACTCCAACTATACTTATGTATGATTTAATAACTACAATAATTAATCCAGGAAAATATGACTTAATATTAGTTTAATAAATAATGTTTACTTAATCAACTAGGTATACATTATACTATAATTACAAATATGTCTTAGGACACTATTATTAGCTGAAATATTTAGATTATTTAAACAAGTAGTATGGAAAAAAATACTGGACAAGAGGTTTAAAAATTATTTAGAATAAAATATAAATAAAACATGCTGGATCTGACCATTTGTGCTATTTGACCAAGGTTTTGTTATTCTTATTCAGGACCAGGGCCAAATTTAGACTTTCGGATGCCCGGGGCCAATATTTTTTTAAGCCCTTTGTAGTAAAAAAAACTAAAAATACTCATTATCTAAGTTATTAAGGAAAAAAATTAATTAATTGTAAACTTGAACATTATATTATCTACTTAAAACTTGTTTGTTTCAAGTTTGAAATACCGTTGTTCATGTATCACAAATTTCAAAATATTTCAAAAGATAGCAATGTTATAATTATTTTATTAAACCTTTATAATTTGAAGAATAAAAATTAGTACCTATATTAATCTCATAACATTTTATTTTTTAAAACTTTGAAATTACACCTTCATACTGTTATATTAATAATAAATTATAGTTACAGTTAAATTTAATTTAATACTTTCAAATTGTATGTACAGTAAATAGTACAACAAAATGAGTTAAATCAAAATTGTTAAGTATTAACGCATTTTTATTAATTTGGTACTTTTCCCTGCAAATTTGTCTATAATTTCATCAAATGATAAAAAATCCAGTACATCACTTTCAATAGTCATAAATCATACTGAATAAAAAATGTAATCTATCATCATGCATTGAAGTTCCTAATATATTAATCAATTATCAATTAACAATATGCATAACTTAGATAATGATGTGTAAAACAAAATTACACCGACCTGTGCTATTATATGGTACGGTGATACCACAGAGTAAATAAAACTAATTAGATGATTATCTAATCTGTGGTGAATGGTGATACGTAAAATCTGTGTCACTTTTTATCAAGCCCGGGTTTCCGGGTGGCAGGCACTACCACAGCGCTGTTTAAAAATATACTATTTGACCATATCTGACATTTATACCTATGTACAAAAATATTTTTCGTTTGCTAGACGCTCTAGTGTCATACTGTTGTCAGTTGTCATGTGACATCTTGACATTAATTTTGCAGTTCAAATGATTAATCAAAATTATATATAATACAAATCAATATTTATTTTTCATAAATTTCCTAAATCAAGGATTAAAGTTTTAAATTCTATTTTTTAGTATTTTGGCATCCTGATGCTCCCAAATTTCTGCTGCCCAGGCCAAGTTCCCTTAAAACCCTCTGTTAAATCTGGCCCTGTTCAAGACTATATAACTAATAGAAAATGTTGTTACTAAATGTAACCAACAATAACTTATATGCTTGCATTTTATAATAAGCATGTTGAAAGTAATAAATTATAATCACTTAAAACCTACCTCCAGAGAATAATGTTAATTGAGTAATTTTGTGTTATTTGTGATAGCTATTGCTGTATAGCTAATACAGTAATTATTACCATTTTTTACACAAATATTAAGCAGTTATGAAACAAAATATTATAAGCTAATTAAATTCTATAACTCTAATATTTCTTTAGTTAACATATAATTCAATAAAAAATAATAAGCTATAACAATTTGTATCTAATATTAGTTAATGAACAAATCAGGAATGTATTGATTTTCATTGATGTTTTTACATGATTAACTACTGATTTATTTAAATTGTGTATGCTTGGCTATATTTTGGTTAGATGTGTAACTCAAACATCATTTTTAATTGTGAGTTTGGTAATGAATAATAAAATGTTTTCAACGACAGTATTTATTGTTTTAAATCAAAATTAATTGATTTTAAACTGTTAAATATTGGCAAAAGTTAAATTACTATTTAAATTATGTCAAATGTTAAATTAATTAGTTATCATTTGTATTCACATCTGCTCTCAATTTTAGTTGTTTATAAAATTGAATTGTTTTTAAATGTTTATTAATTTTACTTAATAATTCAATCTTAGGAGAATATCAATAAATTACTCTAAATACTTAAAATAATTATGTATATTTTAAATCCAAGTACATTTCTCAACAGAACAATTTTTTATGTTTTAATGTGATCTTACTGAATAAATTATTCTTCAACCAAAGGGCGAAAAGTGCCATCTTTAGACCAGACATACCTTAGAACTATTTTGAATTGTGCCATTTGATGCCCAAAAAGTTTCTGAAAAATCATATTTTTTTTGATGAATATTGTTTTATTATTTATATTGTATGACATGTAATTTACCAATAGTCTAGACTGTTCAGGTGTGAGGATATTTCCTTCTTTACATATTGTATGATCTTTTAAAACTTGAATAACACCACGCTGTAAACTTGTCGGCAAACCAAGCTGTCTCAATGAAGGTTCCATTGAATGAATAAATGAATCCGACAAAGGGCCTTCATTTAATGTTACTGTATAAGCAGCTTTAGTTCCTGCCCTGGGAAATTCGGGCTCTGAATAGTTCTCAAACCATCTAAACATTGTTTATTATGATTAATTTATAAATATTATTATGTTACACACTTCAATATCATACTCTGTAACTTCATCAATTGGTTTGTTTGTAAACAATAATCCACATTGTCCTTCTATTTTAAGAGCTAGTTTATGTAAATTATTTTGAATTTCATCCTGAGCTGATTTTCCAAGTGCATATGACATGACTTTATTTTTACCAAAGAAAAATCTAAAACATAGATTATTTTAGGCCATAATGCACTACTGATTAAAAATGTAGAATGAAATTACCTGCTATCCTTCCATTCATTTCGAACATCTTTTAATTTACCATTTCTCATATTATCTGTATGGAATACAAATATGTGCTCATATTTTTCAACAGCTTCACGAAGATTTTCCATGACTGATTGTTTTAATTTTGAACCCAATTTGGTTGTTTTTGTTAGTGAAACTAAATACAAATCCCAAATTATAGATGTATAATTTATTTAATAATGATTTTTAACCAAATTTAATTATTAAGTGTTCACCGACAAATAGGTACATTATAATTGAAAATATACTCATAATTAGTAAGAACTAAAAAAAAAAAAAAACAATAATATGTTTATACATAAAAAATGCATTATCCAGGAATTCAGTAGAATAGTTATCAAAATTAACATTTAATAAAAATCACTTTCCGCACTAAAAATGAAAACCATAAGGACTTACCTTTTTTATCTCTCTTGGACCTTGGCATTGTTTCGACGATGTTAGTTTATGACAGTTACTTTAAAAAAAGTCCTCAGAAATTAAAAAGCTAATTACACAATTATTTATTTTTACTTTAATACTATTTAAGTGTGAGAGTAAAATGTGAATTTGTAGTTTGTACTGTTTTGTTAAAGTGAATTGTGATAATTGATAACCTTAAATTATGGTCCATGTGGTTGATAAAATATGTTTTTTTTTGTTATCTATGATAAGACTAGTTCATGGATAAAAGTACAATGTCAACGGTTATGTTGAGAAAATTATACTGTACTATCCTTGGGATCGTTCTTATTCCATGGATTGCATACAAATTTAAATTTTTATGAAGATTATTTTTGTAATAATTGTAGGAAATAGGAATTGTTGATTATTGGCTATTGCTTTATAAAATAATTACTTTTTATATAAATTTATTTTTTTTATTTTTCTTTTGTTAGCGAACATTAAAGCAATGAAAGTAAATATAAATGTATAAACACTATAAACTAATATTTACTAATTTTGTAAGTGATGTTATTTTTATCTGACATTTTTTTCCTGCATATAGAGTACCATTTACTAGTAGTTAGTACTAGTAGTGCTTCATATTATTTCCAAAAACAAAAAAACTTCTTCTTTAATATATTTTACAAGCTAGTTTTTAAATTCTTTTTATCTTCTGTTTATAATGCAGTTATTGAATGCACTTTGAAATTTTAATTTATAAGGAAGCTTCTTAAAGACATTTTGACTTTGCAACTTCATGGTAGTTTACTATATGAGATTAATAATTTGTATTATATGTCATAAGTAAGTATAGTATTATATTTTATTACAATTATTTGATTATAGTATTCATTGAAAAATATTTTAATAGCAGAGATAGAATTCATGAATCTGGATGGGTCATTTCTTAACTAATACCTGCACCCCAACAAAGTCCCAATTACGTATTACTTTTTTCCTACCATTTTAATTTTGAATTAATTATTGGTTGTTATTTATATTTTCAGGGGTTGGACCAATGACATCATTTTTGCCAACTATAGCAAAACAATTAGGATATTCTACAGCTGTGTTTGGTGTGGTCTACTGTATTTTACCAATTTTAAGTTTAATAGCGAAACCTATTGTTGGTGCAATTGTAGACCAATTTCGATTTAAGAAAATCATATTCTTAACATTCATATTACTATCAGGCTTAACTGGATTTTCATTAATGTTTGTTCCTGAAATACCTTTGGAAACTTCAGCGGAACTCAGTTGTCATGATTTATCATATTTACATGTTTGTAATAATGATGATTCACTTTCATCAAATTGTGTTTCCAAACGAATTAAAGAACATACAGGTGGAGGTTTAGTTGGATGTCAGGTAAATATAAATGTTTATTTTTTTAATTTATCCACTGTGCATTCAAAAATGTTACTAAATTTTAGTATTATAAACTATGATTATTTAAATTATAGATTATTGTTTATTTATTCCATTAAATTGTATAGTATCTAATTGATTTTAGCTGAAATGTAAAAGTAGTGATCATTTTCGTAATGAATTGTGCAAGACATGGAAATTTAATGATTATTGTCCCATATCTAATTTATCAAATGAGAATTATTATATTGATGATTATGTTTACTTACAAGTTTCGTTACAAATGAATCATACCATGGATGTAAGTATTAAATTGATGTTGTATGTATCTTACTATATAAAATATAACTATGCTCCAGTCTACAATTACTCCAATATTAATGGTTTTTTTTTTTATTATTTATAGGATAAAAATTGTTTTTTCTTCCCAATATCAAACGCTCGGTTTTATTATAATCATTCTGAGACAGTGAATCATACTCCAATTTGTAGTACTCATTTACAATCAAAATGCCATGTACAATGTTCCAGTGCAACTATAATGGATTTAATAACTCCCCAGACATTTAAGGGAAGTGTCTTAGCATTAAATCAATTCTGGATATTTTTTTTGATTGTTTGCCTATTTTGGATAAGTCAAGCTGTTATTTATAGTCTTGGTGATTCTATTTGTTTTGATCAATTGGGTAAGGACTTAAGTAAAAAGTCATTGTTTTTGTACAGGAAAAATTTTAATGTATCTTTTTATAAATAGGTAACAAACCTAACCTTTATGGTAAACAAAGATGTTGGGGTGCTGTTGGCTGGGGCTTATTTTCCATAATTGCTGGATGGCTCGTAGATATTTTTAGTTCTAGTGAAGTTAACAAAAACTATATACCTATTTACTATTTATGTTTATTGGTAATACTTTGCAACTTCTTTGCCGCATCAAAACTTGAGGTAACTATTTTTATATTATATCTTTATGTTATCTTTATGTTTATCCTAAATTTATAAATAAACATTTTAGATTTCAGAAACAAAAATATCTACTAATATATGTAAAGATATCAGAAAACTCTTAGTGGAAGTTAAAGTTCTAGGATTTCTTATTTGGACAATAGTATTTGGGATGTGTACTGCAATGATTTGGCAGTATCTTTTTTGGTAAGTTTTTGTACTCATTAAAACTTAATATTATATTTATTATTATATTATATTTAAAATCTAATGAGATAGTATTATTTTTCCATTTTAAAATGTCTCTTAAATATTGTATTTTATTTCATAATAGCTTTTATAAGTTTTAAGTATTTTTTAATGGCCTTCTGTTTGTTTTGTGTAGACATGTTTTAACTGTTAATAATTTTAGGTATATCGTAATTTTAATAAACTAAATCTATTCTACAGGAAACAACGTAATTTAATTTAAGATAATTCATAAGATACTTGTAGTATAATTTTAAAACTAGTTATAATAATATTCACAAATGATCAAACTTACTTGAATAGGGTAATTTCATTTTTTTAGGATTCATTATAATATTACATACTTTATATGTTATACTGTATTTGTTTTTATATTCCTGTAAAGGCACCTTATATATAGTTTTATTTTCATTTGATTTAGGTATATTGAAAACGTAGCTTCAAAGTATGAGTGTAATTCTCAAGCTTGGATTAAAACATTGCAAGGTGTAGCAATGGGTATTCAATGTTTTGGTGGTGAAGTTCCATTCTTTTTCTGGTCGGGCTGGATAATAAAACGTTTGGGACACTTGAATTGCATGTCTCTTGTCTTGGGAGTTTTTGCGATTAGATTTTTTGCATACTCAATTTTAACCAACCCAATTTGGGTACTTCCTATTGAGTTAACTAATGGAATTACATTTGGTTTAGCATATGCTGTGCTTATGTCATATGCTAGTATTATTGCACTGCCAGGTACAGAAAACACCATGATTGGACTGGTTTCTGGAGTTTTTGAAGGTGTTGGTAAGTATTTTAACCATTTATAAGGTGTATAAATTAATAATAAATGTACATTATTTTATAGGTATATCTTTGGGTACTCTACTGGGCGGCTACTTGTATGAAATGTATGGTGGAGCTGAAACATTTTTAATTTTTGCATATGGTTCTGCAATAATGTGTGCAATTCATTTATTATGTCAAAATTTTCTTAAATCAAATGGAAATTTAAGCCTGCTTAGTAAGTACATCTAAATAATAATACATATTAGTGTACATATGTCTTGTATATTCATTGCTTAGGCTCATTAATTTTGTAAATTACTAACTATTAAAATGTGGCCCATAAATATTACTAGGTTACAGTTTTGAAGAAGTACAAAACAACAAACCTCATTTTAAAGAAACAGGTAGTTTAAGGATTTATGTAGTTGCACTTATGTTTTTAGATTTATATTTATATAGTATTATAATATTTGAATACATTAGTTAGATGGATTTAAAATATTTCATTAGTTTATAGTGAATGCTGTAGATTTTAGGTGAAATAGCTTTATGAAACTATACCTTTTTAGCTGATAGATGTTAAGTACATTTTGAGTTATGAGATTTCTAAACTCTATTTTAGTAAAGGAACATACTTGGCAGTTATTTTTTGGGCATAGCACACTACTGGTAGGTAAATTGATGGTTGAAAATGTTGGTGACTGGCATCGCCTAACAACTGCCGATAAAAATTAACTGCAACATAATATGTTTCTTAATTTTAATAAAGTATAAAAAGTATAGTTAATTTCACTTTGAGTCAAATATTTTTGTGTACTTAAATTTTGTTATGTTAGAATTGTCACTGTAAGAAACTCTATCAAACTTATTTCAAGAGTATATAACTAATTTTGTTTGTTTAAAAATAATTTATTAACCTTGACTATCTTAGAAGTCATATTTTAAAAATGTAACTTTTTTAATGTGTTTAGTTAAATATTTAATAACAGATATATTTTTGGTTTTGTATGAAGTTTTAAATTGTTAATTATACATTCGTATCTTTGAGGGGTATAATAAAAGGCTTTGCACTACATAGGTGGTAAATAATGTTACAGACTATTTTTTTTGAATATTCTTTGTACGAGTAATATCATTTTTAGAATAGTATATTTTTTGACTATGCTTCTTTTGTTTTTATTTACAGAATTCAATAATAGTTATTTTGAATATTTATTAGTTATTATTTCGGTAAAATTAGTTATATCAAATAGTAATTAAAAACTTGAATATTATTATTCTTACAATTTTAAGTTTTATTCAATTATGAAAAACTTTTTTTTTCAGGTTTTATTGGTGGCTCCACAGAATATGCAAGTCCTAATGAAGCTATTCACATGCTAAGCGAGAGTTAAATTTTATTTTTTTGATGTTCCTACTTTATTGTTTTATCAAATTTTTTCTTCAAAAGTTGAAGGGAGGAGATACTTAATTTGTATTAATATGTAAATAATTTTCTTTTTATACTTTTATTATTGGATTGTTATAAACATGGAAATGGGTGAATATTGAAATTACTGAAATTTTAATTAGTGAACATTATTATTATATTATATACACTTTTTTAATATTCTAATTTTTAAACCATTTAAGCAATTATAGGTTATATGCTTATATTTACAGAATTCAAGTATTAAATTAATAAAGTTTCCTGTTAAGATTTATAATTTGATATTTTAAAAGAATCACTGTAGTAATAAAGATAATTAAAAAAAACTCACAGACAAATTAGTATTTATCATATTATAATTAATTTTATTATTGGTAATAAATTCTTCTTTTTATTTTAGTTTAATGAACCATCATAGTAATATAATCTGCTCACTAGTAATTACTGTGAGTTTTTGAACTTTGACTTTAAGTATCTACTGTATCTTGTAAAAGTTTATTTCACCTCATTTTTTTTGGCTTTTTGGTAATTGTTACCGGTATCTTGGTATATGTTGTATTCACTTAATATTAAATTATAATAATTCCATAATTAATTTGTAATATTTCTAGATTAATAATGGTTACTTGTATTTGGTATTAATTTTCTAATTTGTAAGAGTTCAAATTCCAACTACTTTCTTTGATTTTTTTAATTATTCAGTATTCACCCTAGTATGTTAGTTTAATCATTGATATTATAATATACAGATTCAACATTCAACTGTCTATTTTAAAACTGAGAGTAAAGTAATCCCACTTGAATGCAAATGATTACAGCAACGCTTAGTGGCAGTGTCTACATAGCTGCCAACAAATTTTGATAATATTAGAGTGGGGTATCTGTATATTATAAAATCATTGGTTTTATATATGTTTTCTGTTTACTTTTATTTGCATATCATTTTATTTATTTTTATTTTTTAAATTTTTGTTCTTTGTTTAAGATGGTGCTATAGATAATTTTTGTGATTCAGTTGTAGCACAAAATATTTACAGGGGCATTTAAATGACATTCCAATTATTATTTTTTATTTCGTATTTGTAATAGAATATTACCTCTGATTAATTTTACCAACTATTTTAGGTAAAATGAATGAGTTTTAAATAGGCAAGTAAATTTTTAAAATAAATAAGACCAATTTTATCTGAATTCTATGTTGGGTACAATACATAAGATGGTATTATAACTATAGATCAGAATGATGTTAATTTGCTGAGACTTGATATCATTAACAATGTACCTATTAATTGAATTCAAGTTTGTAATTTGGTATAATAAAGATAATATAAATTTACTTAAAATGTTGATTTTTTTCAATTAATTCAATCTGTGTCTACCTATTTAATCAATGACACAACATTTACAATTATAATCATACCTCATAACTTGTAGTTCTAAAAAATTGTATTACAAGTGCTACAATATGCTCTTATAACATTCATATACGCACATAAATATCCACTATAAAAAATAAAATATTCAAATAAAAGAAAAAAATATTTTCAAAAAACATTTTTTGAAATTATGTAATGCTTATACAAGTTTTCAAAGTGAAATGATCTGTGATTGTTACTGAGTAGCCTTGTACATCATTTTAACAATCTCTTGACCTTCACTGACGTAATTGGTGCAAACCTTAAGTACTATCAGTTGTTGAGAAATCTTCAGGAAGTCCAGGTTCAAATTCAGTGTTTATATTGTTACCCACTAACACATTTGAAATATTTTTTAGAAATCTAAGGCTAAAATTTTTGTGCATGACATTGTTTAAAACATTGAAAATAACTTCCAATTGACCCATTAAGGCATTTCCAAATAAATGTATAGCTTTGGCTAATTGTAGTCCTTGTTATTGTAGCTTAGTAGTGGAAATGGTTAAAAGTGTAAAATTGGACTTTATGTAAGACAAATTTTTTTCAATACTAACTTTTGAAATATATTTTTTGGACTCTTTAATACTTACTAACTTACAACAACATTGACATTTAGATTTTAAGAATTGTATGTATGATTTTAGTGTTTTCAAAATAATATTTCGAAACGTTGATCCACATACTTACTTATAATAATGGGTTAGTGTTTACCTTCTTAGTTATTACCAAATAACCTAATCCACCTAATAATATTATTAGATTGTGCGTAGCGAAAATCAATATAAAAATATAACACATTTGGTCAGTATGATCGGATGAAACGTGTGTTCGCGTAAAGGCTGCCATACACGTCAAACAAATTTACGCAACCTCTGTGTTTTTGCAAACATTTTAAGCGTGTATGGCGTTGTTTGAGTAGTTGCGCAACGGTTTGAAACAAATCGGTCGAGTTCGGAATTTGTTGCGCAAACTCTTCACGATTGACAATCAGTTGTATGTGTATGGCAGTGTTTGACAAGCATCCGCTGTCAAAAACCTCAAGACGACTGAAAAAACGTATGAAATAGGTAATATTAATTATTAATTATTATACTTACTTTACTAGTAATAATAAATAATTAATATATTTTAATTATTATACATTTACCTTTACCTATATAATTTGTTTTTATATTATAATTATATTTTATTTTTATTATAGGATTCACTAAATATAAGATTTAGTTTTTAGAACTATGGCGACTAAAATTGATGACAATAAGACATAATCAACGGCTGAACTTATTTTAAGCTCTGATACTAATCGATCATGGCTATATCGATCACTCTTCTTCAGCCATTCCTTCATTCACGCCCTCTGCTTTCTTTTCCGCTTTACTTTTTTCATTTCCGTCAAACAAGCAATCACTGCCGCAGCACAAGTATCATCGGTGTCAGACGTATTGATATATTCTTGTAGAATATACACTGAATACACTTTGACAGGGTCAAAAATTGAAATGAAGTTGGCACAAGCTATTGGAACGCGTGTGTCCGAAGTTTGTACAAACATCGTATTCGCACAAACACAGATGTTGCGCAAATTTGTTTGACGTGTATGGGGGGGGGGGGGTGGGCTTAAGCTTTTGGTCGACCGTCGAACGCAGCGAGTTGCGGTGTTCCCTCGACGGTTTTTAATCGGTTCCGCGAATCAGCCTTGTCCCGGACCCCGATGAAGCTACTAGGTCTGCAAGGCGCGAGCAATACACGTTTTTGCGGAAATCCTTTGTCTGGTCTGCAGAAGCCAGAAGCAGTACATTAGGGAAGGGCAAAGATTTTTAAACATCGATTTTCGATGTATTGATACATCGAAATTTGAAACATAGATTTTTTTTTTACATTGATTCTCACAGTGAAAATATCGATGTTTTTAAAAATCGATATATATAAATAGTCTTCTTTTCAAAAAGACCAAGCCTTGTCATACAATACCAACATTTATCGTTTCTTAGTTTTATACAATTTAAAATGAAAAGAAATCGCCTTAGTGGAGCTGCGTATAGGAAGATTGCTCTTCAAAAAGCAGAAAAAAAGCTTCTGTTGTAGCTCAAACAAGTAAAATAAGTTCTTTTTTTTAAAAGGCCAACTCTACCAAGTATCTCAAGTAAGTAATCAGTAGCGCATCCAGGGGGTGGGTCCCCGTGTCCGGACCCCCCCCCCTTGAACCGTGTCGTATCTTTCTAAAATAATAAAAATGTTTGACAAAAATGAACCGAGCTAATATTCCAAGTTCCAACAAAAGATCCCGAAAAATATTTTAGAATTACTTTGTTTCTACCATTTTTTGATTTGTTTGTACAACAATTAAATTATTGTTTTGTTAATCATCAAAATATAATATGTGGATTTCAAACGTAACTTAAAAGTTCAGCGTTTGATGAAGAAAAACTTAGAGAACTTGTTGAGTTTTATGCTAACGATATTGATGATTTGTATCGAGTTAAATCAGAAACCATTTTATGGAATCGTTATTTGACTGACAGTAATATCCAATATAATAGTGTAATTCAAATACTTAATGAATGCAATCCCGATTTCTTCCCAAATATATATAAGGTATTGTAAATACTTATCACACTTCCAAGTACTTCATGTGAGCCGGAAAGATCATTTTCCTCACTTAAAAGAATCAAAAGTTACTTGAGAAATACCACATCAGAAAGAAGACTCAATGGGTTAGCTGCTCTCAATATCCACTACGAAGTCAGTGTAACACCTGAGGAAGTAATAAATAATTTAAGCAGTACAAAACATCGCTTAGATTTCATTTTATAAACTCTACAACATTGTACATACCTACCTTTATTTTTTACATTTAACTATCATTCAATTTTACATTATAATTACAATATTTACATTAAACAAACAATAAAATAATAATTACATTTGCATGTTAATTTAAAATAATTATACTTTTGGACCCCCCCTTTAAAAAAATTCTGGTTGCGCCACTGTAAGTAATATTATATTTTACCTATTTATAATATTATTTCAATATATTATAATAGTATATACGTATTAAGTACTTGCATAATAGGCAGTAACAATCAACAACCGTAATAAATTATAATAGTGCCCGTTCGTAAAGAGTACAACGTGCGATACAATGCCCGTAACTTTAAGCGGGGAAGCATTTATGCATATTCGCTATCTAATGCTAACCATTTTTACTCGGTATACTATCTTTTAATTGGTACTTTAAATAAGAATTTTTTCGAATTTTCCAATAATCTTAATGTTATACTCGAATAACTGACGAAAAATTACAAAATTTACGGTATAGGTACCTGTTTTAACTTAATCAAATTTTTATTTTCATTATATCTCAAAAAGTTATTGATCATAAGGATTTGAAATTTTCACGGGATACGTATATTCTCTAGAGATTGTCCAAATTTCAAACAGTTTCCGCTTTTTTATGCTTATTACAGACACAAACATTTTTAGTTTTCTTAGTTTTTTCGTAAAACGTCTATATAACATTATTCCTCGAACCAAATTGTATACGAAAATTTAATAACAAAAATTGCATGAAAAAAAAAATATGTAAAAACCTTGAATTATTTGTAATTTATTATCTACGAGCTGTCCCAACACGGCGTTGCCCGCGTATAATTATAAATTTATTAAGCTATTTATTACGCTTTAAAAAAAATAGGAGAGTGTTCAAGTATAGACACATCACATACAGCTTTTCAGCTTTTTCTCATTTTCCAAATTCCATTCATAATTCAGTGTTTATCAAAGCTTTACATGTGATTGAGAAGTTTTTTCTTTAACTTTACCACTATCTATAGCACTACAAAAAGTTAATATTGATTTGTCATATTGTTATGAGCGAGGAACAGATGCATGTCGAATATTTAAAGAAATTCGAGAAAATGCCGATGTTGAGTTTAAACAAATATTTTTTTAATTCAGAAGAATCTATGTTAATGTTAGAAGGAGTTATTGAAGTACCAAGAACTGTAGGTCGACTACGCGGTTTGTTATTCGTGTACCGCACGAAAATAACAAACCAAACTCAATCGGTGTTGCAATCGCGGGTCACCGATTACCTGCGACTGGTTTTATTACCACCAGTTATATAGTTGATTATAATTGTGGAATTGTGAATTCCACGTACTATTAGCACAATTAATACACCGATAAACAGCGATTAACAGTCGGGAAAAAAATACATAAATATATAGCTATATAAAATGTATACAAACTTTAAAAAAAACCCCCTTTTACCCCCTTAGAGTTCGAATTTTGAAAAATCCTTTCTTAATGCGCCCCTACATTGCTCAAGGAACCTCTGTACAAAATTTCAAGTCTCTAGAAGTCTAGACCCAGCGGTTTGCTCTGGGCGTTGATGAGTGAATAGGGGCGGTCTCCTATATGTATATAGATTATATAATTATTAAAAACAACTACAACAATTAAAAATCTATCACAAACACGTTGGTCAGCTAGAAACATGGAAAGTAATGGAAAAATTAATAGATGATAATACGCAAAAACCAATAGCTCGTTGTGAGGCAAAAGGGTTACTTCGAAAATTGAATTCCCTTCAATCTTTTTTGGTTATTTTCTGGAGTGATATTCTCGAAAGATTTAATATGACAAGTAAAAAGCTCCAGTCTATTAATATTGATATATTTACTGTTGTTGAACTTTACGAATCTCTGATTCATTATTGAAAAGCTATTCGAAACAGAAAATCATTTGATAAGTATGAAGATATTGCAAAAGAAAACTCTCATATTAGTATCTATGATGAATCTGAAAATCGGAAGAAAAAAGGAAGTTGCATAGTGATGAGACTAATTCCAATGATACGACTTTTACAAAGAAAGAAGATTTATATATCAACACTTATATAGATGTTTTTGATACATTATTGCTTGAATTAAAAAGAAGAAAAGCAGCCTATGATATTATACTGAAAAAATTCTCTTTTTTTTAACATCGAACAATTATCGTCTATAGAACTTCAGAAGAGTGCGGAAATACTACAAAAATCTTATCCAAATGATTTGGATATAAGTTTTATTAATTAAGTTATTCAAATTCAAGGGCACTTAAAAAATGTTACAATTGACGCTCCTAAAACTATAAGTGAAATGTTACAATTTGTAAAATGTAAAGATTTAATTACTGTGTATCCAATATCCATATATTGAAATACCGTTGCGAATATTTCTTTCAATACCAGCAACTAATTGTACATCGGAACGTTCTTTCTCTGTTTTAAAACGAATTCAAAGTTACTTGAGATCTTCAATGACCCAAGACAGGTGTTCCGCATTTTGTGTATTGAATCAGACATAACAAGTACATTGGAGTTTGATGAAGTTATCAACAGTTTTGCTAACTTAAGAAGCAGAAAAAAATGTTTAAAAAAATAGGTACGGTTTTTATTTTTTTTTCTACAAATATTGATATAAAAAGTTATGTTTTACAATTACCTATCAGCTGTTATATGTATTTATAATTTTTTTTGTTATTTTAAAATATAAAAATATTTATAGGTCTTAATTTGAATTTTTTTTTTTTATGTACCTATATAAAATGTCTTGTGGGTGGAGGGGGCGGCTCAATTTTGTTGCCCCAGGGAGACAAAATTCTGTGTACGGCCCTGGTCATCGGTCATCGTCTAACATCGATGTATCGGACAAAAACATCGATGCTTTTAAAAAATCGATGTATTTTGCCCATCTCTAGTCCATATTCGTCACATATTGACGTCGTTCCTCGTACCGTAATGGTCGATGTTCCGTTTTTGCCGTTATATTTTCGAACATCTTACCACCCCGACGGTACCCATTCTTTTTTCTTTTTTCCACCTTTTTTCCCGCCGCAAGACCCGTTCGTTGCGCAGCCCCACGGATTCGTCGACCCGGGTCCGACCATGTTGGTCCTGCAGAGCTTATTGCTGTCCGCCGCCATCGACGCGGTGGCCTATCTGAAGTCAATCGTCGGCCCGTATCTGTACCTAACGCCCGGTTCCGAGGTAAACAATACTGATCGTCGTATCCCGACGTTGAGAATAATTTATTGTTCTCCTCAGTGACGCACACAGACATTTGGACAAGAGTAACAAGCTCGAACTGTGCCGTAGGGTACTATACCAAATATCTAGGTGACTTTTTATCATAACAGTGGCGGTTTCTGGAACCCCGTTAGAGGGGCAGCATACAATATCAATTTAAAATGCCAACTATTTACGTTACAAATGCATCAAAATGCACTGTATTATACCTACACGTAATTTGATAATAGTCTTCTTGCTTATTTCTATACATATATACAAATACAAACTATACTTCAACAGTGTTTTAATATTAAATCTTATTTTTCTGAATACCCAATGGTATAGTCTTTTTTAGAAACCTTGAGGTTTTTGGTGAGGGGGGGTTAATGGTTATTCAAAATGTGTACAAATCTGATTGTTTCTGTTATCAGTATGAATGTGCATATTTTAAATGTACAACATATCCATCTGAATTTTACCATTTTAAAATTTAACCATTTACCCAGTTGGTTACCATATGTAATTTACCCAGTTGGTAATATGTTACATATTTAATACATATATTTAATCTATGGTACTGCAGTTAAGCTGTGTCAGCCTCTCCAGTTCCTGGATGGTTGACCATAAGGGTTTTCAGCAAAAAATATTTTTTAAAATAAATCACTAAAAACTCATTCTTAACTGTTACACCTACAGAAATATGAAAAACAAGGTTCTTATAGCTAAAGTTAATAAAAATATTATTAAAAAAAATTCTTACACAAAAGATATTGGAATTTGATATACTTTGTATTTCTAACCTAATTAGTATCATATCTGAGCTTGGAAGGTTATAATTTATTCTTATTTTCCACACTATGTAAATATATTAAAAATATTTTTCTTTACTTAAGTTAATTTCCAACAAAACTTTTTACAGATTATTATTTTTTTTTTCTTTAAATTAAATTTAAAATTTGTAATATTGTTAAGTACAATGGGAATGGTTCCGGCTTACTGATGAATTTGAATGCAGTTCTGATGAATATAAATCAAATTCGGATTCATATTCAAACCACAGTGGAGAGTACAGTTTATTGGAGAACACTGACGAGTACCATAAAGTAAATAGCATTGATTCAAATGAAGCAGAAAACATGAGTTTTAGTGAATCCAAACATTGTTACTCTACTCCTATGACTAACAGACAAGAGCCCAACGTATATTTTAGTAACATTGATAGTTTTAATACAGTGCTTTCGAGTTCAGATTTGTACAAAACGGCGGTCGATCATGATATGAGTAGCAATGAAGATATGGAAATCTTCAATAGCAGCATTATTGTTGACAATTGTAATATGTATCAGCAATTTTTAACTGGTCGTAATAATTCTACTATCGACGAAGAAGATATTAGAGAAACAGAAAAGACCATAACTTGTGCCTTAAATTATGATGATAATGATATTGAAAATGACAATGTAATCAATGATAACACTACTGTTATTCAAAACAGTAGTAATGGTTCATTAAAAAGAAGCTGTACTTCTGGTTCTGCCCAAGAACCTAATGCTAAATAATGTAACAGTTTTTCAAATTTCAATGAAGGAAACATAGAATTTGAACAACCAGTGTTGTTGCATAGGGCTTTATTGGATGAAAATGGGTTCACCGAAAAATTGTTGTCCATTCCAGATTAAAAGTTGTAAGAGTATCATGGAAAACTTCAATTATTTCTTTATGATTGAAATTATGTTAATTGTAAGTCTAATAATATTTTAAACATTCAATTTTTAACTTACCTGACGTTTAAAATATTAAGCAATTAGACTGTCTGATTTTCTTTGTTCTTATAAATAACTAGAAACTGAAGACTGTATTTTAATTTATTAATTTGTTTTATAAATACATAATGGAGAAATAAGTTCCTTTTATTTTTATACGTGAACTTCTAAGTACTTATCATTATTTTGTATTGTCAAAAAAAGATTAAATTTATTATTTGTATTTAATATAGTTGATGCGCTCTGTAAACTATTATTAATATTACTATTTTTAAAATATTGTTAGATATGTAATCCATAATGGTAAAAGTACCAATTAAAAGATAGTATACCGAGTAAAAATGGTTAGCATTAGGTTAGGCAAACATCCTTCATTTTCACGATTTTTAAAGATATCGTCTGTTGTTTTTTTTCTCTTCGATGTCAAACAAGAAAAACTAACCTCGTCGTCATCTTCGTCCATCAATAAGAGAGTTAAAATATTATTGTTAGTAAAAATCAATTTATCCACGGTTTTTAATTATTATTATTTGAGTTTACCAGGTTAAAGTATAGTGGCTAGTGGCTAGGGTTGCCAACCGTCCCGCGTGAGGCGGGACGTCCCGTATCCAGGGCTCAAATAACGTGTCCACGGGATGCTGACTGTCCCGTTTCTTGGTAAACCTGTCCTAGTCCTATTAAAAATAACTAGTACGTTCTTATTTTGCGCATTTGAAACTATTTCCCATCCGAAATTCCGATCGACTCGATTGTATATATATTTTATATGTTAATATATGTTAATATTATTTCACGTGTCCGCGGGACGCTGACTGTCCCGCTTCTTGGTAAACCTGTCCTAGTCCTATTAAAAATAACTATTACGTTCTTATTTTGCGCATTTTAAACTATTTCCCATTTGAAATTCCGATCGACTCGATTGTACGAGTATATATATTTTATATGTTAATATATGTTAATATTATTTAAAATTTTAAATAAAACTGATAATAAATTATTTAAATCGTTTTTCTTTCGTTTCTGTAAATTTTTTGGTATGCTTTTTTTGTCGAGTCCCGCATATAAATATCTGATTTCCCGCTTATTCGTAAATGAGAGTTGGCAACCCTACTAGTGGCGTACAGTGGCGTATAGTGGCTAGTGGCACTCTTCGTACACTAACAATATTTCGGTTTGTGATGACCGAACGAAAAAAAAAATTACCTTACCGAAATGTCGCGCCTTGCAGACCGTAGCTTTACGCGTTTTGTTGTTTTCAATTTTAACTCTTCCACAAAACGCACTGTTGACGAATATTATTGACTATAAATAGGTACCGAATACCGACCGACGATTACAGACAAGTTGATGAATGATTTTACACTAATTTGCCTGCCTGCCGACTTTCATCAAAAGAACATTGGTACGCTTCTATTAGGTACTACAAATTACAGGTATCTACTGTTATGAATTATAAACATTTAACATCAAATTTGTTTAGTTTAAATTTAAAATAATTACCTTTATGAATTACGATACACATTTTTGTACGGAAATTATTGTTCATGAAGCTTATTTATCGATTTAAATTGATATGACGTAAAATCAATATCGTACTATTGTACTTAACGATTTCTACTAGTAATTTTGTCATCGGACGCTCTTCGGTTTTATTAAAATCCAACGCTGAGCACCTTTACACTTTCATTATTATTTTTGTCCCGTTAAATCGCAATTATTAATGAATTATAATGTACAGCGGAATCTCAATAGGTCTAACGTGTATATGCGTCTATAAGTCGAATTTTCAATGACTCAAAGGAACCTATGTTGGCTCCAATTTTTTTTATAACTTGAATTTTTGATAACTCAATTTCTGTTTGTCCTAATGACTCAACCGAAAAGGGCTCAACCCATATATATTCTTGAATAAAATAAAATAAAATAATGTTAAAGTACATTTTTTTAGTAGAAAAAACTTCACTAAAATACTGAATAATGCAATTTTTTTATTTTCCCCAAGTGGAAGAAAGGTTAATTTTAATCCAACTAAGTGATAATGAGTTTGATGTTATTTAAATTTTTTTTGATGTATGTAAATGGATTTACAGATTTGAAAATTCAATGATAAACTAACTAAGCATGACATTTTTTTTAATCAACGAAAGAAAAATATTTACTATTTATAAATAATTTATTACATAATAATTCTTACATGCTTACTTACCTTTATAATAATTCTGTCAAGGAAATGCATATATAGCAAATGCTGTTTGATTCTCCTACAAAATGGCAAAAGTCATATATTTAGGTCTTAAGTTCTAAAACTATTACAACATGAAGGTTTTTTTAATTTTTTATTATTAAATTCAATCCACGGCAATTGAGGCCATTAGACGTTACAGCGCATTACTTAATATTAAGTATACAAATAAGGTAGAGTAAATGTTATTTAGGTATTAAATACATTAATACTAAAACATACTTATGGGCCCGCGAAGTAAAAAAGGTTGCTGACCCCTGAGCGAGACAAATTTAACAATCACTCGATTACTGTACGTCGCACGTGTATCACTGTATGTCTGTATCCTATTATCATAATTATTAATATTATATTGTAACTTATATTAATGTAATAACCCTACAGACGATGTAGGTGTACGTTTGTAACATGTTTATTTATCCGACTTCTGTGATGATTTCGAGTGTACAACCACTTCAAAGACCACAATCATACACAATACTCGGATCGTTCGTCACAATTATCATAAATTTTTGTTCATTTTGTGACATACCACATACGTCCCCTGCGTAGATCCATCATGTACACTGTAAATTAATAAAACTGCATGTGGCATCGTCAGACATAGAATTAATTACGATTAAACGATAGTGATTAAAAAATAATAACAAATACACACTTTCGTCGTCGCGTTCATACGTAGTACATTCGCAAGCTTGGTTTGGTTAGTATAAAGGTAACTATACGGAGATTTAACTAAAAAAAAAAAAAATAATTTATAACTGGAAAGGTTTGTTTTTAGATTTACTCGAGTTAACAAATTACCCACCTATGTAGTAAATATACATTTTGTGTTGGTGTTAAAAATTCTTATCGATTGTCGTCATCTGTTAAAACAAACCTCTCTACGTGACTTTTATAGATTAAAATATAGTAGTCTTGAAGTACAACATACCCATTACTTAGGTATAAACATGTATGATGAGTACACGAATATTGAGTAGGTACTAACTATGCACTATTACTATTTGTATATGCTATTAGTTATTACGCTGATAACGGTGCAGTGTTGGATTATAATTAGTGAACACCGATGGAAGGAGTGGATATAGTCGGCGAATCATTGACCGACAGTTTTATTAAACATTGAAAATGTTCGGCGAGTGAAGAGCAATTACAAGACACTGCGGACGTGTTCTATAGTTCCAGATAATAATCATAATCCCACGAGCAGTGTAGAGTGTGGGCAAAACGTCAACACCGGGCTGTCTATAGTCATTTTATGATTACCTAAGCTGATAGTGCCAGACTGCCAGATAATACACACGTGAGTAGTAAATACCAACTTATGTATTTCTATAAGTTATAATAATTTGCCCAATGTATTATGTTACCTATCTGCGATGGCAACGGACGCACATAATATGCACATACGAGTAGCGATACACTGGCGAAGGCTTTGGGAATTCGGTCCACCGAAAAATTGTTCAAATCCCTCTAAAATCCCGTTGTTCCGTCGAATGCTGGGTTGAAATTATTTTTCTTCTCGTACACTATCAAAATGATGTAATACTTCAGTCTCCTAAGATTATTTAGGCTATTTACGGTTTTACCTGCAGCTGTATCATGAATAATTGTTCATATTCATATAATCATATGCCGTGTCCCGTGTACGAATTATTACAATATTTAATTATGTAATAATAAACCAACATCGTATTCATATAGGCAGGTACTTACGCATACGTACTTCATAGGTACTCATACATGCTGACTTTTAATGCTTGGTGCGGCAAATTCAAAATTCTAAAGAAGCAAGTTCAACTTATTATTTACCTACTACAATATGACTTGTTATAACGATGGATAATAATTATTACTACAAGATAGAATATATCATTGATTGAACTCTGCAGAAAATAACACCCTCATCAGAAACAGCGAATAATCTCCGAGTCAATTGAGGCAATCGTTTCTAAAATGATTGCTGGTCACGTCATTGGGCAGTGAGTACAGCCGACCACCGTATTATTTTTATCAATTTATTCGTCTAACTTCTAATTGGTATATTATATTTTTATTTATTACCAACGTAAAGTACAAGTTTTCATTTTATAGCACTGCAATTATTTGTAATTCAAATTAATAAACTATCTACTAGTAATACTTTCACAGACCAATCGATTATTTTAACCAGCACATAATATTTTCCAATTATCGGTAGTGCATTGTTAGTGTAGAGATAGTTTTGCTTATAAAAAATTTAAAAATCTAAGTGGAATATTAAACGATTGAGTGTATAGCTTATTTAATTTAATATATTAATACTTTGTGTTAATCTGCAGTAATAGTAATCACTGCTCGAATCAGGACGTTTTGTTTACCTCTAACATAATATAATAAAAACCTTTTATATTTGTACTGATAATTTTCTAAATATTTAAATACTATAAAATATATTAATGATAATAAAAACAAATCCAGTGCAAATTATTAAAAATTATAAAATAAACAACGATTTAATGGTTTAACATAATTTATACAAAAAAATGTATGAACGAAAATTCCTAGGGTATAGCGATCATTGATTCACATATTACTGCACACCCACGGGACATAGTTTTTTTTTTAAAAAAAACATTGTTGGGGACGCTAATTGTTTCGAAAATTAAGTTGAAGAGATGAAACATCTTGACTTCTTCCTTTCAATTTGGAACTGGTATAACATTGATAAGAAAAGGTTAAAATAATCATCTTCTATTTTAAATATTTAAGCGCTAGTTAATTTTAATAGTGTGGTAATGATGGTGGGGTGGAATCCGGACCCCATAGCACCCCCTCCCCTCCCCGTAAATACGATTATATATATTATATTGATTATAATTTATAAATGTATATATATATATATATAAATTGCGGTTGGAAGACTATTTAAAGGCTGTCTCGGGGTGGTATCCCTTCACCCATAAGCTTATGTTCCAAAACACACGGGTTTGACTCACAAAAGTACCCACTCCATACAACTACAGTTATTGGCCATGGTTGTAGGACACTTTGTACGGTAAACCCAAAAAAATGAATACTGAGAAATCTCTGTACAATTGCAGGTAGATAGTATAAGGACAGTTAGGATTGAAAAAATATTACAAGCAGGTATTCCTGTGTATTAAGATATGTGCCCTTGAGGCGTTGAAATTTAAATAAATAAAATAGTGTCATCAGTCATGACTAGTATATATTAGTATATGGTGTGATATGTTTGTAAATAATTCATATTGTGAAATTATTAAGTAGGTACAAAGTTCAAAAATTATAAGGTACTCTAATAATGTATAACTATCATCAATAACACTTACCGCTTCATTTATATTAATTGTTACTTTACCCGAACAGTTCACTTTTGAGCATTTCCAATGGATATTTGAGTTATTAATACGTAAAACCGTATATTCATGACCATTTATGATACATTTTGGTTAAAACTTGGTCGTTTTTAAAACGCTCACTATGCACACATTCTAAATTTTGATAAAGTATTGTTAATCAAATGGGTTTATTTTTCAATTAGTAACTACAGAATCCCGCCAAACTTATTGAGTGCTATACGCCTATACGGTCGTCGATGTATGCCCGCAACGGGCAATATGTTTGATTGTTCATTTGATTCTGCAGGAGCAAAGGGAGGGATTATTCCATTCCCCATTTATATAGTAAGCTTTTACATATACCTTGTTCAGTTGTAACCTTATTCAAGGTTGACTATAATTTGCGCGGAAGATCGATACCGGGTGTTCTTGATTCTGGGATTTCGATAAGGTAACTCCTTGCACTCCCTTAAGAATACTATTATAAGTTATAATAGTATTGTTGTGTATAGAAAGTACCGAATAGAAATATTAAATATCAAATATAATAAAATCTCTCTTTAATTAATATTATCAACCAACTTGTTGACAAAATTAACACAATGATCGGGTATATGTAATGTTTGATCCCATTAGGCATTAATATAAAATATAAAATATAATTAGTATATAATTATGCACAGTTGTTCAGTGAAAAGTATTTTTACTTATGGTAAACTAAATTTAAATACTTAAATTATAAAATGTTAGGAAAATAGGTAAATTGTTATAAAAAACTAATCTAAAAGAATTTAATAACCGACTATTAAGAGTAGTAATTATGAAACTATAAAAAAATTGATTTATTTCATAATGCAATTATTGTTGGTTATAATATAATATGACCATATACACATTATAGATTTAATAAGAGTAATGTTCGATCGTCATGCTTTCATTCAAGTATCAATTCCAAGTAGAATAAAACGATTTAGAATTTCCTTTTTGATCTCTAAATTGAAATAACACTAGATATATGTACCTAAAATAGCCCAGACCTATTAACAAATAAACATATTTGTATAATATATACATAAATTATATTTAATTGTGTATAAACATAGCTGTCGTCTACTGCATAGCCCAGAATATAGTTTGTGAGTAGAATGAATAATACATGAAAGGCGTTAAACTTACACATCCAGTAAGACTCGTGTCGAATACGATAAAACCTTTAATGAACGCATAAACGTTTCTGGCGTTGGATCGAACGTAAAAAATTACCACCTACAAATTACTATGATGTAATTTTTAAAATGTGATTACGTCGTCTATATATGATATAAATCGGCAACCTCTTCTTTTATTGATATTTTGTGATATGCTTAACTAAAACAATAGTTTTATATTTACCTCATTGTGTAGATAATCACGCGAAAGGAGATAAACGTTACCAAATCGATCAAAAATTATCTCAGGACATAAAAATTCAAATATGTTGCGAATGAAGTTGCATTATTTTTTTTACATGGGTGGTAAGTATAATGTAAGATTATTATATGTACAATGTACTAATTATTATTTTGATATAATATACGTATACATAAGTGCAATGTACTTAAATATAGATAAATAAACAATTATTAAAAAGTTAAAATCACTGAAAAAAGAGTACTGTATTATACATATATAAAATATAATAAGTTATTTACACATGCAGAATTTTAAGATACAATTTAGGTTACATGTTGTGCACTGTTCTCGCCTGATCCTTGGTTCAAACAAAAAAAAAAAAAGATTACATGTTGTGCTCTACATATGTTAATAACGAGGGCTCGGATTTATATAAGTACATTAATACATATTTTAAATCTCGATAAATTATAAATATTTATTAAAGTATTAATAAATGTAAGTAATAATTTCGTTTCAAACGATTTTCAATTAAATTAACTATATTTGATTTTAAATACATATTTGCCATGAATTATTTAGAGCTTAGACAATTCGTTAATATACAATTATTTGCATACGGTTTAATTTTTCAATTGTGTGAACTTCTCGTAATCTTATATTAATATTGGAAGTATGAAATCTGTGCCCATTAGTCCCTTAGTCGAAACGAATCTTACGACGTCTCGGTTTTGCGAGCGCTGTGTGAAGGACCCGCATACCTAGGGTCGCCAACCCGTGGCCGCCGAGGCACACGGGACTTATACAATGAAGGTAAAGGGAAATAATATGTATACATCAACATAATAGAACACCAAATGATTATGTTGATAAAGGAAAATATTCTCCGATAATAATATCCAAGCTCTTTATTAATAATAACTTATTATATTTTGTATACATCTAACGATTATTAAGTAAAATGTAAATTATTCTTGCACCTTCAGTTTCTTCTCCAAGTATTGTGTAGTTATCTGTATGATCTGTAACTCATTTTTAATACTTATTTATAGTACCATGAAATTTATTATTTCAAAATCGAAACTATATTTGTCGAAAGTCAACATTTTTAACTCAATACATTAATAAATGATTGCATTAAAATGTTTAAATATGTATTATACGATTTTATGACCTACAATAGAACTTATTGAATACAATTACGTGTATTTTATTAATTTATACATAATTATTATTTTCCTCTAGGTATTTCGTCCATTGTAGGATATACACCAACATTAGCAAAACAATTGGGTTATTCACCGATGGTAGTTGGTTCTATTTTCACATTTTTATCTCTTTTATCTCTTATAGTTAAGCCCTTGTGTGGATTTATCGTAGATAAACTTCCTGTGAAAAGAATAATGTTTTTAACATGTATTTTGTTGTGTGGTGTTGCTGCTTTTGCATTAAAGTATATCCAAAAATTGCCGACAGAAACTGTTGTGAATTTAAGTTGTGATACAATCACTACACTGAACATTTGTTCGGAAAATGAAGAACTGATTCCTCGATGTTCCTTAGAAAGTTTATCTACATTTAAACAAAATACTTTCAAGCCTGTGGAATGTCAAGTACGTTATATATATATATGTATTTATTATATGTATTGTGTAAATATTAGACAGAAGAGGTAAAGTAATTAAATACTTTCTAAAGTATCAAAAACTATTTTAAATACGGAAATTCATGATTTTGATCAATCATTTATTTTTAAAAGAAAAAATATGTGTTTTAAATTTAAGACATAATTTCAAAAAATAATTAAAGTATAAAGTTAACTTGGTAAGTTGTACCTATTCTTTATTTTTAAATACTGGAAACAATATCATTATGCACTTCGTACAACAAATTATTTAAATGATTTATTTTAAATAAAATAAAAACTTTGTTAAGAAAATTAATATTTTCGACTTTGTTTTTTAGTTAATTTGTCAGCAAAATGAATTGTTTTGGGACGAAATGTGTATATCTTGGAATATGACTGATTATTGTACAACTCCGAATCACAAGTTTAAAAATAATGGAATTGCTATTCTCAAAGTGAATATTTCGATGGTAGATACAGCAGATCAGGTAAAATAGTCAAAATTAATAGTAATTTTACATTTCTACAGATAGTATTATGTTATCATATAATAATATAAAAGATAAATGTAATGGCGTTTATGGGTTGAATTACAATATTAAATATGTTAAAAATGTCCTGAATGTTATCAACGATCTTGTAAAATTGTACCTACTATTGTAGACTCTACGTCCATCATGTAAATTATATAATATTATAATATTAACATCGTAATTAATCTTACAACTCATTTTTAAATTACTAATAATGAACTTCTTAACATTAAGAACTGTCTCTTCTATGCGAGCACTTACATTTTTAACTAAAAATCATTGATCAATCAAACATTCTAAACTGATCAAGTTATATAGTGTCGCCATTGGGTGGCTGCTTTTTTTAATGTGTGTCCAAGTCATCGAATTATATCCGCTTGCTGACTTATCGTAATATATAATTACAGATTGTTTGTTTTATTAATGAAAGTTAAAAATAAATAAAATAAAAAAAAATGAATTGTACTTTGTGCATTCGAAGTTGGTATTTTAGTTGCAAGTAAATGTATAACTACACAATATTTATACTTCTATAATATGTTTAAATGCATAATTGCATTTACGTATTACAGGCAAATCGAAAATCTGGGTTTCAAGTATCATCAGTCCAAATCAAAGATAATACAATCGTATGGCCCGATTGTCCAAGACCAGCGATTACTCGCTGTGAGATGAACTGCTCCAGTGATGTGATGATGGCAATGGCTACTGCTCCAAAGTTTGAAGGAGGAAGTATATTTGGCTTATATCAATTCTGGAGCTTAGTCATTGTTATGAGTTTATTTTGGATTGGTCAAGCGATCACTTGGAGTCTACAAGATCCTATTTGCTTCGATCTTTTAGGTGATTAGTTTAATATTTATACTTCATAATATTATTTAGTCAAATAATTATAACAAATATGATAGTAAGATTGTTATGATATTGAAAATCTTGGTATGATTTATTTTTAATATAACTGAAGCCTCTTTTATATCCCAAAACATATTTTGCATTCCGACTTCTACATCAACTATATTTCTTAATCAACATCTGTATTCTATATAGTTTCATAATCGCTATAGTCCCCAACATAAATCGTTGGTAAACAAATTCAACATTGTGTATTAAATGTTTTAAATGAAGCCTTAAATGTCACTGAAACCGAGACTTTCAATAACAAGGTACATATATATAATAATATAAGTGCCACTGCATAGTCACTGCTAGGTGACTTCTTTTTTATCTGTTTATTAATTTATACCGACTTACTGTAATTTGTATTTTTATACATATTGTACATATATAAATTTTTTATTAATATAAAAAAACTTATCTCACCTTAATTTATCAATTTATTATGTTGATTTTATGTATTATTAAGGCGATAAAGCAGGAGATTTCGGTAAGCAAAGGTGTTGGGGATCTATCAGTTGGGGCATTTTTATGACTTTCGGCGGAGCACTTGTTGATTATTTTAGCGATAATGATTTTGAAAAAAACTACACTCCACTTTTCTATCTATGTCTTATAGTAATATTATGCGATTTGATCGTAGTCTATAAAATAGAAGTAAGTTTGTTATGTTATTACATATTGAAGAATACAAAAACATAATATAATTTTTTACCGAAAACTTAAGTAAATATATTTTTTACATTTTTTCATGCCGTTAAAGGTTACCGAGACTACTGGATCAAAGAATACAATATCTGACGTTTTCGTGTTACTTACCAAAATGAATGTCCTAGTGTATTTTACGTGGATTGTAGGAATGGGTATTTGTACATCTATGATCTGGAATTATCTTTTTTGGTACGTTATAATGTTGAAATAATTCTCTATGATAATTGTATACAAATGACAAAACTAAATTTATATTAGAATTGTAATGCTTTATTGTTATCATAATATACGTATATATATGGTATACTCATTGACGTAACATTTTATGATTTGTATGTGCCTGCATTTTAAAATAAATTGGTTTTTGTGTATTAATCCACATTATACTTGAGTTATTTCTTAAAATAAATCAATTTGTCTTATACATAGGTACATGGAGGACATTACTTATAACTATCATAGTGATATGCAGTTATGGATAAAAACGTTACAAGGTTTAACCATTGGAATTCAATGCATTGGTGGTGAAATGCCACTTTTTTTTTTTTCCGGGTGGATAATCAAGCGTTTTGGTCACTGGTATTGCATGACGTTTGGTTTACTGGCTTTTTCCATTAGGTTCTATCTATACTCCATAATAACTAACCCGTTGTGGATTCTGCCAGTGGAATTAATCAATGGTGTAACATTTGGATTATTTCATGCTGTATTGATGTCTTATTCAAGAATAATAGCCCCTCCAAGTGCTGTTACTACTTTTATAGGACTTTCTGGAGCTCTAACTGAAGGCGTTGGTAAGTGTAATATTTTTATATTTTACTTGTCTTTTTTTTATTCTTCTCAAAGTATATATATATATTATATACTCATAAGTATTTATAGAACAAGTTGTACCTATATTGTTTTAAGTTTCATATGAGAAATATAATTTTGAATATTCCTTTTTTAGTGTTTTTAGAATTTTTTTAACTATGTGGGTATACAAAAAAAAAAATAAATATATTTTGATAGACGTGCACAGAGTTTCAGGTCAGGTGCAGCAGACATTTATGGCGGTGTCTTAGGATTATATTACCCTAAGATAAATATATCTAACCTAACCTAACCTAGGATTTTTGTTGGGGGCAGGGGGATATCTTGTTAAGGTTCGTTCAAACCGAAGGGGTAGCGGTGGCGGTAACTTCAGCGGTATTTATCGTTTTTTAAATATCGCTGATCTAACCTACCGGAGCGAAATATTTCGCCAAAAATTACTAGTCGACATTGTGAGTTGTGACACCCATGCGTGTACATGTATTTTGTTATTATTATATTTTTTTTATTAATATTAATATTTAAAAGTATATCAAATTTCTATATTTTTTTTAAATTGTTATTCCAAATTATATTTGGAATTTTTTTTTTGATTTTTTTGATTTTTAAATATCCATTTATTCCAAATAAATGGATATTTATTATGAAAACTCAAGTTCAAATGAAGCTGTAATGGATGATGAAGAACAAAAAAAGTACCATAGGCTTATAATTAGGCTTAGGGACTTAAAGCTCTAAAAAATTATAATATATTATAATATATTAGCTACAACTGTTTTTAAATACGGTTTGTGCAGTTACAATAACAAATAATAAAAAAATCATGTAATATTTAATTTTTAGACGTAAAATACGAAAATGGGTTCATGAAATCAATAGCCAAAGAAAAAGTTAGATTCAACTGCGAGGTGTAAACTTCAAGGTGTACGATTACGATGAATAGATATGTGTTTGATAAATATATTAATAATATTAGTTGGGAATTTACAACTGATTATCGCAGCGGTAAGCGAAAAATATAGTGTCTGCAGCGAAAAATAAAAATATCGCGCTCAATCTTGCGGTAACATTTTCGCCGCGGTATTAATTTCGCGCTAGTGAGTTCACTCTTATTAAAACGTATGTACATTAAATTTCGCTGCCGCTACCGCTTCGGTTTGAGCGAACCTTAAAGGTACACACAAGGTTACACCGGTACATTCTTCTTTCTAAGCGGCTCACAGGGCACATAGATGAATGCTATAGATTGGTGGACGGTGGTAATGGGAAGTATCGAAACTTTAGTTATTCTTACCTTTTCAATTTATTAAACTAGAAACACAGGTACACTTTATAATAACATTATTTATAAATCTTAATATTCACCCTGCCTCAAAATATTCCCCGTCGATTAAAAAGGAACTGGGCTAGAGATCTTTTAAAATAAAATTGTAAAAAAAAAAAAAAATCAATTATAATGTCTAAACTTAAATTCTGAGGTTCTGTTACTGGACGGTCTCCTCTTCATGTGTTTCACGTCATTTTATTTTGTTATTCAATCATCATTATTGTTTTGTTTGTAAACAGATTGTAATACTTATTAATAAATAAAAAAAAAAATCTTAATAATCTCATAATGTACGGTGGTAAAGACTTATAAACGGAATAGATTAACTTGGTAATTTAATGCATTTTTTAGGTAGGTAAATAATTTATTTAATATTGAGAATTATAATATGGTATAACCGAGTTAACATTGATAGTACTACGTTATTTCATATTTCTAATGTAGCACACTATATATTTATCTATTAACGAAGCATTATCGTGTTTATTCATTTTTCATGTTTTATATATTTTTGAATGCCTTTAATCAATACAAACTTTACTAAAATTGTAATTTTTTTATAAATACTGTTTCAGGTATATCTATAGGTGGTGTGATGGGTGGATTTTTATACGAAAAATACCAAGGAGCCCAAACATTTAGAATATTTTCTTATGGCTCATTATCATTGTTTTTTTTTCTCGTTATATTTATTAATTTTTTTAAATCAGACGATACAAATGAGGAGAATGCAGTTAGTCCAGAGGATCATCAGTTAAACTCATCAACATCTATTAAAGCAGCCAATAGATTATCCGATGACCTATCTTCTACTTCGTCACATTCGCAAGAACATTTAAATGTTTAAATGAAATATCTACATCGGATAGTCAGTGTTGTTGAACGTATATATATATATATATATAAATATATATATATATATATATATATATATATATATATATTATGTAAAATGTGCAATACCATAATATAGAAGGGCGGACATATTTTTTCCACTTATACCTTTTCAAATTCGTATAACGAGAACGGTCAATATTTTGAGAAATTATGATAGTATAAAATTTAGTTATAACTTATATTTATATAGGTTTATACCATTACATTATGTCTGTAATATACATTTGAATTGAGGATGAAATAAATAACAATTAATATTCTATTTCATCATCTCAAACTTAATTCGGCATGTGAATGATTTTCAAATAAGACTTTGAGAACTGTAAATGTGTTGTTATTAAATGTATGCATGTTAATATCACTGTTATATTATACAATTTGAACAAATTATGATATTATTTGTTCGATTTTAGTTAAAACTAAAATTATGATTTAATTTTTGCAAGTCTATATAAGCACATTAGTTATTTTTCTTACTGTTTAATATAATTTGTACAATTTATACTATGTGTATTATTCTTGTTTTATTTTAAAATCAAGTTCTATATTCTGAGTGGATCTCGATCCACGGAGTGTATTGTTTTTACCGTGATACGTGTTCAAGTTTTACCTAAGATACGTAATTTATAGTAGGTACTCATGATAAAATATAAATTATAATAACCTAGTATACTTCAAACATAATATATATTTACAGGACGTGTACAGTGTGAACAGTATTAACTTATTAGGCTTTTTCTTCAACAATAATTACAATTATTAAAGATATAAATATGCTTCATTTGTCATCATAGGCGCAAATAAGCGTTTGAGATTTTAAGGCACTGAAGCCCTAGCTACTCAATGAAGCAATAAGCACTGAAAAATTTTCTTTACTGTGGTCAGTAGATATACCGTCGTATATTCAAAAGATTTCCACTTTTTTGAGCCATTTCTAGGTATTTGAGAATATTTGGGTGAAAGTATTGTGATAAAGTGTTCTCGCCTGATCCTCGGTTCAAACAGAAAAAAAAAAGGTATTTGAGAATATTATATTATATTTCTTAGCTTTTTTGGTAAAATGTCGATAAATCAATCGTTTTGATTTGAAAAAGTCTTGAAAATTTAATAAAAAATTCATATATTAAAAAATATAGTAAGCGTATGGACATAAAGTTTTGACAAAACGACAAAAATCCGCAACATTTTTTAAGTTATAACTTTAAATTTTAATACTTACCTAACCTTACCTAACCTAAGACTTGCATTTTTAATACAATATTTTCATAAGTTATTTTTTATAGCCATTATAAAAAAAATTACTCGAAAGTAGCAAAAAAGTTTTATCAGCGTTACATATTAATTTTCTTTTTGTCTGCATAATAATCGAAAAGATCTAGAATTTTCACAGAATATTATTATATACATTTTGTCAAGTTACAAAATCTTGAGTATACTTACAGTACAATTGAGTTCGTAAAATACTGAAATATCTTTAATTCACCTTATTAACAGTGGATGATTTTTAATTTCTCGTAATTTTATTACTATAAAAATTTCAACTGACAAGTTTTTAAAAAAAAATTTCCATGTACCTACTTATATAGTGCAATATTATTTGAGGTATTGACTCAGAGTATTTAGATTAGTTTAATTACCTATATCAAAGTGTACAGTCAATTTTTTAGTAGATGTTAGCCGGTAGTAATATTGGCGCCCACTGAACATTTTTATCATGGGATAGGCAACACTGTTAAAGACTTGGGTGATTCATCAAGTATTGTGTGATATGTGAGAAGATTAATTTTCCGTCTCGAACATTATAATAACATAACTAGGGGATTCGTTTATTAACGGAAGATTTCAGAACCAGGCTCACTGTCAGCATTCCATGCTATGCTGGAGAACTTGTCCTCAATTTACTCAGAGAAAAATAACTCCAAAATTATGGAATAAAAAGAGATTCCAAATCACATAGAATGCAATAACTTCTTCAACGACAAAACCACAAATAGATCGATTAAAAAAAAAAAAAACCCATATCATCCATACATATGTTATATATTTAATTATTTGCAGAATTGGACACTCCTTCCAACCCACTCTTTTCTCATCAGCAAAAATCCTCCACCCACTTGTGTTGAATGCCACGCTGACCTTTCAGTTCAACGAATCATCCAAGATTGCACGGAGTACCGGGACATACGGAACAACTTAGCAATACCACCGAATATGGAAGAAGCATTCGACGAAAATAATATCACCAAAATCATTACATTTTACAAAATTTGCATTGCAAACGGTCGATTATTTCAACCAAAACATACCTATCTTTTGTCAATCATACCGATCGATTGAATAATGCGATAAGATTTTTGAAAACTGTTTTAAATTCTTTATAATGTGTACTTTAGATCGATCAGACCAATTTTTCAAATTTTGATCTCTAAAACCTAATAATTTGGTTTGAATATTTTAAAATTTACGAAAATCTTAAATGTTAATTGTTTCAAGTTAAAATTAAAAAACAAATTTTAACAGCTCAAAAACCCTACCGTAGTCATTAAGTCACAATACAATTTGTCGTTTTGTTTAGTTTAATTTATGGTAGGCTAGTGACCTGTGATGTTGAAGTCGTATTTCTAATAATAAAAAAAAAAAATAACATTTTAATTATGTACATTAACTGTAGGTATGTAAGTATGTTATAAGTTATAATTTATTTTATTAAGTGTCTAGACATTTTTGAACTTTTATAATAAGTTTTGGAAATGATAAAATGTTTATTTTGCGCGTGCGTGTAACGTGTGTGAATACATGCATCACGATATAAAAATGAACTACTGTAAATATTACTAATTACTAAATCGACATAGCTCACATCTACACTGTAGACGGCTAATTCGTTTCGAATTAAATTTAATTAATCAATGATTGTTGCATGTTAATTTGTAAGATTATATTTGCAGACAGCTGTTTTCCAAACTTTTTGTCATCCAGTTCACAATTAATTCCGTATCATGTAGCTGTACTATGATAGTCACTCATTGGGCATTTTTAAAGTTATAAATGTTTTACAATTAAAAACATATGTTATCAGTTGCTATTGTATTATATAATATGTTTTAGTATAGTTCTTATTACGGTGATTTATTATTTTTAAGTATTAGCTGATGTTATGTTGGTTGGAAAATACAAATTAAATTAAATTGACATTTTTTTTACATACTAGAGTTTCTGATTGAAGTATTTTCTTTGCTGGTGACTTATACATTAGATAATTATTGCTGTTAGTGGTGCAAGTATGTAATAATAATTAATTTAAATTAAATACTGAAAAATTATCGTTGTGTTTGTGTTTTTGTATATACGTTGAAAAACGAAATATTACTGATGGCGTTTGACTTAACTAGGATTTTTTTCACAGCAAAAAAGGACATACACATACTCTTTTGTTGAAAGTATGTATTTAATCTGAAAATCTTTCTGCGCAAGTGGAGCATTTAAAGTTGTTTTCAAATTAAAACTCTTTAGTACATTTTAATGATTTTCTAGTTGTTTTGTGGATTTGTTTTTCTCTAATTAACGTATGATCAATAGTTAAATATTTTTACATAATTTTTGCAAATATTTAAGTATAAAATTTAATTTAAATAAGTTAAGGGTTTAACTTGTTCTCATTCAGCCAACGTTGAAGATGAAAAACACTTGAGTGCTCAAAGGGCTTAAAGTGGAAATTTTTAGTTTTAGTTTATTGTAGTGTCTTCTGGTGAATATTGATGGAAAAATCTGAATAAAATTTAACGGCATCTGTTCGGAATATTTGGTGTTGTCAATAAAAAATTAATTTCAAACAGCACATTGTGATTTATGGTTCCATAGTTAATTTCTGTAAAATTTTAATAATGCGAGTTAATTGCTCAAAATGTATTGAAAACGGTTTGACTGTTAAAAAATTGTTTTAAATTATTTTTTTCAAATAGATTTAGATGTACGAATTACAATTTTGTATCTAAACTACAACAACAATATTATTATTTTTAGGTACCTCGTTCGATAACTTGTAAGGAACTTCAATCGAATAAAACATGTTTTCATTTCGTATAGATAAACGTACGTTTCGAATGAAGTTGCACTATTTTCTTTATTTGGGTGGTAAGTACAGCGAATGTTACTATAATACAATAGTTTTAATCTACTACCTACATAGAACATTGCAATAAGTCAAACCGAAGAAAGTGCAGGTAAAATGTTATATTTAGGAACGTACTTGTCTGGTTGAATGATTGAAAGGTCTGTTTTGGTTTTCTCAGTTATTTCACTTATTCAATTCATATTAAATTCATATCTTATGTGTCATTGATTAAACATATTATTATATAGTATAATCTTAAGTGTCATTGATTTAACATATTATAATATGATATGATCTTATATGTCATTGATTTTACACATTATAATTTATAATATGGGGTATAATCTTTATATTTTATTATTATTATCAATATAAACTTCGGAAACTACGGCCATTAGATGTAGGTCAGGGAGGTTGGTATTTGGAACACGTGAGTGTATGTGGGACGTATATAGGAGCCGTATATCGACGTCGGATGGAGCTTAACCACAGCACTGATCAGCGACTGTGGCTAACCATTAACCACCGCTTCACACCATGCCCCAACTATTTATGTTTTATTTTAGGTCCAAATGATTACGAAAATATTCAATATCAACATAAGTCATGCAAAACCATTTATGATTAACACTAATGGGTGACACTGAGTAAACCGTAATTTTGTTTCCGCTGTATAACCATGGGAGAGTAGTTTCAAATTAAATTTGTATATATTGTACATCTTTGATTATTATTTAATGTTATGTAATTATAAGTACTCATCACTTGTGATTAGAAACTAAAATCATTATTATTAGTTATTTGTATCTATAGTTATATTAGTTATATTATTTTGTATAATATCTTGTCCAACTCTGATAATTACTAAAATTTATATCCTACAGTGCGCATACCTTATTTAACCGCTCAATATGTTACCGTTTTTGTGTGACCAATGGTAGACCCATATGAACGTATTAGATTCTTTTCGACTTTAAATTGAAATTTTAAAACGTTCTACATACAAGGAAAACAATATAATTTGCTAAAATCGATTGGTCCCTAGTTATTATTCAGTAACATTTGTTACGTTTATTTTCATGAAAAAAATTTGACAACCTATTATTCATCAGCTGCAAAACACAAACATAATATTCATTACAAATTCAAATGCTTGTGCATCATACACAAATTACCTGAGTGTATATTATAACTTTAGATATATGTTTTATGATATTTTTAGTGGTTGGTATATTCAAGGCTAGGCAAGTTTATTGTATATTTTAAACTCTAAAGTTAAATTAATATAGGACAAATTTGAAAAAAGTTGACAGTTTCTGACATTTAATTTTTAACTTCGTTTTGTTGAAATTTGTAATTTGTAATCAGTCTAAATGTTGACCAATTTTTGTGATGTGCATAGATTTGATTTGCGATGTATTTTTAGATTTTTCTATTACACGTAGAATTGGTTTGATACTTTGATGTCAATATGTCATTAATTTTCACGATATTTTTTAAGTCACGATTAAATAAACAACATATTATAAACGTTATACGTAAACTTATTTCTTTTTCAAATAAAAATCATAAAAGTAATGATAATTTTCCTGAAGGCAGTGAGGTAAAAAAAGACCGGTTGCCATTACCATTTTTTTTTTTTTATATATTGATTAACTATTCCTTTTTCCTTATTCCTATATTTGTTAAATTAACTCGTGTGTAGGCTAATGCATAGAGTGTTAATATGTACAGTGCTTAATTTGAATCTATTTTTTTTTTAAATATTTGACAATAATGATCTCCGATGTGATCGATTTTTAAAAGTATTTATTTTGCTACTTTTAAAAGCTTTAAACTTTAAACCCTATTAGTATATACAAAAGTGTTCGTGATGAAACTACATAAAAAGTTAACATGTTGAGGTAAGCAAAATTTGAAAAATATTTATACAAATCGGTTGTTTGTATGTTATAAGAATAGGTGGTCATAGTAACAAAAATAATGTTTTACACTCAAAACGCATTTTTTAAAAATATTTAACGGTGTTTCATAATATAAATATAATTATAAAACCCAAACTTAAATATAACAATGACTTACAGTTTACACAAAAAAAATAACATGCTCGGTTAGAATAATTATGAAAATTATAACTAAATCATACTGAAACTTAATTAAAATTAGCTTTTCGTATTACTTATTTTTACTTGCTAATTCGTCCAGCTTTGTATATAGGTATATCATATATTTACGTACCCGTGACGCGTTATTCTTTATATTTTCATAGGAATTGCGTCATTTCAAGGATTTTCACCTACAATGGCGAAACAGCTGGGTTATTCACCAATGGTCGTCGGTTCTATTTACACATATTTATCTATATTAGCCTTTTTGGTTAAGCCCTTATGCGGATACATTGTAGATAAAGTCCCAGTGAAAAAAATTCTGTTTTTGACATGTGTTATGGGCTGTGGCTTATCTGCGTTTTCATTCAACTTTATCCAGAAATTACCTTCGGAAACGGTTGTACATTTTAGTTGTGACAAGACAACCACCACATTGGATATTTGTTTAAAAGATGAAGTTGCAACCTCTAAATGTCCTGATAGCAACCTGTCTAAGATGTTAAGAAATAGTGCTGAGTCCATCGAATGCAAAGTACGATATTCATGCAACGATAGATTATATACTTGCTCTTCTCGGTGATAGTCGACAGAAAACGTAATTTTATCATATTTTGTCTTAAGTTATGTAAAATGTACGAAATATTGTTTGGTAATTACTAATTACTATACTTATTTATTTTTAACAGTCGAGTAAATTACATTTTAAAAGAGATATAATTATATAACGTTTAACACGTATTAATTTCATATTATGTACATCGTAACAGTATTTTCCGTGAAGATATTTTTTTTACCTATTAAAATATTGAAATTTAAAACTACATCAATGAGTATAGAATATAATTCTTTAAAACGTATTCACCGGCTTATATCATTGTTTAAACTTGAAAGTTATTTTACTAAATATTATTAATTAATGATTAATATTACATTTGATGAGGCGAGGATGTATGTCGGGATGGTCCTAGTGGCCGGTTTACCGAAAGAAGAATTACATTTAATATAAAGTGATTGGGTTTTCTTAGACTAATTGAACATTTGTGGATTTAATACTAAATTAATTGTATATTTAAATATTGTTTCTCAGTTAATTTGTCAACAACATGCTTGGTTCTGGGACGAAATGTGTAATTCTTGGAATATATCTGACTATTGTACTACTCCGAATAAAACGTTTAACAGTGATGACAATATATTTATCAATGTATCATTGTTCGTAGATACAATGCATCAGGTAAAATATAATAATACACTTATAAATTAATAATTTATAGGCGGCTATAAATTTGGGAAATGATTTTATTTTTGATTCATTTGGTATAGGATTGTTACTTGTTAAATGTTGTTCTGAAGATACATGTATTTTAATTATATTTATATATTAAAGGAAGAAATTAATTCAATTTACCAAGTAAAATCAGTAAAAATCAAGGAAAACAATATATCATTGCCCGTATGCAAAAGGCCAGTGATTACTCATTGTGAGATGAAATGCTCCAATGTTCTGTTAATGGCTATGGCTACTGTTACAAAGTTTGAAGGAAGTATATTTGGCTTATATCAATTCTGGAGCTTAGTCATGATTTTGAGTTTTTTTTGGATTAGTCAAGCTATCACTTGGAATCTACAAGACCCAATTTGCTTTGATATTTTAGGTAATTGACTTTCCATTATTACTGGGTTACGCAGTCGAATCCCAATCTCTACAATATGCTAACTTCATAAGTACTTATCCGTTTAATTCTAAAACTATTTTATGACTACTTTTGATTTTACTTTATCTTATATTTAAATTTGTTACTTCATGCTTGTTAATGTTATAATATTATTAAGGTGACAAACCCGGAGATTTCGGTAAACAAAGATGTTGGGGATCTATCAGCTGGGGCCTTTGCACAATCTTTGGCGGAGTACTTGTTGATCATTTTAGTGATAATAGTTTTCAAAAAAATTATGTTCCAATTTTCTATCTTTGTCTAATAATCATAATTTGCGATTTTGTCGTAGCTTATAATATAGAAGTAAGTTTATTTTAACAATTATCAGGGTTCGTGGCTTTTCGTATTTGCGTTTTAGTTTTGAAACGTTCCAGAGTAAGAGACACTAAGAGAATAAAATATTTCACAATTTTCGTTTGTTTTTTTAGTGGTATTTTATTAACTTAAAACTTAAACGGGTTTTCTTGGGAAAAATGTCTATAAACGCATAGATGTTATATTATTATATAAGACCAAAAATTAAATGAATACAATTATTTTAATTAAACATTTTTATATTATCTAGATTAAACTGCACCTTATGAACTATTACAATTTTTTTCGCTGTGAATAGTACACACACCTATTTGACGTTTAGGTGCAAGCCATAGTAATATGTTTCTTTTGCTTCGTGTATTCATTTATATCTCTGGTATCATTTCTTGTATGCAAAAAAAATATAATTGTCTTAATATTTATAAATAACCTTTTCTTTCATGTTTCTAAAATTTTAAATACTCCTGTAAGAATGTTTTTAAGGGTTCCTACATCATTGCGATTATACCTACATAGTTAAAAGTCACGAACCCTTTTTATTATATACTCGGAGAGTACCATATAATATTGTATAATATTTACCGAAAACTTTTATGAATACACTTATTATATGCCCCCGTGTAATTGAAGGTTACCGAGACAACTGGATCTAAGAATACATTTTCAGACGTATTGCAATTACTAACTCAGTTCAAAGTTATAGTTTATTTTATATGGATCATTATAATGGGTATCTGTTCGTCAATGCCGTGGAATTTTCTCTTTTGGTAAGATATCGTTATTGGTAGGTCAATCGCCATTGACGGATAAAAATATTTAATATAATATTTAAAAAAAATAAATATATATATAATTTACTATCTCCAAAAAGTAACAAATTAATCACTTTACATTTTCAAGTTAAACTATACGTCCACACGACTTAATAATTAAATGATTATGTAATTAAATGCATGTTTATATTTATAGTAAGTATAAATATAGTTTATTAATATAATCGAATGTATATTTGTATGTATCTGTGTCATACCGACCAAGCTTTTAACGTTCTCTAAATACTGTTTACGTTTAATTGTATCCTTAGTACGCACTGCGTAAATTTATAATATTATAATAGCTATATTGTACACCTGTCAATACTATTGCAGTAACATTTATTTATTTACCCTTTAGGTACATGGAGGACATAACCTTGAAGTACAAAAGTGACGTACAATCGCAAATTAAAACATTACAAGGCTTAGCCATAGGCGTTCAGTGCATTGGCGGCGAATTGCCATTTTTATTTTTTTCCGGTTGGATCATAAAACGAGTGGGTCATTGGTATTGCATGTCGTTAGGTCTTTTCGCTTTTGCCTTAAGATTTTACATGTACTCCATCGTAACTAACCCCTACTGGATACTACCCGTTGAACTGGCCGATGGCGTTGCATTTGGATTGTGCCACGCTGTCCTGATAGCATACGCTAGAATTGTTGCTCCTTCTAGCGGTGTTACTACTGTTATAGGACTATCCGGGGCCCTGTACGAAGGCGTTGGTAAGTGTAACACCTAACTCAGCTGTTATTTCCTGTAATTCCGTATAAAACAAGTATGAAAAACGCGTTACTGCTCTAAATCAGCGACAATATTGTTGCCACCCGATAACGGCAACAAAACGCCGACGCGTCGTATTTTCACGGTTATCGATTATTTCGGTGCACCACCGACCGTCTAAATAATCACACACACACACACGCACCCTAATTATAAGTTTATTTTAATATTTGTTAATCATTTTCTGGTGTATCATGAATAATTATAATACAAGATGTAAATAAAAGCGTATTTCACTGTCGGATTCGTGTGCGAATTATTCTTGTGTCTCGTGTCAACTGCTTTTACGTGCGCTAATCGCCGTTGAGAACTATTGTTGTACATTTTGATACTTGTTACGGGCGCCAATCGCCGCTCGATCAATATTATTTTATATCGCATCGCAGGTGCAAATCGCCGCCACGTATAATTATTACTCACGTGCGCTGATCGCCGTTCGTTTTTGTATTATTTTATTCTGTGCGCGCTTAATCGCCACTTTTCCTTTTTTTTTATTATTATTATTGACAATTTGGTGCGCTAATCGCCCATTTGATTATATTTTTTATTGTTATTATTCTTAGGGAACTTGCGCTAATCGCCAAGAACAAGTAGTTGTCGTAATATTTATACATTATTATAACATGGCTGAAAAGTTGCGTCAAGGGCGGATGCAGAGGTCCTAAACGGAGTGGGCAACACATACGTATAAATTAATAGAAACTGTCTTATTATTAGTCGACATAAAATTAGTTGTGTACAGGAATCGGTCATACTCTCAACAGAAACACTGGCGATGGGTCTTATCGTCTTAGAACGCAAATACATTTAATCTTGAAACTTAATTAAAATCTTGTACTCAATACCTACTAAACCATATCAAAAAAAGCATTTTGATACAAAAGTGTTATTGAATATCTATATAGTTGTGTATTTGTATAAATTATGAAGAAAATATTGAACTTGCATGAACAAAATTGTTGCCGCAATTAATTTCGAACACAATATTTGATACTTTTTTTGTATACGGGGGGGGGCAACTGCCCCTGTTGCCCCTGCCTTGTATTCGCCCTTGGCGTGCGTAAATCGCCACGACTTTTTATCATTATTTATATTTTGCGTGTATGTACTTGCGAATTATTTATTTAGATTTCAGGTAGCTGCATCTGCAGGCTGGCTAGTGCGCGCTCCACGCAAACTGTTGGTTGCATTTATTTTCTCTTATTAGTAATCTATCTTATTTTTATTGTTGACACAACATATTCACATTATTTTTGTTGAACCGTTCTAATATGTTGCCGTGATTTATTTTTCGTGTTTTACTTTTATCATTACAGTACAGTTACCATCGCATTACAGCGTTTACCATCGTTTATTTACCCTTTCCCATCGTTTTAAGTACACCCAATACGTGCAACATCTATACACACAATTACACGCGTTCTGACCACTGCTAGTTGATCCATACCTCATTACGTAAACACAGTCGATCGGTGGTGTGCCGTATGCGACGCACAACAGTCGGTGACCGGGCAGGCGTCATATCGTTTGACGCACCCGGCCCACGCAAGTATGATATGAGAGCTAACAATTTTTTTTTTTTTTAAATATTATTTACTTCCGATTTAAGACGAAAACGATATTCCTTTATGATTGTCCTATTCATGCAAACTAATATGAATGTGTGCTATATTAACATTTAAACGAACAATATTCTGAATGAAGATGCGTCTTTATCATGTTTGAATTTTTTTATCGCAGTTATATTACTTATTTCTTTACGTTTTATATCATACTAAACTTTTACTTAAAAAAATTGATGATGTGTGATTCATTAACAATCGAGGTTATTGTATTGTTGCATTTTTAATCGATACTAATTAACTACTCATTCAGCACATACTTGAGCACTTTATGTATACAATTATTTTAATTTATAATTTTTCTAATACATTTTAGGTTCATCTATAGGTGCATTTTTGGGAGGATGTCTGTATGAAAAATACGGGGGCGAGTGGACGTTTCGATTATTTTCGTATGGCGCATTATCAATGGCTATTCTCCTAATATTATTTATTAAGATTAAAAAGCCAAATGCACCGCAACATACCAATCATGAACTCGAAGTCACTAAAAATTGAACTTTTGTAATTTAAGTTTAATATAAATGCAATCTATAAATTATAATATATTTTGTAATTGAATAAACACAAAAACATTATTATGTAAATACTTCGATAGCTCAAGAAAAAATAATAACTGTAACGTTTGACCAACAATACATTTTAACATAATATAATCTGTGGTTTAGAACAAAAAAAAAAATAAAATATAACTTTATGAGTAACAACAACATTTGCCTGGATGGCTGGATACTAAATTAATTTGTGTTCTTCGTAGTCTTATTAATTGTTTTTGATATGGACTTCTAATTTGTATTATCTTTTTTATTTTCTAAAATAAATAACTTGTACAGTGTACTACATTTGGCCGAGGAAGAACATTGACTTGAGTTTTTATTTTATGCCACAGGCATTCTTTCATTTTATAGAACTATTGTATCGATAACTTAAAAAATGTTTTTACTGTTATATATATTTATAGGAACTATATTTGTTTGTATTTTTTTATAAATAAAAAAAATAATAAATTAATTTTGTGCGTTTATCAACTTGAATTTAAAATCAGTTTCTAACTAAGAATATTTTTAAGGAGAAAATAATTTATATTTTCTATTAAATTGGTTTAATCGTTCAATTTAAACACAATTATTTATGTAGACAAATATTTCATATGTATAAAGTTTCTCCTTTTTTACACTATCTAATTTTACATGTAAAAATATAAAGTCGACAATCACTTTGTATGAATATATATTTTTATTTGTCCCAAATTGAAAAAATAAATAATTATGGTATACTATTATGAATTTACGAGTTATACAAGATGATTTTTGAGTAGTGCTCACCTCATTTCTCGGCCGTAAAAATGCTTTAATTTGAAATTTTTTTTTAACAATGTTCAAGTTACCAAAAACCTATGTTTTCCATAACTTTTTTTTCGTTTCACCTTAAGTATTTCTTGTGGACAAAGTTTTGTTCCTCAAATGAAAACTCCTCATTTTCACTGCGATATTTCATTGGGGTAATTTTTCTGTACATTTTGATGTACCGAAATCCAAATTCGAACTAGCAGTTTTTGAATTATTAGAAGAATATAATAGAATTATTGAAGTTTTAAGGAAAATAGCGTTATAATACCTAATATTATGATAATATGTTATCGCTAATCGCTACTTATTCGAAATAACGCTAATTTTACACTTTTCATACGAAATTTTAAACTTGAATAACTCCGAATGTATTTGTGTACATTTTAACTATGTTATATTAAAAATTCCAGAAAAATGAATTTAATAATACTTTGAATGAACAATTTGGTACTCCCATTCAAAAAACAAAAGTTTGTATCGCCACAGGACATACTTAAGGTGGCATGAAAAAAAAGATAATGGGAAAATCATAGTGTCTATAGTAACTTTTTCAGCCAAAATAGGGGTTGAGTACGTCTAAAAAAATCACCCTATATAGTTAAAATGTTGTAAAAGTTTTTAGACAACTCATAAGAATTTATGAAAAAAGAAATAGAGAATACTTATTTAAGAAATTATTTAATTGAAAAATACAGTTATATACATTTGCATTGAACCGTATAGAATATAGATTGTTATATAGTGTATTAAATGCAGTACATTGTTATTTTTTATTTAATTATTTATTTTTTTTATATAGATGAATACAATATTGTTTGTATAAAAACAAGGTGCAGGTACAAGATTTGTCTGAATTACAAAAGTTGAGTAGAGACCACTGAAATAATAGTGACTCTACATTTGATTACTATTCAATATATTTCTAAAAAAAAAAAAATAATAATCTGTGAAAACTACAAGTCTATTTAAGATTATTACTTTCTGAATAACAACATAATACATAAAGTTGAGCCGTTAGTTTCAGTAAGTATTATCCTACCCAGTTTTATCGTAATTACGTAAAAGTTATATAATGTTTTATACATTTTATACATTTTTATTATTATTATACACATGACTATTACATATACATTTTTATTTTATAACTTTTATAAATGTCGAAGTTCATACTTTTATAGGGCTTCTTTTTCTGAACATTTTGTCAGTTAAACTTTCAATTTTCATTAACTTCTTGATTTTTAATATTTTTTTTAGCTTACAAAAAATAGTGTACTACATACATGATTATAAATAATTATGACATTATCAGCAAACCTTATTGGAAGAATGACGAGGTGATAATAATTTATATTATTTCTTTGTAAACTATAAACTAAAAAAAATATTAAAAATCATGACTCCAATGAACGCCTTATGTTGAACCGTAAAAACGTCCAGAAAAAGAAACCCTATAAAATGTTTGAACTGTTCCAATCGCATTCTACTCTATTTCTATTATCTTTCAGTACCTATATGCTGTAGTACCTAATGCGCATCAAGAGCGAAACACTGTTAAAACCACGACAAATTATCTTTAATAGGAACGGTAGGACATACCACCGTACTCGTTTTTATTTTATTGTCGAATTTCTTTGATAATATATAATTTCATTGTTTCAGATTGCTGACGTGAACTTTTTCAATACTTGAAAAATTATTTGCTTCTAACAATACCATATGAAATATAACATATATTATTCGTAAACAAGTATCATACCTTAATCATTCTTCGAAAATAAATTCCTTCTTGGCCTTCTTTTCTTAAGCAACATAAATGAAATTACTTCATCTCGGCAGCGGAGGATTTTCAGAACATTCCGGCATTTTTTAGTCATTTGAGATTGAAACACTTAGGTTTTCCATGCATTTATTTTGTACCTACCCGTAATAAAATAAGGCTTTAATGTCCACGTTTTTTGGTCTACTTTTACAATTAACTTAAGTATAATAACATAATATCAAATGCCATCATAATTGTAATAATATAATTGTTTACATTCTTCAACACTAATTCAAAAGCATATACATTTTTGCAGTATATTTTCAGTTTTTAAATTGCATCATTTTTAAGATATAAAATAGTTAAATAGTTTCTATTATTTGTAAGTGTTATCAATAATGTCACCATAATCAATACCTACCAATGTATGAAAAAATACCAGATATTTTAAATTTTTAATGTTTTTGTGAATTATATACGATTTGATTTGCATTTTAAAATCTGGCTAACTAAAAATAGGTACATTTATACTACAATTATTGAACTATGATTTTCGATTTCATTTTTGGAAATGTGAGCGCTGAAAATCAAGAGATTTTTTGCATATAGATGTGTAAAGGTTCCCACACAATACACATATATTTATCAATACAAACGAAATACTCGAAAAGCCATGTCAATGATTTATAAATATTTAATTTTCATTTTAGAAAGTTTTTAAATAATCATCGATGTCTAATGATCATTGTTAATTAGAATTAACCCTTTTGTACATTTTTGATTAATGTTTAACATTTGTATTAAATAGCAATTTTTTAGTGTTAAATAAATATATATAAATATAAATATGATGTTTGTCTTATCTCATATGATTTATGAATGACCATAAACTATTTAATGAATATTGTGCATAATATACTCGTATTTTAAATATTCATTTTAGACAAAATAAAATTTAAAAGTTTGGACACTACTCCACACTCTCACATTAATATTCATATTATTAAAACCAAGCATAACCATTTTTGAAGTATCGATAAAAATAAAAACATTTATAATGAGATTTGGTGTGGTAAACAAATATATTTATAAAAATCAATATTGCAATTATTGAATAGGTTATCAAGTTTATATCTTACTAGCTGACCCGGCAAACGTTGTTTTGCCATGTAAATTATTTCTAGGGAATTTATAGTGTAGAAAAAATATAACTAACTTATTGTAAGTGTGTAAGGATGTGGTAAATGAGTGAAAGAGGCATGGAGCGCTGTGAACGATGAGGGAATAATAAAAAAAAAAAAAACACCTAACATTAATTTTTGAAATTTATCATAATTTAATCCTCAAAATTATATATATCAATAATAATTAATTACGACAGTAACACTAACAAACAATATCAATTTCTTAATGCTATAGCGTGAACAATATTTTTTGTTAGCCCATCTTTAGCTAACACAAACTGGATGGTTTACCCACTCGAGAGCATGCCACGTATAATTGTCCGTGTGAAAAACATGGTGTGTTCCAATCGAAATTATAGATCACCAACATAGATTATATTCTGAAGTATATCTGGTTCTATCCAAATCCTTTAACATCGATCAGATATACAGCTTTCGAAGGGGGTTATGATCACTGGCAAGTATATGACCCGAATTATCTAGGCCATTGCCCATACCTTTACATGCCATTGCCATTGCCCACGAAAACAATTTATTTGGATTATTAAAATTATAAATGTATACAATAATTTGTAATAACGAAAACAGTACAGGGCAGTATTCACAACACGATTGTTCACTCTCACAACGGTCTATGGAATGGATGAATTACCTACTTGAAATGCAATATCGCATAAGTCAGTAAAAAAAAGGTCTTATAATCTTAAAGGCAGAAGAAAGAAAGAAAGAAAGATATAGATAGGATATGGGTATAAATATAAAAATATAAATATATAATATATAACAACTTATAACAAAACGGCGCGCTAGTCTTTGCTCCAATCGTCGTTGTTCATTGCGTTCAGCTCGTGCCTCTTATGGTTGAAATTCACAAAATTGGGCCATACTCACACGCACATTCATATCATCGAATTGCATTTGTTCTTCCGTTCTTTGCGCTATTCTATTTCTCTTGTTTGTAGCCGCATTTATTCGACGGCTCAAATTTGCCTCTTTGCGTCTTGCTGGCATCACACACACACAAATAAGACAAATTTAAGTACTTAATTATGAAAAACCGGATACTGATACAACTTTCAGTTGTAGATAGAGCGGTAGCGTGCCTGGCAAATCCAACGGTTTCAAAAACTCTGTTGCATAATTTACAGCTTCGTTCGCATCGCAAATTGTATCGATTGATTTGTATGACACTAAATCGCCTGGCAACAACTCTTGTATCTTGAGATTTAATTCTTTGGTTACCAAGGTAACCCACAAATCAACAAATACATTTTATTTACCCACTAAGTCTACGCAACAGGTCATTATTTATGATAGTTGATAACTCCTTTGTTTTTAAAGTTAGAGAATCGATCAAATGCCATAAACCTTCTCCGCAATGAGCTCTTCAATTGGAAAAAAAAATCATAACGATCGGTTCGGTAGTTTCCGAGAACATATCACTCAAAGGTTTTCATTTTCACATTTATATATTAGATTATATATTAGATTAGTTATTACATAAATCAAATTGATAGTTGTTAACATTAATATTGAAATAATGCAATATTGTTTACTTAAGGAGTACACTATTTAATTTAAGTAAACAGTACGTTATTAACATTTTAATAAGAGACACAAGTGTTGGTTAATTTTTCCGACGGGTTCACCTCTTAAGATTAAATGGCGCCTGAGCAAGAATATTATATTTGATCACTTCTCCCATTTCGTTCTGTGAAACTTGTTTAAATTTTAATCGCGTTTTTACTGCAGTGCCGACCACAAGCGACAATAGGCTGAGCGCTGTTGGCTGTGGAGAACCTGACCAAGTGCGTGCCGCTATATCCATCCAGCTCCACGGATGCTGCTGAGGTCATTCGTGCGCCGACTAAAGTTTGTGAAGACCTGGGTGTACCAGCAGGTCGCATCGTTAATGCCCGGGGTACCTGCTTGGCACAACACACGTACCACAACACCACCGCTAGCTACATCATCAGCTGCGGATCGCCATCGCAAGGGACGCCAGCGTACCAAGTATACAAAACCGCGCTGTCAACAAGACGACCACCGTTTGAAGCCCTGCGCCGGGTATCGACCAAGGGTCAACGGGGGTGGAGAATTGCGCGGCCTGTGTCGAACTGGCAACCGGCGGACAGACCCAGCCGACGGCAGTCGCAGAGAACATACTTTTTATTGATTTAAGCCTCGGCATCTATGGCCATTGGCGTACAAAGAATTTATTGGTTCACATTTTCTTAAGCCACATTATTTACAAATACAATTTAAAGATTATAAACTATTAATAAGATTAGTCTTAGTTATAAAGGTGACCATGAGGTTTATGTTGTTTGGGTGAAGTGCTTCTGATATAATGTTTGAAACCCCTGCTTGCCGTTTCTCCGATTCATGTGAAAGGCATTCGGATATGATGTATTTAATCGAGAGGGGTGTACCGCAACTGGCACCGGAGAGAATATACTGAACGAGCAGCAAACCACGAAGCGGGCGTTCGACGAGAAACATCATGGCAACGTTCAGTTCGATCTGGACGAGGTTGTGGTCCTGCACCGACGACAACCTCGACCAAGTTTATTCGAAATCGGTTAAATGCACAGCCGCGAACAATAGAACTCATAACATGATTTTTGCCATGAATAAGTATAAAGTATTACAATTGTATTTTCAACTATGTTTATTTTTATATTTACATACAAAACCATACTCTAAATTCTATAGAAATAACAGACATACGGACAGGGAAATACGTCAAACCGTCATATGCGTTTTTAACAAACTCGAAAAACTCCCCCGATCACACGGGGAAAACTATATTTAACAATTTAAGTAATGAAGCGAAGAGTCTAATATTTGGCTTATGTGAAAGCCAATCTAATGAAACCAATGATATAATTAATAAAAATCAAATAAAAAATAATCAATGAACTAGATGAGAATGTGTGTGAAATTTTAAATAGTCAATATGTTTTATTAGAATATCCTATCCAAATGTAATGTTGATGCCAAATTTTTCACTAAAATAGGTTTTAATGAAAATTGTGTATATCTACTACGTTATATCTAATTAATTCAGTCATATCTTTAATTGTATAAGTATCTGATTTAATAGCCTTACTATAACATTAATCATAATCTATAAGAACTCCGTATACCAGATACGAGCCTAGCTCAGTTGGTATACGTATCAACCATTGTTAATTCATTTCATTTACTTATTGTTACTCATGAAACTGACATCTTGTAACTGTAATTAGCTTGGTTGAAATAAATAAATAAAAAATTTATGCGGCCCTCGATGAAACTCTAGAAAAAAACATGGCCCGTCGTGTAGGTAAAAAGGTTGCCAACTCCTGCGCTATACTTAGATTTTTCAATTATTATAATTATATAATACAATTGTCTTCGTATATTTACTTGTACTCAGTTGTACCAAAATTAACATTTTAGGTGTTAAATCAAAAAATTGTCAAATTACCGAAAAAATAAATCACTATTAAAAATGGATCATAATGTATCAGTGCGCTTTATAGACATATCCAAGTGTAATTGTTCTAACTCAGTATGTTTTAGCAAGATAGCGATTAATCACGTTCCAACATTAATGTAAATAAATATAGAATTTGAAATAACTATTGATTTAAGTCACACTCAGTAAGTTCATTACATTTTAAAATTTATAAAACTGGTAGATAACTAACCAAGATATTTAGTCACCTTAAACAGGCTGTATACGATTTAGATTAATTATTCAATTTTATTTTTTACGTGTTTTTTCTGCATATTTCAGCACATTTTAGATAATATCCGTTACATACTTCTGTCTATATTTCCTGTTTCACATAACAGTTGAAGCGATAACAAATAGAGATACTGCTTAAATATTAAGTAATCATAATTGTATAGTAGGCCAACGATAGCGCATTTAAATTAACTGATATTATTACTATTTTTATTGAAATATGTTTTAGTTAAATTCCATTTCTTTCACCTCAATTCAATACTATATAGCATCTAAACTACATAATTCTTACGCTTTTAAAATGATTAATGAAACATAATACTGGTCTAGCTAATTTCTTTAATTGAGTCACCGACTTGGGACTTTCCCTCAATCTAGCTAAATGCAAGGTTATAACTTTTTCCCGCCGTCGTTCTCCTCTCATATTTTCTTATAGCTTTGGTACCTCCGCTATTCCTTGTGCTTATGACTGCGTTATGGACCTTGGCCTTATACGAAGCTATAACCTTGATCCTGGGCCTCATATCGACCATGTGTAAAATGGCTTTGTCATCAGGCTGGCCAAAAATTTCAGTTCAATTTCTTCTGCTAAATTATTATTTTGTGCTCTTGTCAGACCCCTCATTGAGTATGGGGCCCTGGTCTGGGATCCTCATGCTGCCTGTAATATTCAACAACTTGAGCGGGTCCAACATAAATTCCTCAAATTCATGAGCTACTCTTTCCATATCCCTTATGCCCCTCATAACTAAACTCCTGTTGCCTCCATCTTAGGCCTCACCTCCCTAGCCGACCGCAGTCACACTGCTGGAAATCGATTTTTATATGGTCTCATAAAAGGTACTATTGACTCTCCTGCCCTCCTTTCGCTAATTTCCTTTAAAGTTCCCCAGCGTATTTCCAGATCACATGCTCCATTTTACTTACCCATTGCCACTACAAATTATCTAGTATATGAACCCCTCTAGCGTCTAATACTCTAATGTCTAACGCCAATGTTGACCCCTCCTCCAACTTTGTTTAGTCTTTTGTTTATTTTATTTAGTTAATCATATTTTTTTATTTTTTTTTTTTGTAATTACAGTTCAACCAAATGATTGCACCTTTTTTCTTTCTTTCTGTATATTTTCATTAATCTTATTTTTTCTTGTAATCTAATATTAATATTATGTTGTATTAATAATACAACACATTGTATTTTACCAAGGGATCGCCCGTATAATTATAAATAAATAAATATTATGGTGATTAAAAAATAACCGTAATTTGTTGTACGTATAATCACTTATACAGGGCGGGATTAAATTAATAAAAATAAACATTTAATAAAATCGGTATGAGAATATCTAAACATTTTTATCTGGAACCTTGATTATTTTATCAAATTCTTATATCAAAAAATACTAGCAAGAAAAAAAAACTGCAGTAGACAAACGATTCAATTATAATTGTACAGTTAGTGTAAGTGAAATATTATTGGTTAGGCTGTAAAATGAAAATTAATAGCTGAGCAAGTGCGGTTTTATACTCTAACGATTATCATGTTTCAAAATGAATAATGAATAATGAATGATAAATTTTATATATAATACTTACAATTTAAAGATAAAATATCAGTTAATACTAAATATCCAATTAAATATATTATAAGTTTTGAGATTTATTCTACAGTCGGATGATCAGTGAGAAGTCCACGTGAGTTGTTAGAAAATTATGTTGAATAATAGAATTAATTAGAACATTTAATAAAATACTTTTTAGTATTATTATTTTAAAAACTAACAATCGTTTACGTAGTAGGTACATACTCGTACATAGTATACGCTACAAGTGTACAAATTAGAGATGTTCCGGGTAGATAATTTATAATAAAGCGGGTACCGCGAAATGGCGAGTACAAAATGTAAATACAAAAACGGGTACCAATTATTAGTCGAAAAATGATGAATTAAGTCTTCAAGAACCCAATACACCGGGTACTCATGTATTCATAATTAATAACAATAATAACACCAATAAAAGCTGAGTCGCAGAATGTACTTGCTAATTGCTACACTACATAGCCAAGCATTAATGTGAGTTCTAACTATTAGTACTAGTAAAATATTAGACATTAGTGTAACACTAATACCACTTGTTTGGGTACCAGGTGGGCAATAGATTTCGCTCAATAATATTGTAACTAAAATACTTCCTAAAATATTAACATTAAATACTACTTACTAAATACCCTATACCAACTAATTTCTTCGGGGGTCCGTTTTGAAACTTACCAAACTTTCTGCGGTTCAAACAGTTTCAATGACTTTTACACACGTTAATATTAAGGTATAAATATTTTATAAAATTATAATTATACTTACTTATTTATTCAAAATGTTTTTTAAACACGTTTATAAATAGGTATATACATTTTTTAAATTTATATTTATATTTATTTATTTATTTATTCAAATTGAATTTGCAAAAAAATTAAAAAGATTACACTAGAAATGTTTAATTTTTAATGTGAAAAATTACATTTTTTAGTTTTCACGAGCTTCCTAATATTTGATGTGAAGTTGGTGCAACTGATTTGCATTAACTCGTTAATTGTTTTTAACAAAGTTCATCTTAGAAAAGCGGCTTCGCAAACATATGTTGATCCAAACACTGTACACAGTTTTGAAACCAGGCTTTTTAGTTCCGGATATTTACTTGAACAAACGTAATTGATCGTACTGTAAAGTGTTGACGACTTGAATAAATATTTCCTTTAAACTCGATAAAATATACTAGGTGAGCGAATCGCTCTACGCGCGAGTAACGGTGTTCAAATTATACGTGCGAGTCATGACGGGTCAAATATTATTGTTATTATGTAATATAAATTGTATACGACACATTTATAGTTTCTATATTATAAAAATTTAAAAACTACTACGTAGATAGGGTCCTTAAAAAAAGTGTTCGCGGTCCGCCAGTTGGTGACCCCTGCCCTATATCAACGAAATAGGTACCACCAAATCAATTTTGAAAATGCATTATTTTACTTTTCAATGATAAGTATTCGACATTAAAATATCTTCTAATCGTTAAAAATAAAAACTACATAGTTTATAAGTAAAAGTACCCGGCTAACGGTCGGTAAAAATACAGTATTTACACCGAGTACTGTAATAGCCGTGTCTTAAATGCGACATCGAGTACTCGGAACATCTCTACTATTAATAAATAAGTTAAGCAGACTTGGATAGTATTCCAAATACTTTTTAAATACTTTTTTCTACGTATTTAATAATGTATTTGAATACTTTATACGAGTATTTATACGAGCATTCCGAATACCTTTTTTAAATAATTTAACTATTTTTCAGTCAAATAAATTACAATTGTATTTTGTGATATTATAAAAGAAGGTACGAAATATTTTATATTTATATTATATTATTTTGTTTTATACTACTTTTAGTGAGACAGTACTGTCATTTTAGTGTTTTGAATTGTGCTCTTGTCAACAAATTGTTATAAATTACACCTGACCATAAATCAAGAAACTTTGAGTACAAATCAATTTATCAAGCTGTAGATATATCCAATTCATATTATTTATATTTTTTATATATAATAATATCAGATATTGTTATATTGTAAATCATTAATTATCACAGTTATATATTATATAAATACAATACAAATTACTATAACGTACATTTAAACTACAATTTCAAATGGTCTCTATGGCATCTATAATTTTTTAAGTATACAAGACTAAAAGTATTTTAAAAGTATTCGGGAAACTTTTATAGTATTCTAAATAATGTATTGGGATTATTTTTATAAAGTATTTGAATACATATTCGGAATACTATTTTTCCTAAGTATTTGAGTATTTATTCCAAATACATTTAAAATGTATTTTACATAAGTCTAAAGTTATCCATAGTAAGTATATTAATATTTGTCTACTCTGAACTGTACAACTTTTTATGGGTTTTGGTACAAGCAATTCATTTTGATGCACTCTTGGCGTTTAAATACACTTATTCCATCGATCTTCCGAGAGCAATATATTCTATATAATTAAAAAAAGTTCTTCACTTTGTTGAAATATAAAGTCACATACTCGTATAACAATATAAATCACAATATAATCACAAAATGTATGTACTGTTGCATTTACTGGTTTGATGGTCATTAAATCATCAATGAAACAATCAAATACCTCCTCTGGTTTCAAAAATGGCAAACCAAAAACGCATTTAAGATAGTTACTTGTATCATTATCGGAACTCTTATATGTCTTTGATAGCCCAAGCTGTTGAATTGTTCACTACCAACTTTGTGCTATGTGAAATCTGCAACCCTTAATCATAGCATCTGGCCAACAACCATAGTTGTAAATCGTTAAGATAACATTAAGATAAAATATTACCGTGGACCCAACTCGAGTATCATTAAATATCACCGCGGACCCAACTCGTGTTTATTTTAAAGTTTAAACGATCAAATATCTCGGGACCCAATTCAAGTTTTATATCCACATATTATTTGTAAATTTAATTAATATGATAATTACATTATCTGATTTTACAATTTTTAAATTTTGTTAATTAATTTTGCGTTGTTAATAAATTATATTATGTTATTTAATCATACTACTATTGTACTTTTTGTAAATCTTCAATCTTATTTTGCTTTATTGAATGTATTAATTTTGTCATTGTACTTGAGCCCACATGGTCGTTTATCCAATAAATAAATAAATAAGTAAATAAAAGTATTGTCTATTTTCATTGTATCATTGATTAAGTTATATATTTGTTATCCATATTAATATTTGAAATTTTTTTTTTTGGTTGTTATTTCTTTAATTATTAAACATTTTTTTTTTTCAATGAACAATATTCTGAAAGCCCGGTCTTTTAGACCGTGAAGCGTGTGCTCTAGGGTTAAATGTTTTTTTTTATTTTATCATTAAAGTAATTATTGTTTATTTCTATATGTTTTATATTTGGGTTTTCGTACTATATTAAATGGTCGTTTACTTATTAGTAAGTATAGTTTGTGCCTTTTTTTATTGAATACCTGGTGTAACCAGGCGTTTGTGTTTTCCTTGTGATATGAGTATATTTTTCTCTGATGTTTATTTTCCTTTATGGCTTTATATACTATTTAAGTTATTGTCTTTAATTTATCTTCTGAAGTTCGATTTGTTATTTTAATATTATTCCAATTTATGTTTTTTATAGTTGTGTTAAGCTTATTTAAATTAATAAAATTGTTTACTACATCAGATTTTACTCTTTGTTTCGGACTGATATTAGAAAGTTGAATGAGCAATGAGAAAATTATCTGTTATTAATGCATCTATGGCAGTCGTTTCTATATTATAATGGTTTTATGCGTCTTTTATAAATATATGATCAATTTGATTTGGGTCTCGTGGGTATATTTATACATTGATTAAAATTGTTATTATTTAAAGTGTCTGAATTATTTGATGTTGACAGTGTGTGTTCTAGAAGATTTATGTTTAATTCAACAAGTGAGATTAATGTCATGTTTTAATTTTCAGTAGTTGTTTTCCCAATAAGTAAATATAAATCGGTGATAAATTTATTGGTGTTTACACAGGGGTACCAGCTATAGACTGATACAATTCCATTTATTATACCATTAAATATTAAAAGTTCTGCAATCATAATTGTACGTTTTTTTTTCTGATTGAAATTATTCTTGTCGCTTCTAGTACGTTAATAGTAATGTCTAATTTTTTTACGACATCTTTATAAGTATCGGTACAGTTTACATTGATAGTATTGGATATTCCACTTATTTCAATACTAATACCACGTTTTTCGTGTTCAAATATTTCAATTTTTTGTTTAATATTTAATTTGCTATCCTTTTATTTTCAGATTTTATTATATCGTTTTCTCTTCTTAATATTTTCATTTCATTTAAAGCTGTTTTCAATTTATTATTGAATTCATCAAAATGTTGACCCGCAAATGAAATGAAATTTATGATTTCTTCCAATATTAGTCATGCAATTTATTTGGTGGGTCATTATTTTAATTTTGTATAAAGTTTTGGCATGAAGTACATGTAAATCTTGATTTTGTATTTTTGATTATTTTGAATAATGTATCTTTATTGTGTGTGTTAATTTTTCATGACATTCGTCACACTTCATAGTAATTTTGATTGATTTGATAAGTCTTTAATGAGATAATGTTACGTACACAACATACATCCTAATCGGACGACGTTCAAACTGACTAATATATTTACGCACGTTTTTCTGCTATTAGCGTTATTAGATCGTAATTTATTTTGTGAAAAAAAAATTAGAAGAAAATGTTGAAAGAAAAGATTATATTAATGTAAATAGAAAAATTAAAAGTATTTTTTAATGCTTATAAATTTAAATTAATCCATCACTCTGCACAAAATAGTGAACATGGTACATCAATAAAGCATTATAAAGCTGTGTGAATCTTTTCAGATAACTATAAATTATATCAGCTTCGAAAACAGCGATTCAAGATGTGGCGAATACCAATCCATATAAATACAAAATTATTACCAATGAAAATGCATTATTTCCTCTACACAGGATGTAAGTAATTAAAACCTATTACGACTTTCATTAAATTATATTTTTCATTGGTTATACCTCATACCAATTTTAACAATTTTATTTACAGTTCTTAAACAAATGTATTTTTAATTTCTAAATGACTAAATATTGTAAAATATTGTTTAAGCTTAATTATGGGTTTCCACTTTTTTTTTTAATATTTTTAACACTCAGTTTATCTTTATAAATAAAAACGTAAACCTATACGAAACCATGATCAATTTCGTACAGGTGATTTTTAATCGTAAGGGAACGAATTGAGAATGAAATTGTTCTAAATAAATGCGGGAAAAGTACATATTTTCTATTTACAGAAATTTCAAATTATTTATTTGTAATATTTTTGAAAATTAAGTATTGAATATATTGCATTTTCTAGATTCTGAGTGAAACGAGATTTCAACCCCAAGGAATGTTATGATGTACACAAACCTGGTACTTCTCTGAAAGATAATTTTGTCTAATTGGTAATTTGGAGAGGTCTTTTTTTAATTTCTCAACACTTTTCTGAATAATTGAGAAAAAAAGAGAACAATTGCAAAAAACTTTAACCGAGATCGAAAATCGAACCAGCACCGTCTAATATACTCGTATTTCGCCACGCGCTATAACCACTTGCTTGGTTTTTTCATGGATACCAGGTTTTTCGTAAGATTTTATTTATTTTGGTTGGATAAATAATTATCGTAGTTACTCGAAAAATTGAAACATACATATTTGATATTTAATCGATATATCGATATTTGCATTTAATAGAAATCACATAATTATCGTAGTATTTTTTTTCTGCAAAAGATAGAAAGATTAAAAGTTCAACCTATCTCATTAAGAAATTTGGTTCTACTATTATATCGACCTACTTTAGAAATAAAAGCTGATCCAACCGACCTTTTTCACTCAGAATCGTTTTTTTCAAGAGCAATATGGTACGTTGATTTCAACTTTCAAGTTTAAAAGACCCATCCTTATATCTCTCCCGACCGTGAAGTGTCCACGTCCTAGGAGTTTCATCTGTTTTTAAATAATAGAGTTATTTTGTTTAAAGTGTACCTGTATGGACAAACATTAATACTAAAAAATGAATTAATCTAAATATTTATATATTTTGATCGACTGTTATTGATGTGTTTAGTGCAATATTAATTCCTTCGGGTCGAAATACTTGTTGTACGCACTTTTAGTCTTCGTGTTTACAGTCATAATCTGATAAAAAATATTTACTTTCAGGTTCATCGACAATTATTAGTTTTGGTTCCACTTATGCGAAACAATTAGGATATTCAAAAGTCACCCTCGCGTATATTATGATGATCCTCTTCACCTTATCCATGTTAACGAAGCCAGTGGTTGGTGCCATTGTCGATAAATTCCACGTAAAGAGATACATATTTCCGGCTTTCATATTTTCGACTGGTATATCGGCGTTCTTTTTGATGTTTGTATCCAGTTTATCATTTGAAAGTTCCTCAGAACTACAGTGTAATACAACAACAATGAGTGTAAAAGTATACTTCAATCATAAACAACTTTCAATAAATGATATCCAGATGGTTGACAGCGGTCAGAAGTTCGTCAATTGCAAGGTATATTTTAAAAGATATATACGAATGATTTCGTTTTTAAAATTTTATCATGATATACACTAAAATGAAAATAAAATTATGTTATGCTAACCGAAACGTTGGAGCTACTTCCCCACACCCCCGGATACTATTCCTTCATTAATTTAACCGATCAAACCCCCCCCCCAAAAAAAAACTCAGTAGGTTAAAAAATATATATTTTATACCATATAAAACGGATAAAATTTACATAAATCCACAGTTATTGACAAACGACACCAACTTTTCCACATTTTACACTGGGCTCCTCCATCCAAATTAAATAGTAAGTCGTAACTCTAATTCAAAATCATAAATCTGCATAGGTTTTTTTACCGGTTTTTAGATTCTGAAGTTTCTTCTAATAATTTGGTTTTATTACTATATCAACTATCTTTATAGAGATATAAAAGGATTCGCCTGATTTCTTTCACTCCAAAACCCTTTTTTTTCGAGATCAATGGTACATTGGTTTCAAGTTTAAAAGATCGATACAGCATTATCATTTACCCATTTTTGTATCCCACCCGACTCCTCAGTTTTTTTTGTAAAACAATATACAGAGTACAAGCGTGGCAAATTCAGATCTAAACCATATTATATTATTGGTAGTAATGGTATAATTTTAACTGGTTATCAATTTATATTTCTGATAATAACGTGAAATAAAAACTTAAAAAAAAAAAAAACAGTTTTTTCACGTTATTATAGAGATTTGAAGACCGCGGGCGCTGAGTTAGAGCCAGGTTGCGTCTATGGCCTTCGCCTTTCGGTGGCGTCGAAAAACAGGACGATTAAAATCAATGAACATGACATTTCGCTAAACAAAAAAGTGAAAAAATAATAAAAATAGGGAAACAATAGCAAACAATAGTACAATACTATATAACATTATAATTATATTCGCGATGAAATATTGCACAACATATTATTCTAGCGCGGGTATTGTACCTGTACGTACGCATACGCATTGCCACCACTCGTATAGAATGGATAACATAAATGGCTGATGGCCGATGACCTGTATTAATCATCGCTATTTTTTTCTTCAGTTGAATTGCAGTAACAATGAGCTTCTATTTTCTGAAATGTTCACCTGGCAAAACGGATTGATGAAAAACGTAACCGATATCATGAGCGTGGAAAATAAAAATAAAACTTCGTCAGTATTCGTACGAATGTATCACTTCAACCCCGAAGAAGTATTAATGTTTTGAAACCCTAATAATTACTATTTATCCATTAAGCAACAATATTAATCGTTTGAAATTATTATTGTAATTGTCAAGACCAATTTCTACGATTTTCGAGTACATTACGCCGACTTGAACCAGGCTCGACTATTCTCACCGTTATGTTACCATCAAACGGAAATGCTTTGCCAGATGAGATGTCCCTATCAACAGATCATGGAATTAAACATGGTACCAAAGTCGCAAGAAATGATCCTATTCATGCCCGAGTTTTGGGAATTTTTCCTACTGTCGAGTATATTTTGGATTAGCTATTCGGCTATATGGTCGATACAAGATCCTATTTGTTACCATCTCCTGGGTAAGGCCCCGCGGTATTCGGATCCCGCAGGAAACGCGATACCGAATCAATCGGACGACTCTCTGGATTTATTTTCGTTTTCGTTGTTACATAGGAGAAAAGACCAACGATTTCGGAAAACAGAGATTGTGGACGTCCATCGGATGGGGAATAGTTTCGATGGTTAGCGGTTGGTTGGTAGACTATTTTAGCCATGACCACGTGCAGAAGAATTACAAGCCCGTATCCTATTTAATAATGTTGTTTATGGTTTTGAATCTGATTTGCGCTTCTAAAATCACAGTACGGTATATACATATGTGTTCATACTACGTGCACTTAATCGATGTTACATTTTACAAATCCGTATACCTATAGATCACCGAATTCAAAGTATCGAAAAACATGTGTCAGAATGTTTTCAACCTTTTCACGAAATTTCACGTCGTAACTTTTTTCTTGTGGATCATGCTACTCGGTGTTTACAACGCGATGACGATGGGTTATCTTTTTTGGTAAGTCGTCCACTGGCGTTGGTAAATCATTGTCATATTTCCGCGCTATAACTTTCGACGGTTAATGTATATAATCGGGATCTGACGCGAATCGTTATGTTGCAGGTATCTAGAAGAAATGGCTTCGACATCGAAATCCAATCATCTGCCGTGGATAAAAACGCTGCAGGGTCTTTCCCAGGGCGTCCAGACGTTTGCCGGCGAAATACCGATGTATTTTTGTTCCGGATGGCTCATATCGAAAATCGGCCACAACCATTGCATGACACTGATCTTGTCCGCCTTTGCCGTAAGATTTTTTTCCTATTCCATCATGACGAATCCAGTTTGGACACTGTTAATCGAGATTCTATACGGCATGTCATACGCATTAGGCCGTGCCGTGACGGTTTCCTACTCCAGAATTATCTCGCCGCCCGACACGAATCACACGGTTTTGGGACTTGTCGGGCTCTTCGACAGCATTGGTAAGTAATGTTTGTAAACGTTCAGTCCTACGTGCGCGAGTGTCGTTTTTTTCGTATTATTTTTATTTTTTCTTAGCAAACGTGTAATTTTATGTTTTATTACTTGACTTGTTCACAATACGTAGGTTGCTTATATGATTATGATTTAATTTTATCTATTATGCCATTATGGTATCTCAAGTGTCTATAAACCATTTAATCCGATAGCTCATTTTTATTCATAATTGCTAAAGATTTACTCCAAAGGCCAAAAACATATTTCGAATACAATGCTATATCATTGTTTTAAATTAAAAAAATACCTAATATTCTCTACTGACATTTTTTTTTAAGTTTGAAACCACTGCGATACGTATTATTATTTTTACATATAAATATGTAACATAACAATAATTCTCTAGTTTATGTTAAATAACTTCAGTCTTACATTAATAAACATTACATCATAAATGTATAAATGAGTATAGCAATAATGACGCTCCAGAAGCATATTGTATACATTTTTATTGAACTAATATTTAACTTCGAAGGATCCAAGTAAAAAAAATCCGAAAATATTCTGTAACTAATGCATATATTGAGTTCAATCCGTATGAAAATTAACTATAGGAAAAAACTGCTTAATATAATGTCCTTCTAACTATAGTTATTTCATATAATTTCTATTTAATACGTATCACTAGAATATTATAATCCCATATTATTGAAACATGTAATGAAAACAGTTTATTAGTTTATAGTAGAGTAAAGTTAACGTCTAAACCAAAATTTAATCAACCGTTATTTATCACTGTTTACGTTAAATTATATTTATGGATTTATAAAAATTCAAGAAATGTATTGTGTGTAGGACGTACAGGCATTTGATATAGGTACATTTGACCGCAACTGTCAACTATACATATTAAAGATACATTTGAAAATAAAAACCCAACTGGTTCCAAATGATTGGTTTGTTGTGAAAAATCACAAGGCCTTTGTTCCTTTAAAATAGTTTTTAAATAGCAAATATTTAGAAACTATGACCAATGTATTAATGTTGAAAACACTGTGATTGTTACTATGTTCGTTTGTTTTTAATTATTTGTATTTCTTACAGGTTTAGCGTTTGGTACGCCGCTTGCCGGACATTTATATGTTATGTATGGAGGAGCATGGTTATTCTGGTTATATGCTTGTGGCTCGGCTAATATATGTATCTTAGTAATTATTTACAACTTATTTGTCAAAGGTCATTGAATATGCTGCAGATACTTATCCTATAAATATTTATTTTCAAATACCTATGTGTAAGATAAATATAGAAATTTTTTTTTACTGTACAGAATATAATTTTTGGTTTACTTTCTTTACCACAATTTTTATTTGAATAATGTGCAATATTGTACTTTAAAAATTGTTCCCATTTCAAGATAAAACGCTTCGAAAGTTTCGTGTACGCACCTATATTGATCGATTCAAAATGTGTGAATTGTGTACTGGAGGACCTGGTACGCTTATTAAATTAGTTGACCTCATAATACGTCATAACTCATAATATAAGCTACATGTCCCCCTTAGTTACGAAGTATAAATCTCCAAAGTTTAGATTACAATTTTGAAAATTATACAAAAAAAAATGCGAAACTCCTCGGTCGGATGATATACATGGACGGGTGAATGATATTGTTCTATTGGTCTTTTAAACTTAAAACCAATGTACTCGACCATTGTATTCGATCAAAACTATTCGGTGAGCAGATTCGGTGTAATAATCAGTAAATCCACTGTTAGCTTTGTGTTAAGTATGTTTAGTAAATAAGATGAAACTAGATACAAGATATGTCAGTGGATGTGATCTGAACAATATAAATTATGTTTATACTTAATAGTTTGGTGTATTATACATAACTTTTAATGTAATTTATTAAATTTATTAATTTTATTGTAATTTAAGACAATTTTGTTGGTTAGTCTGTGAATCGGATCTTTGGAACAGCATGTAGCCAAATTCTCAGGGGTCATGCACTCCAGGAACTATAGTATGTCGTGGATGCAGCACAACTATAGGCAACCTGCATAAACTAATCATTGCGCCACACCTTATATTGTTGTATGAGCGTTTAAAGTTCAAATTCCTACGTGAACTAAATGTTAACAATTATGATTTTGGGCGATCTAAGCCTCTTAGTGAAACGTGGAAGCTATTAGTTTTACCATTATGTGTATTTTTTAATTTTTTTTCTGTCTGTATAAATGACCAGAAGATAGCTTCGGTTATCACAGTTATGAGAGATTTTTCATAAGAAACTATTAGTACTTTTAGTTGGTACTTAGAGTTATTTTTTTAAATTTCCCAACAGTTTTCCGAATAATTGAGAAAAACGGAAGAAAAATGACAAAAAACTTAACAGAGATCAAGTTTAGAACTTATCACCAACTTTATTATTTTATCACGCACTAGGTATACCATTAGATTAAGGGTCGGCAGGTAATTTCTATTGATGTTCTAAAGATTAAAATAATAAATACATGAGGTCCAGTGAAAAAAATCTTTGTCAAATCTTTATATTTTTAAAATTGCAGATGAAAATAAAAAATATTATCTAATTATTACAAAAATTACAATATTGGGTAATAATAATATCGTATAATAATAATAATAATAACTCAAAGGTGCGACGTACACAAACATATACTTTTCGGTGCGGATACTCTAACCGTCAAACAAGCTTAGTATGAAAAACCTGATAATCGACTCGATAACACGACTCTTTTCTTTTTGATCACGATAACGAGTACTGCTTAATAGAATAGTCGAAATAGGTCTTTCGAGGGTTTATTTTCGTTATAACTCTAAGGTAACTTTACACTCGAACAACTGACCACGAAGAATCGAGTACTGGATGAGGTTCTAATACAATACCGTTTTAAAATTGATTTAAGTGGTGAGCATTTGTTAATATTGGCTCGACGCAGGTTTAATTTGAAAGGTAATAAAATATGAAGTTTTCTCTACACTGATATTTGAATTGTTAAATGACCACACGAAGGAGACTAAACGAAACTCTCAACTCTTCTACTGTCGTACATACCCGTACGACAAAAGTGAAGAGAGTGACGCTTGTCCGCTTGTCATGTGACTTAAATAATATTTACAAACTATTGCCACGGCACATTATGCTTCACGGGCTTAAACTTAAATCGCAGTGCTGACGATTTTGATAGAAATAAAAAAAATACAAAAAAAATATAGATATATGTACACATGTATAAAACAAATAATAATAATAATTGACCAAGTAATTTAATGCAAAAAATTGCGTTTCTTTTCCTTAGCCGGTTTCTCGAAATCGGAAACTCGTGGGGAACAGCTTATTCGCAATGCGTATTCAAGGTGAGGGTCTGTTGATATTGTTCAATACTTGCTTTTCAAAAAATTAACTTTAGAAAATTCGATCGTACAACATAATCAAGCGCAATGTGTTGACGTCCGCGGTCAGCCGGTTGCCGATTGGACTGTATATAGGGTATTTATATTAGCATTATATAGACGTGTATTTCGTTTGTATCGACGACGAGATAACCACGGGAAATTAACAAGTGTAGCGGGCACCAGCAGTCGAGCTGACGAGTGAACGGTGTTGCGGAAGATAAAGTCCGTGTGTATCGTCGTCGGCCGACTCGCGCTGTGAATATTTCAAAACGATAACTATACATAGGTATTAGGAAGTATAATTATGATTGTACCGTATTCAAATTACGGTTGTTTTCCGTGACAGTATTGTTTAAATTGTATACCTACACTGCAGAGAGTTTCACCGCGAGGATTTCCCATTTGAGCACAGTGGGAGAAATGCAAACTCCGCTTCCCCACCATTTTGTTTTTTTCTTGTAAACAGATTCTAGTAGGATAGTACTATGAGTTTCTATTTCATATGTGAATAGCAGAGTTCTCAAGGCAGCACACATGATCAGACGGCTACTGCTCATTCCTATACTAGTTTAACGAAATAAAAGTCGGGTAAGCATTGACAATATACAACTGCGGTAAAATTGATTTTTACACATCGCCCGTTGTCTTTGCTTGGTATGCGTTTTAAATTTAAAGCGAACAAAAGTGAAACCAGCAACACGCGCGCTGGTGTTTACAATAATTAAACTAGTGCTGAAAGTTTTCGTTTTCAGAAATAGTCCATTCATATTTCTACACTGATACAATTCAACTAGGCTAAGGAAAATGTTTGGAATAAGAGTGAACAAACAGTTGTTCCTTTTGAAGATGAGTTTCTTCTATTTACTTGGAAGTAAGTAAAAACCTATATGTAAATCATAGCGCACGGATATAATGTTTTATTATTGAAAAAGTGAAATGTTGGAATTTTGTAATTTTTTTTATTAACTATCAATTTTTTATTTATTTTTTATTTCACATAACCAAACTATAATCGATGATAATATATAAATAAATTCCCAAAATCTTATCGTTTTTTATTAGGTATCTATGACTTATGAGTTGATATATATGTTAATTAATTTACAACCGAAATATCTTTAATAATATCAAGTACATTTTTAACATATTGTGCATTGCCTTCTGCGAGCTTATAAGTTAAATTGTAAAATTTAATTTATTACATCGATACGACAATATTACGAAATATCATTAGGTACGTAACCTTGGAGTGCTATTTCTTTTAAGACGATGTGATAACCTCAACATGTTACATATTATTCGTATTTTAAATTAAAATAAATTGAGTTTTGTCGCTATTAATATAAATACTTCAGCGATGACCGACCGACATTTTTCGTGACAGAGCATTCATTGAAATATGCAAAGAATGTGTATTTATAGGCAAATATGGATATACGGTCAAATGTGTGAAGTACAATATATTTTAGTAATTAATTCCAAATATTATGATTCGTCGAGATCACTAACAAAAATTTAAAAATGTGAAAAGAAAAAAAATATGGAGAAACATACAAATCCGGGCTCTGTAATGAAAATTATGTAATTATCAATTCGTTTGGATTAACGAGTTATAATTTATCCAAATCTATAAATACGAGGTTAGCTAGGTATGAGTCAGTAACTGTGATAGTGGTGCGGGGTAATTGTATCTGTGACGTAAGCAATAGACCACCACGGATTTGTTACCATAAATCTAATAAATAATATTAACGAATATTGAATTTGGAACAGTTTCGATATAGCCATATAGGAACCATGACACAAAAACAATATTGTATTTACTAATTAAATCAAATGAAAAAAACGTGTTATAATTTAAATTTGTAGTGTGTTTAACCTCATCCTTGGTCATTGGACCATCTACACATAGCCTATGAGTTACATACAAATTATTTCGATTAGAACCTAAGCAAAAGCCGTATACAATTTTATAACTATATACGTATAGCTGATAAATCATACGTTTTTTAGTATATTATAGAAAAAAGTACATTGTTATAACATTCATATTATTCTTATAATATAGTCAATACTTAATATAGAAAAAAAATATATCATTGTTAATATACATCAATACATGAACATATTATATAAGACTAAAATAAAAAAAACTTTAATACTATCTATTCTATTCTATTCTATATGGGCTTTCTACAGGCCTTTCAGGCCCATTGCCGCAACAACTATTTCCCTCCACTTCTCCCTATCTTTTGCCGTTTCTTCCATATTCCATACTTCCAGTGTCTTCAGGTCTTCTTTTATTCTATCTATCCATCTTTGTCTGGGTCGTCCTCTAGGTCGCTCTGCGTTAGGTTTCCATGTAGTTATTTGTCCAATTAGGCCTTTTGAACGCCATACATGTCCGGCCCATTCTATTCGCCTGCTTTTTAGTGTCCCAGTAATGCTAGGTTCGTTATATAGGTCTTCTAAGTTTTTAGTGCTACGTGCCTCATAATCTCCTTCATTGTCTCTGACTGGGCCGAATATCTTCCGTAGTATCTTCCTTTAATACTATCAGTCTTTTTAAAATTCGATATAATCAATTTGTAATTCACGTTGCATTTATAATGTCTGTCACTATGAGTGATGCTGCATGCTGCAGAAATAGGAGTAGCTTGAAAGTAACAAGAAATCTTTTGAAAGATATTTCTTACCATACCTTTCCTAAAGAAACTGATGCAGAGCATTAAAGAGAAAACTTGGATTTTAAAAATAAAATTAGCAGACAAATTTAACTCAAAGTCAGCTCATATTTGTTCTGAAACTTTTAATGCTGATGACTTTCAGAGGAATTTGCAAGCTGAACTTTCAAGTCTAAAAGTAACTACACAATTGAAAAATCTTCTAAGTGCGACAAAAATTCTAGGCTAGAACTTTAAATTGTATGTCTTATATTTGATTTTTATTGTTATCATGATTTCATATTTGGTAATTTAAATTATTCGTTTATTTAACTAATAATTCTTTTTATTATATATCGATTGCTTTTGTTCGTATACATTTAGCTGTTCCGTTATTAAAACTGCGAATGACACCATGTATTAATGATGAAAATAATCATCGTGGCCGTGAAGAGATATAGGAATTAAATTCACTAGTTTCAACGCTATTAGATAAATAAAAACTTAACCCATTATAAATTAACATTATAAAAATAATAAGTTTAATTAATAAATTCATAAAAATATAAATTATTATGTTCAAATAATTGTGAAGAAACGCTTTCAGTTTTTATCGATCATTAATTATTATTGTTACAAATACCTATGTTCTTATTGATATTTCCATATTGATAGTTTTAATAAATTCCCAACATACATACTGCACAACAGGCCGCGAAAGCATGCAACAATATGGCATGGGCAAACATACATCAGGACTTATAAAAATAACTAGAAATTACTCAAAAAACAACACTTTAGGAGGATTTCACTTTTGTTTTGCATGGAAAACATAATGTGATATATTTTTTTCAAAAGTGATCATAATTGTTTTTATATTTTTCATACAGCCTTTGGACCTATAGTTGGATTCTTGCCTACGATAGCGAGACAATTAGGATACTCGGTAACGGCTTACGGTACTATTATGATGGTCATGTCAATAATATCAACGATATTGGTACCGCTGACGGGAATCATTGTCGATAAATTCCACGTGAAAAAAATATTATTCTTAACATCTATAATATTATTAGCTGTGACATCGTTTTTGTTCTTATTCGTACCCAATCTATCATCAGACCAATACATCGAGTTAGAGTGCAACGCGCAGACAGTCTTCACAATATCTAACGAGAACGATCTACGTACTACGAGCAACAAAACAATTTTCACTGGATATAACATTGATGAACTTATAACGTGTAAGGTGAGACACGATTATCAGCACTAAAAGTTTATCATAGACAATGTATATACTACGTATGCTGTCATACTATTATCAAGTATTAATAATGAATGTCTTCAAGTCATATTATTCGTTTTAGCCGTTTAAGGTGACCGCAGCGTAGCTTATTATGCTTATAAAATAGGCATTATATGTTATGACAGGGGTAGGCAACCGGCATGGCGATTCTCGTGATATTTCGGTTAGGTTAGGTTAGGTTATCGTGTATATGTGTATATGTGTGACAAGTATATCATTGGTGTGTAAACGCTTAACGCTTTTAATATCCTTGTACTGCTCTATTATTTGGTCAATCTTGGATGTTGAAGTACAATGATCTTGGGTTTTAATTCAATATTATTATCTCTGATATAATAGATGCTTCAGCATTGTTGACCAAAATTATATTTATTATTTTATTATTATTATTATACCAATTATTATCCACCTCACAGCCAACACCGATTACATTCTGTCCTACAAATGACTACAAGAATGGTCCAATTTATAGAATTGCCAACGGACCAACAAGGATCCGTCACTCCTCATAAATCCTCATCAAAACATTTTAACTATTATTTGTCTGTGATTGTAAATATCTTTTAACTTAAAGAACTAGATTGTATTATTTGATTTGATTTTACATATTTTGAATTTAATATTAATCGTTTTTCACAATAAATAAATAAATAAAGACAATTCTTAGCTCGTATTTTGCTTTTTGGATTTTTCAGCACAAGTAAAATATCGGCCATTTAATAAAAAAACAAAAACAAAAAAATCAACACAATAAAGTGTTGGCTTACGTACCATAAATTCTGAAAACATTTCATGTACAACAAATGAGAATTGTAGTATAATAAGTATACAAGCATATAGCAAGTACGCGTATAACTTCAGTCATCATAATTATCTATACGCATTGTAATTTCTGTCAAATATTGGATCTAGTAAGTAATATTATTATTGGGGTTCGTTAGCTCGATTGCCGTGATGATAAGCCGTCTCATGAAAATCTAAATCAACAAGAGGATCCATCGCACTCTTGTGATGAATGGATGGCGACTGAAAATAATAATGATTTCCGAAACGAGTACAAGCAAATCGTCGTGACATTCAAACTGAAAGACACGGAACAAGTAATCTACCTACCACTTAATCATATTATACTAATTTAAACCTGGGGTTTGTTATAGTATCGTTATTGGTTTTAGATGAACACTTCGTACATTTTTCATATATTGTCCGCCCAAAAGAACGGTACGAAAACACTGCCGACCTCGTGTCAATGCCGTTTAAAACAGTTATGCCGTATCGATTATTGTTCGAACAACATAATAACTGATTTAACCAATACTACGACTTACAAGGGAAACATTCTTATTTTGTATCAGTTTTGGATATTTTTCTCAATACTGGGCGTGTACATTATTTGTGCTGGGTCATCACATTTCCTCATAAATACTATTTGCTTGGATACATTAGGTAAAGCATATCAGAATAGTAAAAACAACAACAATAATATTAATAATAATAGGAATAGTGATAACAAAAATTAATTTGCATTTATTTTGTTATTAGGTAACAAGTCTGAAGATTATGGAAAGCAAAAATGTTGGGGATCTGTCGGTTGGGGATTTTTCTCTATATTTATCGGATGGCTTGTGGATGTGTTCAGCGTCAATAAAAAAGACAAAGATTATTCGCCCATTTTTTACTCTTCTATTATGCTTTCCCTTTGTAATTTTTCTGTTTCCACTAAGATAAAAGTAATTCACTTTTCTTTTTAATTTTGTAGCCCTATACTTCTGTTTATAAAATATAATGATCAATGTCTAATAAAAATTAGAAAAATTACAAAATTTACCTTCTCTTAAATATACAGGTCATCGAAACAAAAAAATCCAATGATAAATTTAAAACCATGTATGGACTGTTTACTAAACATACCGTGATTGCATTTTTAGTTTGGTCAACGTTTAGTACATTTTTTCATACAATCATAACACATTATCTCTTTTGGTAAGTAAATACCAAGTATAAAAATAATACATACCATAACTATTAATGACACATACAATTTAATGAATTATTTACTACAGCAATTTTTTTAGTGAACTTTAACTTTACTGAATTGTTAAGTACACATTTTCAAAACTATTTGTTCAGTTAAGTTTAGTTTACTATTTTCGAAAACAATTGTTCTACTGAACTATACTTTATTCTACCCACCACTCATGCATAAATTAGGTCTCAACTAAAGGCCTTACTGCACTCTTTCGTGTTGTGGTGAGACCAGTTGCGACTTCCAGCTTTTACCGATAAATTATCCTTCCCCGCACAACATAGAATATATATTCCACCTTTTATCCTCTATTAACCTCAACTTTTTCTACAAAGATACTGCGTAAACTTCCCTTCAATAATTTTACCCTTATCAAGGAAACCCTCAAATTCCTTCTATAGACCGGTCTAAAATTGTAATTGTTTGAACTTTATATCTTATCATTTCGGTAATTTTCATACACTAGTACACTACTCCCCCCATCAAAATGGTAGTTAATGATTACCAACATAAATTATTGCTATTTGTCCTTGTTATATATGTAATTTTGTTCGTATGTATTAATTGTTGATGTTAGAATGACGATAAAAAAAAAAAATTAAAATTATATTATTCAATCTACTTACTATTATTCAGGTACATGGAGGATTTAGTTGTGGAAAACAATGACGACACGCAACGAAAGTGGTTAAAAACTCTCCAAGGTTTAACTCAAGGTATCCAATGTTTCGCTGGTGAAATACCATTTTTCTTCTGGTCCGGTTGGATAATTAGAAAGATTGGTCATGTTAACTGCATGGCTTTGTCGCTGGGAACCACGGCTATCAGAATGTATCTCTATACAGTCATTTCGAATCCAACTTGGATCATATTAATAGAAATATTGAACGGCGTGTCGTATGCATTAGGATTGGCGGTGAAAATGTCGTACTCAAAAATAATGTCACCTCCAGATACAATGAACTCTGTCATAGGATTTCTCGGATTTTTCGACCACATCGGTATGTTATATTTTTATATTAATTAATGTAGCTTACACTCACTCATATTATTATTATGCTTACTCGTATCGTAGGAAATTTTATTCATAAAGTGAAATAATCCTTTTTTATATGACTGCACAAAATACGAATTCTAGTATAAAATATACGAAGTGATCCATAATTTCCTGTAAAAAGCTGTTAAAATACTGGGGTCTCAAAAAAGTAAGTGTTCCTAATACCTTTAAAAAAGAAAATTGGATGGATATTTAAGTGTGTAAAACTATAAACAACATTAGAAGAAAAAATTCCAAGTAAAATGGTAACTACCTTAGGGTTTACTAGTAACTTATAGTGACAGTAAGGCTGGGCATAAACGAGTTAAAAAGTTAAAGTTAGAATTAATTTATACTTATATCATTCAATCAGTATAAATTTAAGTTGAGTTTTGAGTAAAAGCAAATAGGTAATGTAAATACCCGGTATTCAATTAAAAAACGAAAGTTGTATTATTTTTTATTTCATATAAAATAAAAAAAGATGGTGAAGGTAATTTTTGAGACCCTTTAAAAAAATTGGTTCCTTGGTCCTTTAGGTCCCAAGTCTATGACTATATCTATACTGACTAATTATATAACTATGAATATCAACTAAATTATATTAAATAAATATGGAAAAATACTAAAAAGGCATTACTTGGTTTTAACTTATAACTACAGTGACTGCATACTTTATTTTAATGCTTTATCTATTATCAACAATATAAATTGCTTATAAATTTCTATTTATTAGTTATAATAGTTTTCGGTATTATTTGTAAAAACCCGATTGGTTTTAATTTTATTAACTCTAAAGTGATAATAAGAAACTAAAAAAGTAATATCCCACATAACAAAAAATATTAGTTTCTAACAAGATTTTCAAACAAATTGTACCACATAAAAATACATTGTCACTATATTGGTACCTATTTAACAAATAATAAAATTAATAAAACATGAATATTGATGTTTTAAATTACTCATTTATTATTTCTTTGATGATAAAATTTAATGATTTTTCCACAGTGGGTAATTATTTTTATATGATTTATACCGATACGAACACGTTGAAACGCCCAGCTAGATCCTTTAATAAATACTCTAATAATATTAGACTGTCATATTTCGTCATTAATGGCGATTCACCGTATGCGTTTCCTCGAAATATATACTTTGTTTTCTAATCCTTAATTATTATTTATCACCCACGTCTACCATTGTAATCAATATATTTAAACTTTACAGGTGATTCTCTAGGTAGTTTCCTGGGCGGCTATTTATTTGGCTTATACGGAGGACTGTGGTCGTTTCGGTTTTTCGCTTATGGTTCGGCTTTGATGTGCTGTTTAAACATATTAACCAATTGGTTGGGAGTCACTAAAGATTTAGAAACTACAAATGTTGATACGACGTTGGAAAAAGCCGATGAAAGTGAAACCAATGTTACTAATAAGCAAATGTGATATGTACGTGACTGATGTAAATAGACTTGGAGCATAAATTTTAAAAGAAAAATAAAGAATGGATTCTTAGATGGTTCGAGACAGTGCAGTCTAGACAAACCACAGTAAATTTTTTCATTTGCAAATAATGCCTTGTGCTGTGCCTGCGATATTTTCAACGCCGCAACAATTGAGAACATAAGATATGCATTGCATTCCCATTTCCCAGAGACTTCGCTACTATTTTAAACTTTTGATTAATACAAATAGGTAACGTAAAAGTAGTTTTAGAAAATCTTTAGACGATAAATAAAAGATTACCTAATTACAATTTACAATTTTACTTTTATACCTAATTTATCGATTGACTTTATTATTATATATATAACAGTATATTGATTCTTGAGTGCGTGTCGACGACATCGACCATCTTATTTGTATCTTATATATATAAAATATAAATGCTGATAATATTTATAATAGTTATTCATTTTATATATAACGTCGGTAATTACTAATTATTAATACTAATTTTACACGACAGTCCTCAGTTTTTCTTTTTCCACAAAAAATTGTGTTGTTATGATTTTATATTATTTTATAATGATGATGTGACTACGGAATTAATCGAACGAGTAACTTTGTTGTATTTGAATTGGTCGATAAAAAATGAAGACCAATAATGAACCATCTCTTTTTTTAGTAAAATATGACGTTTTTTTTCACTTTACAGTGAAATCTTAACTGCTTGTGTTGATATATTAAGTCTACCTGCAGTAACTGTTGTCACAGCTGAAAATTCTTGCTCTGAATAGATAAGCGACTTTAAATACATAAATGTAATTTTCTCAAAATGTTTTTTTTCTTTTATAAGTATTAAATTATGTTATAAGACTTTTGAGTTATATTTAACGAATTACTAGTAGGTAATAAGTTGTAAAAGGTTATAATTGTCATAAATATATAATTTGCGATACCCATTATCTGTTATTTTAATATATATTATTAGGTTAAGCGACATTTATTCAGAATTTTTTTCACGTGACTTACAGCGGTAAACTGTTCTTACGCATTTGAAATCAAAATAACATTATATATTGGTTTTGAAAAATGTACCCGAGTGGAAGAAGATAGGTAAATCAGTGTTTATGATGGTTTTTATTACTTACAATTTTCATAGTAAGGTTGGCTAAGCCAAAGTTTTACAAAAAAAAAATACATGTATAACCATTGGACTTTGACTTACTTAATTTATTAATAACCGTCAAAATTATTATTATAATATGTATGTATTATATTTTTTATGTATAGGTATATTATATAATAGTAAATAGTAATCCAGTTTAATATATCAAGTCTTTACGGTTAATCTTTAGGATTTTGGAGGGGGCACCAGCGTACATGTTTTAAGGGGGCTCCAGCATAGCTTGTTTTAAGGAGTAATATTTAGGCAATCACACGCACATTTTAACTGTGTCATTGCGTGAGTAGTAAATATACACTAGTGTGTGTATTCCATTATCGCGTGCCTAGTGCCTACCGGTTGACGGTTTTATGGATTCCCGGAACTACGATATTGATAATTAAAATACGGACGTATGCGTGTGTTAGCTTATACTATAGTACTCAATATCTCGGCTTTTTCATTATTACCTAACTTTATTTATATGTATTTACGACACTACAAAAAAAATATGAAAAGTTTACAATGCATAATTATTGCATATTTAGTGATTTTGACAAAAATAAAATAAATAAATGCTTTATAAAGTTTTTAAGTCCATTAAGTTCTGAGCTCTAGTTATAATTATGTAAGATAAAATTAATAATCTAAAAATAAATAAGATTGTGCATCTCTAAACTATGTTTGAAACCATCGGCAATTATGTCGGCTTCCATAGCTGTGGAAGGTCCATCCCAATTCAAGAAACAACTATGAGGCCCTGCCTCTTTATTAAGCTTTTTGGCCGAAAAACACACACAACAGAATTTGTTTCTTACGCCAAAAAAAAATTTATTTTAATATTTATTCACATTTTATAAATTACACTTACAACACGTCAACACCAGATAATGCATTATAGTTGGTTCTATAGGATCGTTTGCTCCAAGCACCGTCAGCCAGTGGCGCAACCAGGGGTGGGTCCCAGGGTCTGGCCCCCCTCTTGAACCGTGTCATGTCTTTCTAAAATAATAAAAATGTTTGACAAAAATGAACCAAGCTAATATTCCAACCAAAGATCCCGAAAAATATTTTAGAATTACTTTGTTTCTACCATTTCTTGATTTGTTTGTAGAACAATTAAATGATCGTTTTGTTAATCATCAAAATATAATATGTGGATTTCAAACGTAACTTAAAAGTTCAGCGTTTGATGAAGAAAAACTTAGAAAACTTGTTGAGTTTTATGCTAACGATGTTGATGATTTTTATCGAGTTAAATCAGAAACAATTTTATGGAATCGTTATTTGACTGACAGTTATATCCAATATAATAGTGTAATTTAAATACTTAATGAATGCAATCCCGATTTCTTCCCAAATACATATAAGCTATTGCAAATACTTATCACACTTCCAATTACTTCATGTGAGGCGGAGAGATCATTTTCCTCACTTAAAAGAATCAAAAGTTACTTGAGAAATACCACATCAGAAAGAAGACTCAATGGGTTAGCTGCTCTCAATATCCACTACGAAGTCAGTGTAAACACCTGAGGAAGTAATAAATCATTTAAGCAGTACAAACCATCGCTTAGATTTCATTTTATAAACTCTACAGCATTGTACATACCTACCTTTATTTTTTACATTTAACTATCATTCAATTTTACATTATAATTACAATATTTACATTAAACAAAGAATAAAATAATAAATTAATTTGCATGTTAATTTAAAATAATTATACTTATTTTATAAATAAGAATTAATAGAATACAATTATTCGACATTCTGGGACCGTTAATAGTGAAGTGTTAGCTGATCTCAATTTTGTCTTAAACTTATTTCTTCCCAATATTTGTATTGTTTACGCAAGTAAAGCCTTATCTTTTCGATTGCGATTTGTACTCTGCAGTTGTACAATATACGATTGCGAGTACCTATCAGACACGAAGACCGATGTCCTGCAGTGTGGCGACAATGGAGAGTAGCCGACTACAGTCGACAAGAGTCGAAAACAGGACCATCATGCGTCGGGTCAAGAGTTTGAAGAAAGGACTTTTGAAACTTCCACGGTGGTTGTTCGGCAAATTCAGACCGAAGAGCCGACAAGCACCCGACAACGAACAGAAGGTCAGCACAACAGTTGTAGCAAGCCGACGTCTTCGTGTTGGTTTTGTGTTTATTATATTATTAACCCGGGTGCATTTTTTTTTTAACCGTTGAAGACCGACGATCTCGATGAAGATTTGGTCGCAACAACATTGGACGACCACGAAGAAAACGTAGATGATAGTTTGGTAGCTTCGGCGAGAGACGACCGCGGTCAGAGTGGCGACGATGGTTTGGCCGTAGAACCGGAAGCTGCCGCAGAGTCGTTGCCGGTCCCGGTGGATACTTATCGCGCTCTTGTGAAGACGTGGTTACACCGTCAACAAACGAATAGGCGAAGGCGGGCACGGGTCGATTTTGCTGGCAAGGTCGAAACGACACCATGGCCAGATGGCAATAAAAATGGTGGAAAAATCATCGAACGGCCGGATCGATAGCAGTCTACAATGGTCGATCGACAATGAGATAACATTCGCCGGTCTCTTTGACCATCCGTACTTGAACGTATACCATGAAATAATCAACTCGTCAAGATGGTAAGATCAACTGCTACAGTCGATGCGATTATAATCACGTCCGATTATTATTACTGTCCCTTTCGCGTTTAAAGTCGTGTTCAGCTACGTGCTGCATGCAGGCGTTAGGTATTCGTATTTCCCGCGGCGCGGGGAGAAATGGTATTTATTTCGCTTCACCACATACAACGGGCAGGTCGAGCGTTTCGAAAACGTACTCTTGGATACACGGATACGGTGGTTGCTTAACGGCACAGTCGGCGGTTATTACTGTCGAAACGAATTTATAATCATGGTTAAATCCTAAAAGCGTCAACACGTGATGCAGTGCCAATGCATCCTGAGTGGGCCCGAAGAAAAAGTCGACGATGAAAATATTATGTCGATATTGTAATGATATGCAGTATCATGTATATACAAAAATGTTATGATTTAATAAATAACGACTCCTTCGGCACACACACAGAAAACAAGCAATAAAAAGGGACAACAATCTAACGGTTCCCCATTGTCAATAACTAGGTCAACCTTCATGGTAATCCGCCCTTTGGTCAAAAGAACCATCCCACCACACAGTCAGATCGCTCTATAAAAGGTCTTCAGACAACCCTTCTCGGGGGCTCTCCGTAGCAAGTCGTCAGTGCGGGCGCACCGACTTCCGGAGATCTCTTTTTACTTTTACGCAAGTACCACTTTTAATAACATTTGATTTCTGTGTGAGTGTCAAAGTGTCCAATTGCAACCCATTAACGACTTTGCACATTCATTTGATCATTTCCTGTAATCCTACACCGTGAGCGGTACGAGTATCAACGGCCGTACAACGAGGCGGAATCAGGTGAGTGATATAATTGTAATAAGCTTGTGAGTCACCTACATCGGCTCTCGGACCTTTGTAACCCCGAGTGCCCTCCTTACAAGAAGGAGGAAGGTAATTTAACCCGATCCTTTTATCACCTTATTTTTCCTTTTACTTTTGGGTTATTACAATATAATAGATCATCATTACACGAACACCCGCGCGCAACTAACTATATATAATATCTGGGGCCCGGACTTGTATGATCTGAAAACCTTAGAATGAAGTACTCTAAAATATAAATATATAATCTTGTTTTGTAGAAATATATCCTTGAAAATATTTTCGATGTTCAAAAAAAAAAACCGTGTTCTTTTACCTCTATTATTTGTAACATATTTACATAAAATAACGTTTGATATGGTATTTTCGACATATTTTCAATCTGCAAACCGAAATAACATAGGGGAAGAAATTCGTTAAGTACCATGGTAAGTTATTCACGGGCAAAATATGCTGAAATCTGTTAAATAAAACCTTGTGCCTCGGAGCGTATCGACTATAATTTTCACACACCGTGCGGGCGCCGTAGTAAACATTAATAATGGTCGGCATTTTTTTTTTCTCTTCCGTTTCGATCGCGAAACACCACGCCACCGAACAGGCTGTACATAGTGATGGAATACTACCCGAACGCAACGCTCACCGACGACTTGTCCGGCGCGTTCGAACGGGTACGTTATCATTAGCCGCGACCGCGACGACTGCATACAGCTGCGACCGACGAACGCGTGTTACGGGGAGTGGCGGGGGGAGGGGAGTCGAGTGAACGGTTGTTTTTCAGGGGGCATCCGAAGACCTGGCGTCAGGGATAATCGACACTATTATGACGGACGGGCCGCGGTTATGAGCCGGTGTTAGGTGAGCGCGTAAAGTTAGGCAAAACATTCGAATGAATCTGTACGATTTCGGGTACGGTCCGTGTCATGGTGGAGGGCGGGGTATAATCATTGAGAGTGTCTATAACCATGGTAATCACGTACCGATGATTCCACTAACTGGTAGTGCATTGCGCCGGCGATTTTTGGAGCAAAAATTCACGTACTACAGGTTTTTGATAATGTATAATAAATATAATATACCTAATTAACTTTGAATCGAACAACGATAGGAACTTATTTTTTTTATTAATTTATACTTTCCGGGCCATTCTCTGTATGTTAAGACTTTTGTTTGACGTCAAAACAAGCTTGTGTTATCCGAACAAAAACTGTTGACAGGTACTAAAAAGTCAAAGAATAGGTCATGACTTTAGTCCAATTGAAATACAAAGATTGTCGAGTGAATGTCGATCGTTTTTTGGACATATTTTTGTAAAGGAGGAAGAAAGGCCAGAAATAAAAGAACTTAAAAGACATAGGTGGATGGTGAAAGAAGCTCAAAACGCTAAAAGATAAGTATTTTTATTTTGAAGGAGTGCTTAATTCTAAGAAAGTTGTTGACGATAATTGTATTTCCGTGTATACATGCAGATTAATACACGATGCAGGCGATTTATCATAAAGACGCTACCGTATGGCCGGGTAGATGAATCCTCTAATACAACAAGTGCGTGTTAAAAATCGCGAAAGATGGCATACATTTTAATACATTTGAAAGGCGACGGTTAGATGTGTGTACAAAGACACCGATGAATAAGGTGACATTTTTATGTGTTTAGTTGTCAAGTCGGAGAATGACCACCAAAATAATTTCGAAAAAGAATTGGTTCACGTACGAAAATGGACCATTTTAGACCCCCGATGCCTAATCTTGAAACAGAACCGGCATCTGTTTAGCATGTGGACTAGGCCATCTTGAGGAAGCCACGATAAAAAAAACGCGCCCTGTGTAATACCTCATGGTGGTGAGGAAACTTACACTTTTGTTCATAATAATATAATATGATTAATAAATAAATTATTATAATACTTATTTAGTCAAATATTACAGTCTTGTATTATTCAGAATGGTCACATCGTGTTACTTCGGGGTAAGCTCTTTGAAACTGTATATATAATTCATCACTCTTTCTAGATTTTACAAGAATTAAAATCTCTTGGAAATATGTATCAAAATCTATCCCCATTCTAGCATCAGTCACTGCTTCTCTTTCTCATTTTTCCACCGTTGCTCACCATCCTCAATCTCGTTCCCAAATATATGATACGCCCTTCTCTGCTCTAATTTTCGATCCCCCTATTACTATTTCCCCCAATTTCCTCGGACACTCTCCGAAAACTAGCCTCACTCCCAAATATCCTTGTTAACCATCTCTTCTCGGATGTCATCACTTCCAATTTCTCACATTCTATCTTTGTCTTCACTGACGGATCATCATCCCTCCGTTCCGCAGGATTTTCCTTTTTTATACCTTCCATTAATATATCGTTCTCTTCCAATCTCCATCCTTCGGCATCTTCATTTACTGCCGTAGATTACGCCATCATTCACGACCTTCAATTCATTTCCTCTCTAAACTCTCAAACATTTCTTATTGTTTCCGATTCTCAATAATGCCTGCTCTCTATTCAATCTAACCCCTTCAATTCTCCTACTTCTCCTCTCATTTTCATAATAAAATCTTTAATATATAATCTTCTCTCATCACATAAATCAGTCAAATTCCTCTGGGTGCCTAGCCACATCGGCATACTAGGTAACGAGACAGCTGTCCGGTTAGCCACCCCCTCCAAAAGAATTATATATTTGTAAAGTCCGGTACCAAGGTGAGTTATCTTCAAAATTTGAGGTTCAATCTGGACTAAAACAGGGAGATGCAATGTCTCCTGTACTGTTTAATCTGGCGCTTTGAAAAGTAATCAGGGACATACCTATGAATCATGAAATGGAGCTGAATGGCAAAAATATAATGCTTGCGTACGCAGATGACATCGTGATATTAGGAGACACCAAAGACTCATTTTAATATAAATAAATAAAATAAATCTCGATATCACTCGAGTCGATAACCACTTGGCAGCTATAGAATACCAAAAGTTGTTAGTTGTTAGTACCTAGGTCCTAGATAGTTGGAATCAACCAAAAAGTAATAATTTCACAATGTGGCGTCGTGGCGGCGTTTGGTGTATAGTCAATAGTGATAATTACAGACGATGAAAATATTTATTTAATAACTAGCTGACCCGGCAAACGATGTTTTGCCAAAAAGTTTTTTTAAAAATTAAGTGGACGCCTTCAGATAAACTTTAGAGTGATAATAAAACATATAGTTCAAGAATTTATTTATTGATTTATTTGAATTGAAACAGAAATCAGTTGAGTGCAGTATGATAAACAATGTGTTTCGTTTTGTTTTCTGGCGCAAAAACAAACAACGAAGATAGTTTCCCAACACGTGAACTGGCAACGTACTCGTACAACTGACCGTGCGAAAAATATGAAAATTCTAAATTTATCCCACAGACTTGCAATGATTGGCTTTGCGATTTATTGATTGTCATCACAAAAGCCAATCGAACGGGAAACTAAATCCGCTTGAATTGAAATGGAAGATCTGTTGGAATGATCGGAATTCGTGGGATCAGGACTTCTTCCCCTTTGAATTTGCCTTTGATGATCGTTGCTTGTATTACATTGTTCATCAGTTTCTTGATGGACAATCGCGTACCGTTGCACAATTTAGGATGATTTAGATTCCGTGAAACATAATATTATTACTTAATTTTTCTCCATGTTGATCCAATTTTTTAGTGTCGGCCGGGGCCCCATAATAACGATTAAATATATAAAGGTGCGTTTAGACCAGTGATGGGCAAAGTACGGCCCGCGGGCCAACTCCGGCCCGCGAAAGTATTTAATCCGGCCCGCCGAGGGTCCATTGAAATGAATAGTATATGGCCTATATAGTATAAAAAAATTCCCGTAATATTATGAAAATGATCGAAGAAAATAGTTATAAATATACAAATGGATTGGCGGGGATTGTGCGCGGTCGTATCCTCACAGCGTGGTTTAGGTAGATAGTAGATACTATGTTAATAGGTATATAAGTTATATTTTTGTTCATATTAATATATTTCCCGGATCTCGGTTTGTTGCATACTTATCGTAGTTTTCGTATAATAATATGTATGACGTGCTTATGTGTATAAGTTTAACTATAGTTTTTAAATTAATTATTATTTAAGCCTTAAGGTAAAAGGTAATTTGTAACATTTGTGTGTAATGCTTTAATGTTTTTATAATATTATGATTCAAAGCTTTAACACAAAATGCATTTTTTCTGTAATTCTGGCCCTCCTCTAGAATTTCTTAAACTTTGTGGCCCCCCATTAAAAAAGTTTGCCCACCACTGGTTTAGACTATGGTCCGAACGAACAGTGTAAACGGTCGGACCGATTGCGAACGAATCCGAACGAATGGATTCGTTCGCGTTCGGCAGCGTTCGCTACTGGAGCGGTCCGATCAAAGAAAACCATCCTTCAATTTGAACGGGATTCGGCCGATATTCCATGTTCGCCCGCATTCGCACGTTAATCGTATCTTTTGGTTAATTTACAAATTTATTGAGGAGAGTTTTTACTTTTTCTGTGGTTTTTTTTTGTTATAACGTGTATTTGTAAATTATTTAAATTATGGAATGGTCGGACGAGGAATGTATTAAAACAGAAAATGAAAACGAATACTCAGAGGGAAACTTCTCGTACGTCTTTTCTTGACGTCAGCTGGGTCAATACTAAACATTATTCGAGGTTTCGAGCGAAGGCTGGCGAATACTAAGGAGCGAACACGAACGAATGATTTGTACGGTGCGGCCGAATCCCTATTCCCTAGCGAACGAACAAACAAATTCGTTCGGTAGCATTTGTTCCCGTTCATTCGCGTTCCGACCATAGTCTAAACACTCTAAACTTACCTTTATATAATTAAATTTAACGGTCGAGTCGTTTCTAATGAGTACGATAATGAATAGGCGCCACATATGTACATAAGTACAATAGGTTACAATGGGTATTTCTCGGAACAATGATATCTACACGCCGATAAAAAGAGACAAAAAGGTCAGGTTGCAGGTAGGTGGAAACGCTGCCTATAATATTGGTATACAATTTACACGTTAAATATTAAAAAAATATTTGTGGTGCGGGTGTTTAGAGTTTTTCCTACATTTTTTTTCGTAAAAACCTTGTCCTGGCAATTACGAACAATTTTAAAAAAATTTGAGCCAATCGCCCCAGCCGTTCTCAATTGATGAATTGTTATACATTTTCGGCTCCATTTTTAGAAACAGTAGAAGCCGCTTATTAGAAACACTTAAGGACCGAAGTGAAATGTGTCAATTAACCGATTGTTTCTAATAAGCGATTGGTTTGATTTGTACCATGAAAAAAAAATGTATGTATGTATTTATTTATGTATGTATAAATAAAAAGTATGTACAAATTACTATATATACTACATTATTTAAAATACTCAACGATCGAAATTTGTTTTTTTGCGTCAAGTAACTGCATGGCCATATTTTCATATAAATAATGCTGCTCAATAACTCCCACTTCTGTTTAGCACTTAAATCTTAGCGTTTAGACATTTTAGGTATAGTTTTTAGTTTTTTAGAACAACGAAAGGAAGAAACGAAGGAATAACCTTTACGTACGCACGGCAAAGATGAACCAACGATACGTACAGGAAAGAACATTCTTATACATCATATAGGACGTACTTAAGATGAAATACAGTCAAAATATAAACGTAACGACAGCAAAGATAACATTAAATTACGTAGGTTACCGCACGGGTTCCTAACCGGTGTATATGTTACGGGTAATGTTAACATTTGGATAATGTCGACATTAGCCTGATAATGAGACATTAACCAACTGTCATCATAAGCCGCCATGAATATTGGCTAATGTTAACATTAAACGGGTAATATTACATTAGCCAAGAACTTTTGGATAATGTCTTAACAACCATAAGAATGTATCATACATGAGATGCAATAATTTAAATTATTAACAATATTAATTATATTTAATTTTTTTAATTTAATTTAATTTCATTTCATTTCATTAATATAAACGAAAAATTACACATTAACCAAAACGCATGGATAATGTCGACATTATCCGACTAATGTTGATATTATCCAAATGTTAACATTACCTGTAACATATACATATTGATTATTATGTCAATTGACTTTCGCCCAATTGTTTCAAATAACCGATGTGATGTTGCAATAATCCGATTTATTTTCAATGTTCTAATATACGGCCGGTCCGTCCCAGTACATTTTGTTTTGATAACGCGATTGTATCAATTATCCGTGTTTCTAATAAGCGGCCTCTACTATATATAGATCATAATCGTAAATTGTAAAAATAAGTTTTGTAATCGGCTGACGTCAAAATTATCGCGGTCGTTGCACGTCGTTATCGCAATCTCGAGAACAGATTAATTTTCATACGCGCATGCTCAAGTCAACGTCTAACGCATGAAATAATTTTATTCTCTTTTCAAATATACAAAAATAGCTTAAAGCTGGAACAAAATTCACATAGTTAAAGTAATCCGATTTCATTTTTTTTAATATATTCTAATTTCTTAACTTCTTTTCTGTGTTTTGTAGAAAACGGATTTTCGATTTTGGTTCTAGTTATTTAATAAAATGCATTCAAAATGTTTGCAATTTAAAAAATTTACCAATAAATTAATGAATATTTAGAAAAAAAAAAATTAAAATTGTGATTCCCACAAAACATAGTAAAGAAACTAAGGAATTTGAACAATTTTTCAAAATTAAGATCTGGCAGCTATAGCTAGGTGAATTTCGTTCCAGCTTAAGCTGGAAATGCACCAGCTGCAATATTTTGTTGCGAAACGTCTCGCAACGTAGTTCAATGTTGCACGTTCCGCATTTTCTGAAGAATCAAATGATACTGTTGCGCACTGCGTGCAACATTGACTCGAAACGTTGTGCAACGTATCGCAACACGAGCGCGCTGTTGCGCTTCCTAAGACCTCGTGCATCACTTTGTTCGCAACGTCCATAGCGCGTACACGTTTATATTGTGTTAATATTAATATATTATATTATTAATATTAATAAATATTAAAATAGTAAAAACAATTTTACTTATTAAATTTATTTACTTGTACTTATACTTAAATATGGATATTGACGCGGATCGACTGCTCGTGCTTGTTGAGGCTCAAAACATTCAAAACACTCAAAACAAAATATTGTATTTTAAAAATGAAGTACAAAAATAAATAAACCATAAAACTTACCTTATTGTTATCAATAATCTTTCCTCAGCTGGAATACTTCTCCTAAAATTTGTATTCAACTTCTTTATTTTGTCTTCAACTAGACTCAAAAGCTCATGAATGGTTGTAATATTCATTCGGCAGTAGTTATAACATTTTTCTGGATCGTTTTTTAGTTCTTGAATAAAACCAGAAATATTTCTGTTTCGGTTGATTGGGTGAACCCAAAATCTATTTTGTTTATCATTTTCCAATTCCAAAAACTCCAAAAATTGCCACAACAAAATATTCACCTCTACTTCTTTATCCATGTTTGGAGTAGGGAAACAAACCAAACACTTGTTACTACAACTGATGATAATCATGTACTGAAAATGTTGTTGTAGTAAAACAATTTCAAAATTTTGTTGCAGTCGGTGCGTTTCCTTTTTGTTTCGCAACATGTATTTTGCAACAGAATGTTGCGTTGCGCAACGAAATGTTGCCGCCAGTGCGTTTCCAGCTTATTGGTCTAAATGCGTGAAAAATGTAGTCTGCTCCATCCCCATGGAACGGTGCATACTGCATAAGACGTTTTGACGTCCCCACATGCCTGCAGTTTTGTACATACGTTCCCGCAAGTTAGCCGGAAATTCTTTATCAATCGTATATTCGTAAATATTTTTGATTTTTCTAAGTGGCAGCACCCCGTGATCATATACTCGTATGTTTGAATTACGCCGTGTCCTACGTAAATCCGGCGAACGCGTTGCGGTGCGAACGAATTCGCATCGTACGCAGAGCCGGTATTTCGTCGCCGCTCTCGTGGCAAATTTGAGTAACATTAGTTGCAGACGGCGGTGCGTACCTAGTTTATAATATTGTATTGTATATAAACTATTTTATTCATAATATTTGTGTTAATACTTAATACTCACTATGAATCAAGGTGTACTAAAACAAATGTTATTATGTGAAAGTACTCTACTTAAATACTTAATATACAAAAAAATAAAAATATAATATATAAAAAAAAGAGATTGGGTGCAAATACTTTCATTTACAATGACCGATTAATGTTTGGCGAATTTTACCATTTGTGCCCTCAATTACGAAAAAACAATGCCCTTTTCTGAACTTCTGATATCTGATATCAAAAGTTCTAAAGTTTCCATTTCATATGATAAAATATACAATATACCTAATGTAAATTATAAAACAAAATTAATATTATAAATTATTTTCGTACGAACGCAACTTCGTGCGGCGAAGAAAACAAAATGATTTGTTTTTCAAATCGTCCGGTGCGTGCGAACGAATTCGATCGTTCGTGCATGCGGCGATAGCCCAGTACATTGGAAACGCAGACATGTTATGCCAGGTTTGTTTATTTTGGTCGCCGCATTCGACGCACCGCAACGCGTTCGTCGTACTCGCCGGATTTACGTAGGACACGGCGGCATTAGCGTTCAGTATCGTTTTAGCTGCAGTAATAAAGATGTATTATATTTTGCTGATCGTTAATTACAACATAAGTTTAAAGCGTGTATTATTTCGAACGAAAAATATGAGTTCTTCTTCTTTACTAAATTGGGTAAATAAACGTTCCAAGTCTAATGATGAATGTGATCTTTCTTCAAATAAAAAACCGTGCGTTGAAAGTGAACATCCATCATCTAATAAGGAATTAAATGAGAATATGGAACCTCACGAAACAAGTGACTTGCCCGATTGTTAGAATAAAAGTGAGTACGAGAATTTCAAGACTGTAAATGAGTGGCTAGTAGTTAAAAATAAAGCATTGATTTGTAAAAATGTTACAAATTTAGGATTATCTGTAGTTGATAAAACTCTTCGCTTTTCCAAACCTTGGCAAGACTGTTCTATAATTTCGAATGGAATGTCAAAATAAACCCAAATGTCTAGTTTGAGAAAAAAAATATTTGAACACAAAAAATCTGACGCTCATCTTAAAACAGTAAAAAGAAAAACAAATAGAAAAAAGTTTCGAAAATGCATTGAAATCAAAGTTCACTACTACTGAAAAAAATTTTAGAACTGTTTATAAAATTGTAAAAACTCAAAGGCCTTTTGTTGATTTACCAAATGAAATAAATTTACAAGTTTTAAATGGATGAATATGGGAAACATTTTACATTCCGATAAAACGTGTGCCGATATTGCACTCCACATAGCATCTGAGATGAAAAAAATGATTTGCCAAAATATAATTTTAACAAAAACAAAAATATCCATTTTAATCGACGAGTCAACTACTCTTGGCAAATTAACAATATAGTTAGTAAATTAACAATTAAGCCCCCAATTATATGACATGTACTCAAAAAAAACCGCTCCGATTCAGAAAATTTTCCATTTCGAACACTGATTGTACCGTATTCGAAATACGGTTGTTTTCCATGACGGTATTGTTTAAATTGTATACCTATAAATTATAATACACTGCAGAGAGTTTCACCGCCGGGATTTCCCATTTGAGAACAGAGGGAGAAATGCAAACTCCGCTTCCCCACCATTTGTTTTTTTCTTGTAAACAAATACTCGTAGGATAGTACTATGATTTTTATTTCATATGTAACTAGCAGAGTTCTCAAGGCCGCACACATGATCGGACGGCTACTGCTCATTCCTATACTAGTTTAACGAAATAAAAGTCAGGTAAGTATTGACAATATAAAACTGCGGTGATATTGATTTTTACACATCGCCCGTTGTCTTTGCTTGGTATGCGTTTTAAATTTAAAGCGAATAAAAGTGAAACCAGCAACACGCACGCTGGTGTTTACAATAATTAAACTAGTGTTGAAAGTTTTCGTTTTCAGAAATAGTCCATTCATATTTCTACACTGATACAATTCAACAAGGCTAAGGAAAATGTTGGGAACTAAAGTGAACAAACAGTTGTTCCTTTTGAAGATGAGTTTCTTCTTTTTACTTGGAAGTAAGTAAAAACCTATATGTAAATCATAGCTTACGGATATAATGTTTTATTATTGAAAAAGTGAAATGTTGGAATTTTGTAATTTTTTTTATTAACTATCAATATTTTTTATACAGATGATAATATGTAAATAAAATACAACTCAATTTAAAATTATATTTGACCCGTCGCGTTTGGTTCATATTTAATTCTTTTAAATCATAATTTACATTTTATTCGTTGTAAAATAATTATAATGTTTATTTAATATTTGTGTGTGGTAGTGAAAATGCATTAAACATCTCTTGAATTAAATCTCTTTGAAGCTATTAAACATGATAATCTGCATGTAGGTGCATTTTTGTAAAGCCCCAGGGGGGTTTTTCATTTCCATTATTTTGATAATAATATAATACTTAAGGGTAATTTCGCGTTTTAAGATTTAGAAATATATTCCAAGTCCAAATGTTACTCTTATGTCTAATAAACAGCGGTTTACCGTTAATAAACAAAAATATTTTTCCCTATTTTTGGATAGGGTTTAATTCCCAAAATCTTATCGTTTTTCATTAGGTATCTATGACTTATGAGTTGATATATATGATCATTAATTTACAACCGATTTATCTTTAATGATATCAAGTGCATTTTTAACATATTGTGCATTGTCTTCTGCGAGCTTATAAGTTAAATTGCAAAATTTAATTTATTACATCGGTACGACAATATTAAGAAATATCAATACGTAACCGTGGTGTGCTATTTCTTTTAAGACGATGTGATAACCTCAACATTTTACATATTATACGTATTTTAAATTAAGATTAATTGAGCTTTGTCGCTATTGATATAAATACTTCAGCGATGACCGCCCGCCTTTTTTTCGTGACAGAGCATTCATTGAAATATGCAACGAATGTGTATTTACTGGCGAATATGTATATACGGTCAAATGTTTGAAGTACAATTTTAGTAATGAATTCCAAATAGTATGATTCGTCGAGATCACTTACAAAAATTAAAAAATGTGAAAAGAAAAAAAATATGGAAACACATACAAATCCGGGCTCTGTAATGTGAACATTATCAATTTGTTTTGAATAATGAGTAATAATTTATCCAGAACTATAAAGACGAGGTTAGGTATGAGTCAGGAACTGTGATAGCGGTGCGGGGTAATTGTATCTGTGACGTAATCGATAGACCACCACGGATTTGTTATCATAAATCTAATAAATAATATTAACGAATATTGGATTTGGAACTGTTTTGATATAGCCATATAGGAACCATGACACAAAAACAATATTGTATTAACTAATTAAATCAAATGAAAAAAACGTGTTGCAATTTAAAATTGTAGTGTTTTAACATAATCCTTGGACATTGGACCATCTACACTTAGCCTACAATACAAATTATTTCGATTAGAAGCTAAGCAAAAGCTGTATACAATTTTATAACTATACATAGCTGATAAACATAGGCGTGTCTACGGGTCTTGCCTGTCATGCACAGGCATGACCTGCGAAATTTGATCTAACTTACATTATAAATTGCGGTACATAATAATATAAATGTTTTTTCTTAGATTCTGATATTATATTAAATTAAAAAAAGTAAAACTGATTTAATCATTATTAGATAATAATGATAAAGCTCATTAAAAAATTTGGAGGTCATATCCTTAAACCGAAACCTAATTTTTTTAGGGGGTGATGAGGGGTGCAGAAACCTACCCCTCCTGAATATGCCACTGCTGTGCATGACCTGCAAATAAGGTCTGGACACGCCTATGCTGATAAATCATACGTTTTTTAGTCTATTATAGAAAAAAGTAAATTGTTATAACATGCATATTATTCTTATAATATAGTAGAAACTTAATATAGAAAAAAAATATATGAACATATTATATAAAACTAAAATAAAAAAAAACTTTAATACTATCAGTCTTTTTAAAATTCGATATTATCAATTTGCAATTCTCGTTGCATTCATAATGTCTGTCATTATGTGTGCTGTTGCATGCTGCCGAAATACGAGTAGCTTGAAAGTAACAAGAAATCTTTTGAAAGATATTTCTTACCATACGTCCATACCTTTCGTAAAGAAACAGATGCAGAGCATTGAAGAGAAAACTTTGATTTTAAAAATAAAATAAGCAGAAAAATTTAACTCAAAGTCAGCTCATATTTGTTCTGAAACTTTTAATGCTGATGACTTTCTGAGGAATTTGCAAGCTGAACTTTCAAGTCTATAAGACACAATTGAAAAATCTTCTAGGTGTAACAAAAATCCTAGGCAAGAAATTTAATTTTTAAGTCTTATATTTGTTTTTTATTGTTATCATGATACTATAAATTATTCGTATATTTAACTAATAATACTTTTCATTATTTATCAATTGCTTTAGTTCGGATACATTTAGCTGTTCCGTCAATAAAACTGCGAATTATACCATGTATTAATGATGTAAATAATCCCCGTGGGCGTGAATAGATTTAAGAATTAAATTCACTAGTTTCAACGCAATTAGATAAATAAAAACTTAACGCATAATAAATGAACATTTTAATAATTATAAGTTCAATTAATAAATTCATAAAAATATAAATAATTATGTTCAAATATTGTGCAGAAACGCTTTCAGTTTTTATCGATCGTTAATTATTATTGTTACACATACCTATGTTCTTATTGATAATGCCATATTCATAGTTTTAATTGATTCCCAATATACATTCTGCACAACAGGCCGCGAAAGCATGCATCAATATGACATGGGCAAACATAAGTACTTATAGAAATAAAATAACTAGTAAACACTCAAAAAACATCACTTTAGGAGTATTTCACTTTTGTTTTGTATGGAAAATATAATGTGATATATTTTTTCAAAAGTTATCATAATTGTTTTTATTTTTTTCATACAGCCTTTGGACCTATAGTTGGATTCTTGCCTACGTTAGCAAGACAATTAGGATACTCGGTAACGGCTTACGGCACTATTATGATGGTCATGTCAATAATATCAACGATATTGGTACCGCTGACGGGAATCATTGTCGATAAATTCCGCGTGAAAAAAATATTATTCTTAACATCTATAATATTATTAGCTGTGACATCGTTTTTGTTCTTATTCGTACCCAATCTACCATCAGACCAATACATCGAGTTAGAGTGCAACGCGCACACAGTCTTCACAATATCTAACGAGAACGATCTACGTACTACGAGCAACAAAACAATTTTCACTGGATATAACATTGATGAACCAATAACGTGTAAGGTGAGACACGATTATCAGCACTAAAAATTTATCATAGACTATATATATATTACGTATGCTGTCATACTATTATCAACTATTAATAATGAATGTCTTCAAGTCAAATTATTCGTTTAAGCCGTTTAAGCCGTTTAAGGTGACCACAGCGTAGCTTATTATGAGTAAAAAATAGGCATTCTATGTTATGACAGGGGTGGGCAACCGGCATGGCAATTCTCGTGATATTTTGGTCAGGCCCGCGTTATATTTTAAAATTGAACACTCTGAAGTTTGAAATAAATTACGATTTGATAAAATGTTGAGAAAACATTTACCTATATTCTATAAATGTCTAAATGTCTAAGTATGACATGTCCGTACCTTATACTTATTTTGTTATATCAAGAGTTGTTAACATCGTGTTGTATACGTTGTGTAATTCGGTTGTAGTTTTAGTTTTCGTTTTCTGGACAGCTAGACTTTAAAAAACTTGGAAGTGGCCCTCTTGTCATTTATAGTTGCCTATCCCTGATTTATGACAACAAATCGTGTATATGTGTGACAAGTATATCATTGGTGTGTGTCCTAAACGCTTTTAAAATCCTTGTACTGCTCTATTATTTGGTCAGTCCTGGATGTTGAAGTACAATGCATATATGCCTGGGATCTGATTACCATTACTGATAATTGGAAGTTCGAAGTGCGCCGAGCAGAAATTCCTCAAGTTTTGTGCAATTACTTTAAAAATCAAATGTCACCCCCATGATGACTCTCCTGTTCTTCGTGCTCTTAACTTAAAACTTTAAGCTCACCAAGGGAAAGCTAGTAATCTTGTGTTTTAATTCAATATTATTAACTCTGATATAATAGATGCTTCAGCATTATTGACCAAAATTATAATTATTATTTTATTATTATTATTATACCAATTATTATCCACCTCACAACCAACACCGATTCCATTCTGTCCTACAAATGACTACAAGAATGGTCTAATTTATATAATTGCCAACGGACCAACGAGAGGACCCGTCATTCCTCATATGGTTTATCAAAACTTTTTAACTATTGTTTGTTTGTGATTGTGAATATTTTTTAACTTAAATAACTAGATTGTAGTGTTCGATTTGTTTTGATGTATTTCGAATTTAATATTAATCGTTTTTCACAATAAATAAATAAATAAATAAAGACAATTCTTAGCTCGTATTTTGCTTTTTGGATTTTTCAGCACAAGTAAAATATCGGCCATTTAATAAAAAAACAAAACAAAAAAATCAACACAATAAAGTGTTGGCTTACGTACCATAAATTCTGAAAACATGTCATGTACAACAAATGAGAACTGTAGTATAATAAGTATACAAGCATATAGCAAGTACGCGTATCACTTCAGTCATCATAATTATCTATACGCATTGTAATTTCTGACAAATATTAGATCTTGTAAGTAATATTATTATTGGGGATCGTTAGCTCGATTGTCGTGAAGATAAGCCGTCTCATGAAAATCTAAATCAAATAGAAGATTCATCGCACTCTTGTGATGAATGGATGGCGACTGACAATAATAATGATTTCCGAAACGAGTACAAGCAAATCGTCGTTACATTCAAACTGAAAGACACGGAACAAGTAATCTACCTACCACTGCATCATGTTATACTGGTGTAAACCTGGGATTTGTTATAGTACTGTTATTGGTTTTAGATGAACACTTCGTACATTTTTCATATATTGTCTGCCCAAAAGAACGGTACGAAAATACTGCCGACCTCGTGTCAATGCCGTTTAAAACAGTTATGCCGTATCGATTATTGTTCGAACAACATAATAACTGATTTAACCAACACTACGACTTACAAGGGAAACATTCTTATTTTATATCAGTTTTGGATATTTTTTTCTATATTAAGCGTGTACTTTATTTGTGCTTGGTCATCACATTTACTCACAAATACTATTTGCTTGGATACATTAGGTAAAACATATCAAAATAGTAATAACAACAACAATAATATTAATAATAATAGGAATAGTGATAACAAAAATGAATTTGCATTTATTTTGTTATTAGGTAACAAGTCTGAAGATTATGGAAAGCAAAAATGTTGGGGATCAGTCGGTTGGGGATTTTTCTTTATATTTATCGGATGGCTTGTGGATGTGTTCAGCGTCAATAAAAAAGACAAAGATTATTCGCCCATTTTTTACTCTTCTGTTATACTTTCCCTTTGTAATTTTTCTGTTTCCACTAAGATAAAAGTAAGTCACTTTTCTTTTTAAGTTTGTAGCCCTATACTTTTGTATATAAAATATAATGATCAATGTCTAATAAAAATAACAAAAATCACAACATTTACCTTCTCTTAAATATATAGGTCATCGAAACAAAAAAATCCAATGATAAATTCAAAACCATGTATGGACTGTTTACTAAACATACCGTAATTGCATTTTTAGTTTGGTCAACGTTTAGTACATTTTTTCATACAATCATAACACATTATCTTTTTTGGTAAGTAAATACCAAGTATAAAAATAATACATACTATAACTGTTAATGACACATAGATATACAATTGAATGAATTAATTAACTACAGCAATTCTTTTAATAAACTTTAACTTTACTGAATAGTTAAGTACACATTTTCAAAACTATTTGTTCAGTTAAGTTTAGTTTACTATTTTCGAAAGAAATTGTTCTACTGAACTATACTTTATTCCAATCACCACTCATATATAAATTAGGTCTCAACTACTGCACTCCTTACTGCACTCTTTCTGGTTGTGGTAAGACCATTTGCCACTTCCAGCTTTTACCGCTAAACTTTCCTTCCCTCGCACAACATACATAGAATATATATATTCCACCTTTTATCCTCTGTTAACCTCAACCTTTTCTACAAAGACACTGCGTAAACTTCCCTTCAATAATTTTACACTTTACAATATTTTTACTCAAAGAAACCCTCAATTCTTGACTATAGACCGGTCTAAAAATGTATTTGTTTGAACTTTATATCTTATCATTTCTGTCATCAGCATACACTACCCCCCCCCCCCCCATCAAAATGGTACCTAGTTAATTACCAATATAAATTATTACTATTTGCCTTTGTTCTATATGTAATTCTGTTCGTATGTATAATTAATACAATAATTGATGTATAATAATTAATGTCAGAATTTCAATAAAAAAAATTAAAATTAAATTATTCAATTTACTTACTTTTATTCAGGTACATGGAGGATTTAGTTGTGGAAAATAATGACGACACGCAACAAAAGTGGTTAAAAACTCTCCAAGGTTTAACTCAAGGTGTCCAATGTTTCGGTGGTGAAATACCATTTTTCTTCTGGTCCGGTTGGATTATTAGAAAGATTGGTCATGTTAACTGCATGGCTTTGGCGCTGGGAACCACGGCTATCAGAATGTATCTCTATACAGTGATTTCGAATCCAACTTGGATCATATTAATAGAAATATTGAACGGCGTGTCGTATGCATTAGGATTGGCGGTGAAAATGTCGTACTCAAAAATCATGTCACCTCCAGATACAATGAACTCTGTCATAGGATTTCTAGGATTGTTCGACCTCATTGGTATGTTTTATTTTTATATTTAAATGAATGTAGTTTACCCTCACTTTGATTATTATTATGCTTACTCGTATCGCAGGAAATTTCAGTCATAAAGCGAAATAATCCTTTTTTATAAGACTGAACAAAATACGAATTCTAGTATAAAATATACCACACTACGACAGTGATTCCTTATTTTCTGTAAATAACTGTTAAAATACTAAGGTCTCAAAAAAGTAAGTGTTCTTAATACCTATATAAAAAAGAAAATTGGATGGATATTTAAGTGTGTAAAACTATAAACAACATTAGAAGAAAAAATTTCAAGTAAAATAATAACTTACTTTAGTTAATCTTGAGTTATCTAGTTACTTAGTGACAGTAAGGCTGGGCATAAACGAGTTAAAAAGTTGAAGTTAAAATTAGGTCCTTTAGGTCCCAAATCTATACTGACTTATTATATAACTATGAATAACAACTAAATTACATTATATAAATAAGGAAAAATACTAAATAGGCATTACTTGGTTTTAAATTTTAACTACAGTGACTACATATTTTATTTTTATGTTTTATCTATTATCGACAATATAAATTAGTTATAAATTTATATTTATTAGTTATAATAGTTTTCGGTATTATTTGTAGAAACCCGATTAGTTTTAATTTTATTAACTCTAAAGTGATAATAAGAAACTAAAAAAGTAATATCCCACAAAACAAAAAATATTTGTTTCTAACAAAATTTTCAAACAAATTGTACCACATAAAAATACATTGTCACTATATTGGTATTTAACAAATAATAAAATTAATAAATCATGAATATTGATGTTTTAAATTGCTCATTTATTATTTCTATGATGATAAAATTTAATGATTTTTCCACGGTGGGTAATTATTTTTATATGATTTTAAAATATTCATCCATTAAATGGTAAAAAAAGACTTTACTCAAGTTCATATATTATTCATTTTTTTCAGCTTAACCCTTAACTAAGTTGAGTCAATAAACATTTTTAAAATTTTTAACAAAAAGTTTTTTTTTAATTTTATTTAACTGAGTTACAACAAAGTCAATAACATTCCCAGCCTTATTATTTATTTGTCTCATTTAGAGTTTTTGGTATTAATTATTTAATATGAGAAATACAGCAATTTCATGTTATATACAATGGAATGAGACGATTTGCGGTTAATAATATTATGATTGTAATAATACAATTATATTTCTTAAAGGTATAGCAAATAATATTGTTTATTAAATGAGATATTACATACACAGTATTTTTATTTTATTTTAAGTAACATTTTTTATTACAAATTTGTTTATACTTAGCAAATTATATTTTTTATTTTTAACTCTATCTTTTTTACGGTCGACATGGTCACGTACCGAAGTGTAATTTCGCTGAAGCGTTCGCACCGATACGAACACGTTGAAACGCCCAGCTAGATCCTTTAATATATACTCTAAGGCCCTCCTCACACGGAGATACTAAAAAAAAACTGCAATCGCCTAGGTACTAGGAGACTGGGCGACTAGGCAACTGCGCATGTGTATTTGAATGGCGACGTTCAGACGGCGCTACTAAAGTCGCCGCGACTGATAAACTGACGCGACTAATTAACTGGCGACTAGACATGCCGGTCTCCACGCCACTTTGGTTGATCTAGTTGCTAGTTAATTTTTATTTCGTGAAATAGTAAAACAGTAAAATAGTATAACATGGATCAAAATTTTAATATAAATATCAATAATAATATCAATAGTCTTTCTTCCGGGCACACACATTCCCTCATATTAGTGTCTGTGTAATGAACAGCAGTACAAATAATTTCTTTTAATTGAAGGTAAGTTTCTTTTCTCATTCTGTATAATGCAAGAAATCGGGAGTCACTATCCTGTAATTCCTTAGCAGCAACAAATAGTCTGCAGTTAATATTTTTTTCAATATAAGGATTGATCCAACATTTTCTTCTGCGTTTTTTTAACTGGTGTTTATAGTAATGATAAAGAATAATTTCTTCATCGCTACTCGAATCACTACTAGACATTATAAAAAATGTATTTATTTTATTTTATTTTAACTGTATAAATATCAATGTACACAAATAATACGAAAAACTGAACTGTACAGTCGAAATCGTAGGGCGACACTAATTTAAAAATTTAGTTTGCTGTGTGTGAAGATAACCGGCAACTATAGTTGCCTAGTCGCCCAGTCTCCTAGTACCTAGGCGATTGCAGTTTTTTTTTAGTATCTCCGTGTGAGGAGGGCCTAATAATATTAGACTGTCATATTTCGTCATCAATGGCGATTCACCGTATGCGTTTCCTCGAAATATATACTTTGTTTTCTAATCCTTAATTATTATTTATCACCCACGTCTACCATTGTAATCAATATATTTAAACTTTATAGGTGATTCTCTAGGTAGTTTCCTGGGCGGCTATTTATTTGGCTTATACGGAGGACTGTGGTCGTTTCGGTTTTTCGCTTATGGTTCGGCTTTGATGTGCTGTTTAAACATATTAACCAATTGGTTGGGAGTCACTAAAGATTTAGAAACTACAAATGTTGATACAACGTTAGAAAAAGCCGAAGAAAGTGAAACCAATGTTACTAATAAGCAAATGTGATATGTACGTGACTGATGTAAATAGACTTGGAGCATAAATTGTAGAAGAAAAATAAAGAATGGATTCTTAGATGGTTCGAGACTGTGCAGTCCAGACAAACCACAGTAAATTATTTCATTTGCAAATAATGCCTTGGCTGTGCCTGCGATATTTTCAACGCCGCAACAATTGAGAACATAAGATATGCATTGCATTCCCATTTCCCAGAGGCTTACTTAGGGGGACTTATAACTACTATTTTATACTTTTGATTAATATAAATAGGTAACGTAAAATTAGTTACAGAAAATCTTTAGACGATAAATAAAAGATTACCATTACAATTTACAATTTTACCTTTATACCTAATTTATCAATTGACTATTATTATATATAAAATATAAATTCTGATAATATTTATAATGGTAATACATTTTATATATAACGTCGGTAATTAGTAATTACTAATTTTATCACGACAGTCCTCAGTTTTTACTTCCACAAAAAATTGTGTTTTATGATTTTATATTATTTTATAATGATGATGTGACTACAGAATTAATCGAACGAGTAACTTCGTTGTATTTGAATTGGTTATCAAAAGTATATTGTATGGTATAATATATGGTATAATATAGGTAAATCAGTGTTTATGTTTTAAGATGGTTTTTATTACTTCCGGTACATATTAAGATAGGTTCTTTAAATTTTCATAGTAAGGTTGGCTAAGCCAAAGTTTTACAAAAAAAAAAATATATGTATAACCAACCATTGGACTTTTATTTACTTAATTTAATAATAATTATAATTATAATTATGTATATATTTATATATATTTATACAAAATTATAATTATAATATGTATAATGTATATATTATATTTATTATGTATAAATATATTATATAATAGTAAATAATTATACAGTCTAATATATCAAGTCTTTACGGTTAATATTTTTAGATCAAAAAAAAGCGAGGCCCCTAGGTCGGTTGAAACTCCACGGCAGCGTGAGTTACAAGAGCAGACTAATTATTCTGCTATATTTGTCTTTTAAATTTGAAATCAATATACCATTGTTACCGAACACATGTTTCTGAGTGAAAGAGGTCGGGAGGATAAGTTTATGATGATTATATTTATAAAAAAGATAACTTTTAGTCAGGAATCCATACATTAAATACAAAGTCTTAGTTGTCATTTTATCTAAATTTAAAATACCTATAAATATCATAACAATAGTTGAAATCTTTTGAAATTTTGAAATGAAAAAAAAATGACCTCTCTATGTATAGCATCAACTAGACAACATTCGGGAACAAAAACCTACCCTGAAGTTGTTTATAGGATAACGTTTATTGGAGATCAAGTCGATGACGTACACAAAGAAAAAAAAACACATCATGGTAAAATTAATTCACTCCTAGGTTCACTCAGAATCTTTAATAACTAGTATCGTTTCGAAGTCTCGTCAAAGCATAATGAAACATTCTATCGTCGGATTTCCCCTGTAAATATCACGAGAAAACAGGAGACCGATTTGCTCTAATGTTTTACAACGAAAGCAAAATAAAATTAAAAAATAAAAAAAATAGGAGACCTCCATCATTTGCCGTGGGATAGAACGAACACCCTCACAATCACTCACCAACACCTCATGAAGACAGAAGAACCACCAGTCCCGGCTGTGATCAATTTGCGTCAAAATTGACCAAAACATAAGCAACATGTGTAATTTTCACGATCATTTTTCAAATGCGTTTGTAATTTGCACCAAAATTAAAATCGATTATTTTTTCGATATTAGATATTGAGGAGATATAATATAATATATGTATTATAAGATATTATTTTTGATACAAATTAATTTAAAAGTCTCATACAAACAAAGTTAGTCAATTTAAAAAAAAGTACATGTATAATAGTAGGTATATTATGTGGCAAGGGCCGCATTCCGCACAACACTGAAATCGTCTTACCGCACAAGATTAACATACCATTTTTTTTTGTCACGCCTCCTATCTTCATTGCTGTGGCAACAGTAATAAACTAATAAGTATCACAATCATCATGACACCACAATCTGTTTGTTGCCTCGATTACATATACGCCAACACATGAACATTGAAAATGAAAACGTGTAGTGGGCGTGTCGCTGACTTTCGCACGACGCGTTCATTAACAAAAATTAAAAGGACTCTTGTTTTAAATAATAGAACAATCTTAATTTAATATAAAGAAAAAACAATATAATTATAAATTAATAGCGAAAGATAAAATGTATAAAAAGATCGGCGGCGGATGTTGTTCGCGTGCGTGAGACGGTACGGCGAGAAGTGTCGGAACGCCGAACGGGGAGGTGACCAGGGCAAGAGGAGAGCCAGCCATCGCTTATTGCTAACCACTAAACGTTAACGCTGGTCTTTGGTGACGCGCCACCGGCCGGTGACCGGGGGTATGACAAACGTGTCAATTAGGGGGGGGGATTCTTTAGCAGTGGACTGCCACATTACTACCCCTCTACCCCCCCCCCACCGAAATTGTGTTGGCTTGTAATGGAATGGGTAGCGTACGAATGTTCAGCGAGTGGGTCGTCTCTGACGATGAATGCCGGCTTAAGTCGATCCGCATGGCTGCACAGTTGAGTTGGTACGAAATAGGAGTTGTGGTCTGTTCCTTGTGCGCATCTGAGCTGAGCCATCGAATCTCGTAGCAAGGTTACTAATAGTCGTCTGACGCCAGTTCATGCAGGGCGTGGTGAAACAGCTCACTATGCAGGCAAAGGGTCGTGCCATACACCACTTCTACTGGTGCTGCGCCATCGACTTGCTTGATGGTGCTCCTGAGCGCTAGCAAAAGGATCGGAAGATGTTGTGTCCTTTTTCACGGTGACTTTTGTGCAGCGAGAGTCACCTTGAGTGTCTGAGGTAGATGTTCGACCATGCCATTCGATTGGGGATGATATGGTGAATTCGTAACTTCTGCATCAGCACCCCCAGTTTCCTCAGATCCCTTGATTCGACCCTTGATCAGTCGTGATGTTATCAGGCACGCCGAAGCGCGCGATCCAATGTGTCACGAGGGTAACGGCGTGGCCAAACATTCGGCCAACGCGTAAAACGGTCGACGCAGGTCAACAAGTACTTGGCGTTGTCGGTGATCGGGAGGGGGCCGTCGTATAGTCAATACATGGATACGACCGAAACGCCATTTTGTGAATGCGAACGGCGTTAGAGGTGACGCAGTGTGGTGGTGGACCGATCGGTTGTTGGCGACGTCTAAATAAACAGGGCCACTTGCTGTTTGGCGGAGCTGGAGTTGGAGGGAGGTCCTGATCGCAACAGAGAGGATATTCTGCAATTCCGAGTTGTTCGATTAATCAATTTCCTTTTGATCCAGATCGAATGGTCCTGCGCTAAAGCCAACGGGAAGAAATTTCTTCAATACGGGTGTCTCGCGTATCATGCTCGGAAACTTTTGGAGCGCTTACTTCCTCAAAGAGAGGGGAGTTTCTGTTCGTTTTTTTTTATGTATTTTTCTTACCAAGCATTGAAATCAAAAATTAGAAAAGGTGTAAATTTCATACGGTTTACGACTTTTTTGTGCTATTTACAGCCATTTGAAATTTAAGAGTTTTTCCTTTTTTTTTCCGTAAAATATCAATAATAAGATTTTGAAATTTTTATACAATGTTTCTTGTACTTTTTTCTTATTAATTTGAAAAAATCTTAAAAATCTGTAACCAAAATTTTCATAAATAATCGTTTGAAATCAAAATGTTGATAAAAATAAATAAAAATCACAAAATCCACTTTATTTTTCGTAATGGATATGGAAAGCTTACAAACATTTCAATATCAATATGAAAGACTTCAAAATCCATAACAAATATATTACATAGCTTAAATGTATGAGAAAAGTTGCTGTTTCCAGCGAACCAATAAAAAAAAGCGTAAAAAATGTTATAAGCGGTTAGAAGATTATATTTTAACGAAATTGGATGTTTCCGCGGAATTGATTAAATAGTGTTAGTTATTTAATCATAACTCAAAATATAATTAGAGCGACTTCGTATTTGTACAGAACACGTATATAATCATTTTTTTATAGATGACAATTTAAAAAGATTATAATAATTCTTATGCTATTTATAGGTATTTTAAATTTAAATAAAATAGATAAAATGACAATCAAGTCTATATATTTTTTTGTAGGGATTCCTGCTTAAAAACTAGTCTTTGTGCTTTTTTATAAACATGAACATTATATAATGACTCAGAATAGTGTTTTCGAAAGCAATCTACAATAATACAGTAGTATTATTCACCCAACTGTGTAACTCACTCTATCATGGAGGGTCACCCCTTTTAAAAATGTAACAAACAATGTCGGCGTCTAAGTATATTTGTTTTTATGTTTACCACTACTAGTCGGGACACAACATTTCGTCGACAATACTGTTTGCGACAAAGTATTGGAAACAAAATTATTAAACATGTACGAAACTTTGTCGGTAACAAATGTATGCGACAATGTTTCCTTTGTGTGGACAAGGCTATAGGTAGGTATATCATATAAGTTTATTATCAATAGCGTTATAATTATCTACTGGTAGACAAAAACGCTCTCAAAGTTAATTTTATTAATTATATAAGATCATTGTTTAAGTATGTCCTTATCGAACCTTATAGTTGAGTATTGTCAATCAATTTCAATATTAGCGTGTCTGCAAAAATCTTATATAATATTTGAGTATGATTGTCATGGTATCTATTATAGATTATAATGTATAATAATGCTTATAATATAATGATCTATCTGCGAAAACATGAATGTCAATATTATAGTGAACTCGACTTTACATAGTTTGAAACAAAGTGTCTGATGACTTAAATTCCGTAAACAGTTATAGTAGAACTTGTATGGTAGTGTACTACTAACTCTATGTTCAATGCATTTTGATTCACAATAAATGTACTATTATAATGCTCTTTATACTACACATTTATTAATTTAATTGATGAGATAAACACGACATTACTTGTGGTGTTTTTGGTGGAACGTCAAGAATTTTGCTGGATTTTTATATATTTTTGAAACTATTTTTTTTTATATTTAAACTAAAACTTTAAAGATGTTTAAAATAGAAGTGAATAAAAAGTTATTGCCGCTTAAATTAAGTTACTTCCTTTTCTTAGGATGTGAGTATATTTATTAATTTACGTTTATCTTTATTTTTTATTTAATTGCAACTTTGGTGACACAATATTATTTCAATAAACAATAGTATTACATTTTAAACATGTTAATTATACTATATTTATTATATAATGTTCATTTTACTCAACATAATATGTATTATTATATAATGACCTAAAAACTGTAGGTCTAAATTTCATAGTAGATTATAATATATTTTTACGGATAATTTATAATTATTATAATATAATGAACACGAAAACAATATTTTTATGCACAAACATAAATCAAAATAAAAACAATCTCATCATTTTAGTTTAATATAAATTAATTATTTTAAAACCTAAAAATATGTTGATTATTTGTAAATATGTATAATACTTGAAGAGCTATGGTTGGAACATATTTATAGTTTTAAAGTATTATGGAAAAAACCTGTAATAATCTATAAATAATCTTAGGAAAGTGCAATATTTTGTTCTTTTAGATAAAAATCAATAAAAGAAAAAAATCTCTACGATGTAAAAAATATTCTTTGAGATATTCTAGTTTCCTGAGGATAATTTGTTCTCCTTTAGGTGACTGTTTAGGGTACAACAAGATTGAGTATACCTTTTTTATCTATTTTTTGATGGCACGCTGAATATTTTTAAATATTATAAACATTGCCAAACTTCTTTTATTTTATTAAATGAAAAGATATATATAGTTATATTTTTATTTTATTTTGAATTGTGTCTTTGTTCACTATTTTGACTAGAAGGATTGCTCTGATGTATACAAACCTGGTACTTTTCTGAAAGAAAATTTCGTAGAGTACTTCGAAGAGGTCATGTTTTGAATTTCTCAATAGTTTTCCAATGAAATGAGAAAAACTGACCAAAAAAGTGCAAAAAACTTCAATCGAGATCGAGAATAGAAACATTTGATTGGTGTAATATAACAATTAATCGTAGTGACTCGAAATTTAGATATGTCATCAATTATTCGAAATTATATCGGTATCAATTAAATTGCCTTCAGGGACTTGTTTTCGAATCGAACTACATTTTAGATGCAAACTTTTAAAAAAAGTGAGACTTGCAGCAATAATATATATCTGTATCTCGCTCGACTTAAGGGCTAGGAGCAGTGGCGGTGCAATGCGGTTTTATTAAAGTAACTGCTCAATAACCAAAATGGAGTGGGTGGTTTTTTTTTTGTGACAGAAAATTTTAATACATAATTTGCACAGTTAACATAATAGTATATTATTTTCTTTGGACTAGTTCATTATAATATTTATGTACACTACAAGTAAAATTGAATTGTAATAATTATTTGTTTGATTTCAATTTTTATAAATCATAGATAACCATATTACACATTGTACAATGTACGGATTATTACATGAGTACGTAACATTGTAATTATACGTAAAATCATTATTCATTATTAAATATTCATACGAATAACTGCTTCATGGGAAAATAAATTACTCGCCACCACTGACTAGGAGTATCACTCTTATATACATATTTAAGTATATGAGACATATACATAAATATTATAACAATCTCGATTAGAATCTATAATTCACATTTGAAAATCGGCATATGCGACGGTCGGTGTATAAATTGTACCAAATAATAAAAATAATTAATATAAATTCGGCTCTTTTCTTCCCAATTTTCGTTTTTTCCCTCTTCATTCATCTCACCCGACACTCATCATTAATTGTATCCTTAACGCTGTTTTCCGCAAATAAGTGATACTTTCTTATCCTAATGTCTATGATATTGTAGTTTTTTAACCAATTAAATTATATGCTTTTTCTTTGCTGTAATATCTATTATTATATGATAAAACTAAAAAAAAGGCTCTTTAAAATTATGCATTTATACGTCATAATTTGCATAGACCGTTTTGTTTGTACTGAAATTATATCTAAAACTAAGTAGGTAATATTGTATTCAAACAAATATTAAATAAATTTCACTTGAAGATTAAAAATAAATCCTATTTAACAATGCATAAAAAGTAATGTTATATTACATACCGCAATGATTGCTTTTATCGCTCGTTTTTATTGACGTTTATTTATTTAAAGTTTGGTATATTAATTGTTCATTTGAAGTAAACACATATTTGATTTATCTTTCAGAATGTTCAATTTAATATTTATTTTCTGTCCATAAGCTTAAAATTATTTTAACATAATATATTTATAGGCGGGGAAGGGGAGGCATGATCGATGCACCACCGGAATTTTATGAGCTCAACGTTACATTATTTTATTTTATTTTATTTTATTTATTTACGCCGATCGGCTATTGCATATAACAATTATAAATATTACAGTGACAATAGTGAAATACTACCAAAGATCAAAATTGTTTTTATTTGATGAGCGCATGGCTCTAGTTAAAGGATCATTGGAGAGAAAATTTGAGCGTGAAATTGGGAGGTGAAATGGTGCATGGGATCTAGAGTTGAATTTAGGAACTCGAATATTGATACGTTCCAATAGCCGGGACGAATCAGTCTTAACACAAAGATTATTTAAGAATATTTGGTCAGTACTTGTCCGCCTATGTTCCAAAGAACTTCTGTTTAAAAAGTCGATGACCGGTTAATAATTGTGTTGAGATTATAATCAGTTGTGGAAAGAAAGGGACGTTTATTAAAGTTGTCAAACAAATGCAAGGGTTTTACTGTAAATCTGAAAAAAGTCTGAGGTGGGTGTTAAAATCGTAATTGTAACAATATTATATATATTATGAAAATTATACTCACCTTTCATCCACCAAATCCACCGTGAAGTTCCCCTCGTACAGTATAATTTGTTAAGAATTCATAATTATTAACTTAATAAATGTTATTTATTTTTATTTAGACTTAAAACTGAAAAATTGAATGAATTTGATTGCAGTACTAAACTCCATCATTAATGTTGTTCAATAAATATCTCTTTCTTTTAATGATTTTATTTTTCTTAATTAGGTCTTGGACCGATTTACGGATTTTTGCCCACAATAGCTAGACAATTGGGATACTCAATAAAAACTTACGGCACTACAATGATGACGATGTCGACTTTGAACATGTTAATGCTACCCATTTTTGGCATCATATTTGACAAATATCGTGTGAAAAGAAAAATGTTTTTGTTGTCAATCACTATAGTGTTATTTGATTTAATAATCTTTATGTTCATACCGAAAATAACGCCAGAGCCAACCGCGGAATTAATATGTGACTCGAGAGTTATCTTAAGGGTAAACAACGATGATAAGCACAACAATAGCATTTTCGCCAAGCAAAATATTGACGAATTGATCACATGTCAGGTGAGATAACATCTAACAATAACACAAATTATAAGATGTTTTTAATATGTTTATTTAATTTAATTGCTGTATTAATTTGAACACAACGTGTCAAATGCCTACCTAATCTCACTCTTTATTAATTTTAGTTTTTGATTTTTAATTTCTGTTTTCAATTTCTACACTATCATTTCGGGTTCTAAGAAATTTGGGTGAAATGTATGTAACGAAAGATATATTTCGCCAAAATAACATTTTACCCAAAGCACACTTAGTAACAGAACGGATATTTTGACGAATGGACATCTAGGCGAGTTTATACTTTGGTGAATAAAATATATTTTTATTTTTTAAAAAAAAATTTATAGTTTACAACAAATTATAAATTATTGGCAGATGAAAGAATTCAAGGGCGGATACAGACGTCCTGGACGGGGGAAATAAATTAAAATTAATAAAATAAATAAATAGGAATATGCATAGGAATGGTTTTATAATTAATCGACATAAAAAAATTAGTTGTATACAGAAATCTGTCATACTGTCAACAGAAATACTGGTGATGAGTCTTATTGTTTTAGAATACACCAAATTTTAATTTTTAATGTAAGACTTAATCAAAATTGAAATCAATACCTAACAAACCATTTAGAAAAAACATTTTGATCAACTTTTAAATCACTTTTTTTTTGTGAATGGGGAGGGGCAACTACCCATATTGCCCACCTCTCTTATATCGGCCCTTGTGACATTCTGCTTAATGATTATTGTCTAAGACCAGAACAGTTTTATCCGTATAATTTGCCAATTATTGTCACACCTTTTTCTTTGTTTTTAATATAATTTTCACAGTGTAACGGAGTAACAGACTTCTACTCGTACATTATCACAATGTTCATTATTAAAATGAATCCGAAACATTATATATCACTTCAAAATTGTGAAATTACTTTTAATTTGACCAAAACAATACTCACATTTACGTATTGAAACCATTCGCTTAAATGTCCTTTCGTCGAAAATTCATGTTTCCACCAGTGTGAATGTTCATTAAATACTGTGACAATATTTTTGTACACATTATTACAAACATTTCTTATTTGTTTCGTATAGTTAAATTGCCAAGATATCAGTAATAATTGGCCAATAACAACCGATAACGCGCTGAAAAATGTGAGCGAACGTAATGGACTTGACGTGACGTTGACATTTAAAGATATGGAATATGTAAGAATAAACTTGTTTGTTTTTATTTCCCTCTATATTCCACTAATATACGGTGTGTATTTGATTTAGAATGAAAGTTCGTACACATTTCGTGTATCATACGTTCGCATCAATGGTATACATTTACAAACAACTACTTGTCGAAGTGCATTTAAAACGATTTGCAAGATCAACTGTTCTAATAGTGCCCTAATGGACGAAGCTACTGTGAAAACCTATCGGGGGAACGTTCTTTTACGTCCTCAATTTTGGATATTTACCATAACCGTGGGTGTTTTTCTTATGACCGTTACGGTAGAACAATCCGCAACGAACACAATTTGTCTCGACATTTTAGGTTTAGCGTAATAATACGTTACTTCCAGTTCAGTAAAATTGTACACATAGTATGTTGTTTATAGAAAATAGAACCGAAGACTTTGGAAGGCAAAAATGTTGGGGATCCATTGGCTGGGGATTTTTTTCCATATGCATTGGATGGCTCGTGGACGTGTTCAGTGTCGAAAAAAATGAAAAAAACTATTCGCCTGTTTTTTATTCCGGAATCATACTTATAGCTTTCAATTTATTTGTCTCGGCTAAAATTGAAGTGCGCTATCCTTGGTTTCAGAAAATAGCCACCCCATTTCAAATTAATTGCATTTCCACTAATTTCCTGATATTTGCAGGTCAAAGAAACCAATAAGTCCAAAGGTAAATTAAAAAGCATTTGTGGACTGTTTAGTAAGCATTACACGATTGCATTTTACATATGGATACTGTTTTCATCGTTGTTTCATGCAATTGTAACACATTTTTTATTCTGGTAAGTTTATTCGCATAACAATGTTATTGCATTGTTTTCATTATAGAACGTTTTACATTTTCTTTTATTGCTGTGTACTAAAACAACAAACCCGAATTATTAAATGATCTAAAATAGTAAAATATCTCCCGGGCGAGAGCAGATTATTCAGCTGGTTTATTTATAACAATTTTCAAGGTATATGGAGGATATGGTTTCAGAAAATAATGATGACAGCCAAAAGACTTGGTTGAAAACATTTCAAGGCTTAGCTCAAGGTGTCCAATGTTTCGGTGGTGAAATACCATTTTTCTTTTGGTCCGGTTGGATTATCAGGAAGATTGGTCATGTGAACTCCATGGCCTTATCGCTGGGAGCTATGGCTGTCAGAATGTATCTGTACACAATTATTTCGAATCCAGCTTGGATCATATTAGTAGAATTATTGAACGGAGTATCGCACGCGTTGGGATTTGCTGTGAAAATGTCGTACGCCAAACTTGTATCACCCTCAGACGTGTTCAATACGATGATTGGAATCATGTATTGTTGCGACTGCCTTGGTACGTTTAAACATCAATAATAAAATGAAATAAACTCGTCTATAATTTACGGTAAATGGCAATATTGGCCCTGTTTTGATGAAAAACAAATAAAAGGTTGTGAGTTAGTATGACTGTACGATTAAGTTCGTTTTGACTCATAAATGTGTCAGATTTGTTATCAATTTATCGTAATTTATTTAATTGTCTATCGAATGATGTCTTTTAAAATTTGAGTTATCATATTGTATCTATACCGATTTACTATGAAATACAACAATTTAACGTTTGATAAATAAATTCTAATTTTATTGGTCAATCTGCAACTTTTTCGTGCCCGATATAATATTGCGTACGTTATACAGTTATCATTGATCTGAATCGTGCACATTTTTTATCAGATTAAAAATATCTCATTCCAATAAAAAAATGTATTTACAATAAAATCCGTTCCCTACTTATCAATGTTATAATATTATGTTGGCAGATTTGTTTGTTGGCCCTTTTGATCAGATGAAATAATCGTCGATTTATGAGATTCAGCCTATTGTCCGTCATCTATACTTAGCACGATGTGGTGTAATATAAAAATCGCTTTTTAAGAAATTAATTTTTTTTTTATACGAATTAAAAATATTTAACAGTAACTTTTATGAATGCAATGATTAATTAATTTGGGTTATGTGTCAAATAATTGTTGTGTGTGACTCTCGCATCACATTACTTTACACGCGTAACGTTTAGTAGCTCGTTCTAGCATATTGTACATTGCTTGTATACGTTTTTGAAACGACCTACTGCCGAGTGAATAAATCATCGTTTGAAATATTTATATCAATGAATTCATCATTGTACACATGTAAATATGTATTGAATAATTTATATTTAATACTTGGTTTTTACAGGTGAATCTTTAGGTAGTTTACTGGGTGGATATTTATTCGACGCATATGGTGGGTTGTGGTCATTTCGATTTTTTGCCTGTCTATCTACATTGATGTGCGTTTTAAATATACTGAGTAATATTTTTGGATTCACTAAAGAAATGAAAAATGATGATTTCGTCATAGTCAAGATGAAGACCGCAGACCAGTTATAACAATATACCTAATCGCCTTAATTTAAAATGGTTTTATGTTAAGAAATCACTATTATTAAATTAAATTAAAATAAATTATTAATGCTGGGAAAGTGTACTGATTTCCTTCTTGACGTGTTATTTTATTCATCCCATAAAACAGTGTGTTGGTAAATTAGTATAACTATAATATACTGAATGAAAACACGGATCTAAAAATTAAAATAATATTATTTTGAAAATTAGATTTTCCTCGTAGATCTTTCATAACTGAAAAATTCGTTACACTGCGTACATTTTAGCTGTTCCATGCGATCATGGGTACTTAGCAACTCACTGAAAAAAAGTTTTACTGATACTACAAATACGAACGTTTCTGATTGATCGACAAGTTTGTGACCTGGAAGCTCGTATAATTTATGTTAAAAATACAGACCATTTAAATTGTATTTTGTTGCATCTAAGTTCTTCCAACTGATCTATAATATTCGCGTCAAGTCCCGACGGATCTATACACCCGCGACCCGCAATTATAAAACGCGGATATAGGCGTCAACAATTATATCATCAGTAATAGAGAAATGCAGTAAAAATGTCAAGTTTCTACGGCAGCTATTTTTTGAGTTATGACGGGAAAAAATGTTGGTCTTACCGAGAACCGGTAACCCGTAAATGATGCAGTTTTATCGAATTTTTCGTCAACTCTTCTTAATTATTTGAAAAACTGTGAAATGCATGAAATTACTTCCTGTACGTGTCAACTAGACAAAATGTTCTATCAGAAAAATTATTGATAATAGGATTGTATAATATAGTTGGATTATATAATTATAATACCAGTATACTAAACTTATAATTTATAATTATTAACTAGGTTGGAAGTGTAAATTTATAACCTTATCTTTATTTACTTAAGGTCTATAAAAATCTACAATAACATTTGTGTGTATTTTTAACGTTAGCTTGGCTTAATAAACATAAAGTGGTAATACGAGTATATCAGAATTAAAATGTATATCGAATCAATTGTGATAGCTACTTGACTTAGCATAAACCAATGAATGTGCAGTTTCTACCGATGTTATTCAGTATATGAATCAGATCATTTATGGTGAAGTACAATACAATTTGGCTCACATTTAATTTATTATAATAAAAGCTCTTCATTTTACAGATTTATGAATTTGATAAACATGCCATTACACCTATTCGACATATGTTTAGCATAATGCCGAGAATATTGGTCAATATTTAAATTTTAATAATCACTTTTTTGAATAGTTAAAATATAACTTTAAAGATGATTAAAATAGAAGTGAATAAAAAATTATTGCCGATGAAATTGAATTACTTCTTTAAACTTGGATGTGAGTATATTTATTACGAGTAGTTTACGTTTAACTTTATTTTCATTTAATTGTAGCTGTGGTGACAACATTATTTTAATAAACAATTATATTACATTTTAACGATGTGTTGAACTCAACATAATATATAATTATTTAACGAATGACTTAAAAACGGTTTGTCTAAATTGTATATATTATACATTTTTATGGGAAATTCATAATTATTTCACAATATTTAACACCATAGCTGTATTGTTTTTAGCACTAACAAATAAAACCTATATATACATAGGTATAGTTAACAATTTGATCTGATATTATAAATTATTATTAAAATGTATTTAAAACTAAAAGAAATGTAATTATAATATTGGAAAAGCTATAAATGGAAACACGATTGTAGTTTGTAAGTACACCTACTACAGACAAAATCTGGAACGACAATCTTAAGAACGTACGATATTTTGATCATTTTGGCTAACATTCAATAACGGAAAAACAAGTCCTAAAGCGGAACAAGTATATCATGTGATTTTGGGATATTATGTTCTCCTTTAGACTTCAGGAGACTATTTTTTCCGTAGGAAACCACTCAATACAATACCTGCAGACAGATTTGCTTACTGTCAAGCGCCGCTGCGTTATATTCATAGAGTAAATGAAGTTAAGCACCACGTTGAGATAGAAATACTTATAAAATATCCCATAAATTAATGCCGTTGCTGTGGACTAATGTTCAATGTGAAAACCTAAAATAAATTATTTAGCTGGTGTTTATTTGAGACACATTTATTTGATTTTCCCTATTCATTTAATGATTAAATCTTAATCATCAAACTAAAAACTACATCAGCTAAAAATAATTTGTATAGATACTATATTCATTTATAAGATAGTACTGATGTACAATACATAATAATTATAGATGATATATGTATAGTCATGATACATATTTGATATTGATTATGAGAAACACGATGATTTTTTTTTCTTTTACTCAATTAGGTCTTGGGCCAATTTACGGATTTTTGCCCACAATAGCTAGACAATTGGGATACTCAATAAAAACGTACGGTACAACTATGATGGCTATGTCGATTTTAAATATGTTAATGTCCCCGACTACTGGCATCGTCTATGACAGATATCGCGTGAAAAGAAAAATGTTTTTGTTGTCACTCATTTTATTGATATTGGTGTTTATCCTCTTCATGTTCATACCGAAAATAACGTCAGAACCGACCGCGGAATTAATATGTGACTCGAGAGTTGTAGGATAAACAACGATGATAAACACAACACTATAATATATAACACTATATATATATATAGCATATTCATCGAGAAAAATATTGACGAATTGATCACATGTAAGGTGAGATAGCGTTTAACAATCACATAAGTGATTACGTGTCTATTATTTTTATTTAATCGAACTGTTGTTTTCATTTGAACACGTGTCAAATGCCTACCTTATCTTATCCTTTGTTGTTTTTAGTTTTTGATTTTTAATGCCTGCTGTTATATACCATAATATCACCCGGTTCTAGGACATTTCGACGAAATGACACTTAAGAACCTTACACTTTAATTACACTTAAATATTACGTGGAACTGCTATGTTTATTACATTAGATTGTTGTATCAATTTGTACACAACGTATTAATTATATTCTAATCCGATAGTAGATAATATAATAGAGACTAACGGGTTGTGTGTCCCCCACATTTGCAGGTTCATTTGAGTTTTTTTATTAATCTATTAGTACTACTATAATATGATGGCTCCACAATCATGAATAAACAACAATACATTTATTAAAATGTATACAATTTTTATTAAAATGTTATAAATTATATAAGATGTTATAAATTATGATTGGCCAATGACAACCGTTGACGACGTTAACGCTCTGGAGAATGTAGATGATCGCAGTGTGATCGACGTTACATTGACGTTTAATGATATGGAATATGTTACGACGAAACATACACGCTTTTACTACCCTGTGAAATGCTAATAAACGTTATGCTTATCATTTCAGCATGAAAGTTCATACGATTTTCATGTTTTATCAATTCAAATCAATGATACAATATTACTTCCAACTACTTGTCGAAGTAAATTTAAAACAGTTTGCAAAATCAATAATTGTTCTAATAGTGCCCTAATGGACAAAGCAACTTCCAAAACGTATCGGCAAAACGTTCTTATATGTCCTCAATTTTGGATTTTCACAATTACATTGACTTTTTTTATAATAAGCAATTCAGTAAATGATACAACACAAAACATAATTTGCCTCGACCTTTTAGGTATAATATTATCATTGATTATAAATACTATAGATCGCTCACTGCAATACAAAATACGCTGCGCGGAAATTATTTCCGATAGAGCGCGGTAAGGTATTATTTTTGTCTACAATAAAATTAATATTATATTATTTTCTTATCGCCCACCGCATTGTCGTCAAAACCGCCGTTGCACGTGTTGTGTCGATCCGCGACCCGCATTCTCATGTCGAATAATATTATTTGTGCCTGCGGGGCAACACTCGAATCAAACAAAAATCAAAATTAAAAATAATTATAATCATCGTCGATCTCTGGCCGCACGGGCGCAACTAGTTAACATTTTTTTCAATTTTTGGGAGGGCATATTATTTTAAATACAACATATTATTTATAAGCTATTTTTATTTTATAATATACACAAATATTAGGATAACAATTAACATTATAACAACATTTAAATCGTATTGACATGATACAATATGTCGGTACAAATGTACAATAGTACAATACAGATAAAAAGGTAGGTACTACTGGTACTAGTAAAAAAAATGTATGATATTTTAGGTATTTTTATTATAAAAATATCATTAAGCCTATGGTAGTTCTGAGTTATAAACATGTTTTAATTGTTTCGGAATATCTTTAATTTATCTGCCTGTTGAATTTCTTTATTGAGAAGTTTTGATGTAATCCATTTGCATTGTTTATACATTTTGGTTCTGAAAAGTACCTCTATTATGTATATATAATGATCTTTGCACGGAGAGTTTAAAATGTTGGTGTGTTTAATAATTTTGTTGGTAGCATCGTTTACAAGTTGAGTGACTATTTTTTTTCCAATTTTGATGTCTTCAAATTTTCTTTTAAAAATAGCAAGACAAATATTTGATATTGTCAAAAGTGTGGATGAAGGCATTTTTAAACCTTTTGTATTAGTAAATATATTATCAAACGTTTTATAAGTTAATAATAATTGGTTTTTATCATTAGGATCTTTTTCAGTAATCAAATTAGAAAAACAATCAAAGCACTTAAATTTCTCAAGACATTTATTTGCTAAATATCCTGAAAAATAATTAATAAACAATGGAACATGTTTCCAGTGAAGTGGGTATAGGGCTATAGTCTAAAGATATTGAACTGATTTCAGAGGAATTATCGGACTGTAAATTATTTTGTTCGTCATCGATATCGGTTTCTATAAAATATGTGTGTACAGGATCAATTAAACATTCTTTTAAAACATCAATACTTAAATACTCATCGTCATCTTCTTCACAGTTGCATTTATCTGAACATTTGATCAAGCTGTATGAACAGATGCTTCCAAAACAACTTCTTAAAGTGCGAGCTGTTGGATTTCTATTAAAACCATTTTTTTGTCTGATTATTGAAAATAAATTTTCCAACGGATCTTGGGTTAACCGATTAGTCATTAAAAAAATTTATTTTCTGGATATTTTTGAGTCATTTCGATAAGTTCTGACTCGTATAGTTTAAGTAACGCAGTTGAAGTCCAAACTATCCCTGAAAAGCACGGCGGAATACTGGAAAATGATGAAAACTTAATTGCTTAAACTGCCTACGACTTTTTTGGCAATCAAAATAGTCACATTTGCCACCAGACATTTTATTTTTTAAAAAGTATCACAAGAACAAAAATTATACAATAGGTATCAAACTATCGACAACACGACTGAATCGACTATTCGAATGTACAGTTTATAAATTCAAAACAAGTAACTTGAAAATAAATACCTAGTGCATTTGTTTATAAATAGAATATAATACCATATAGTATTTATAATCAATGACAGAGCTAGAACATAACAATTCATAAGTAAAAATAGACAAAAAAAAACATATTTTGTCTCTCACAACAACTAATTTCAAAATTATTATGAAATTAAATATTAATATACACCAATACCTTTGAATGATTATTGATTCTAATTCTTAAATTATTTATTAATGCCCTCTCGGCCACCGAGCAATTTTGATATAAATAACTGTATGTTTTTTTTTTTTTTTTTATTTAGTAACTTGGTGAAAACTAACTGTATGTTAATTATATTTAATAATTATTATAAACAAAATGTTATTGACTATTGGGGTCACAACTTTTTGGTGGTAAATGTATTATAATATACAAATATACCATTTCCCTATACAGGGTTTATTGTTTTTTTACAATAGCATGTAAAGGATTAATATCAGCCTCCAATACTGGAAAAATAATATTCGAAAATGAGTAATTAATAATAAATATTATTTATTTCATCAAGTGTTTGTCAAAAAAGCAACGTGATGCGTAATCATTACGATTGCAAGCAAACGTATCGTTGTTAACAAATAGGTAATAACTAATATTGTAATTTGTAATAACATTATATAATTGTCTACAGTAGTACAGTCTACACTTCGCGATCCGCACACGAGTTTACGTGATATTAATTTATTTTGGTGGGTGGGACTAATAAACCGCACTAGCGATTCAAACGTGAAACGCCGGTACTCATATCCAACTACAGCGGCTTCTAGTGGCAAACGCCGCTGAACAAGCAGAGGATTTTACCCGGCAGTGAGCGATCTATAGTATTTATAATCAATGATATTATACATAATTGGCACTAATGATAATGCGCTGTTTCCAGTTCAGTAAAATTGTACCTTTATTTTTTATAGAAAACAGAACCGAAGATTTTGGAAGGCAAAGATGTTGGGGATCCATTGGCTGGGGATTTTTCTCCATATTCATTGGATGGCTCGTGGATGTGTTCAGCGTCAATAAAAATGAAAAAAACTACTCACCTGTTTTTTATTCCAATATCATACTTACGGTTCTTAATTTATACGTCTCGACTAAAATTCCTGTGCGTCATCCAATTCAAGTTTCATAAGATAGCCTTATCCATACTACTTTTTCAAAATCGATTTAATTGTTTGTTATTTGTAGGTCAAAGAAACAAATAAATCCCAAGGTAAAATAAAAAGTATTTACTGTCTGTTTAATAAGCATTACACGATTGTATATTACATATGGGTACTTTTAATGTCATTATTTCATACAATACTAACACATTTCTTATTCTGGTAGGTTTATGTACGTATATTATACGTATATTTATTAATTGTATATACGTAATCTGGTTCTAATAATTTTAGTATTTTTACTATAAAAATGTTTTAATTATTTCTTTCATTATTATTCACTAAAATACCAACTACGAATTTTCAAATGATCACTGTGTATAGTTATACATTTAAATTTTTAAGGTATATGGAGGAGCTATGGCTGTCAGAATGTATCTGTACACAATTATTCCGAATCCAGCTTGGATCATATTAGTAGAATCATTGAACGGATTTTGGCATTCGTTGTGGTTTGCTGTGAAAATGTCGTACGCCAAACTTATATCACCCCCAGACGTGTTTAATACGATGATCGGAATCTTATGCGTCTGCGACTACATTGGTGCGTTATTATAATATTATTTACATTACATCGGATGAAAACATTTGTCGCCTCTTTGGATTCCGATATCCGCTACTTTGTCGGACAATTCGATTGGGCTCGTTGTCCGTCCCCCGTACTTTACGCAACAGGGTTCAATGAGATTTCGCCTTTCACGGAGTTGCCTTTCATTCTAGGAATTACAAATAACTCACAACTACTTTTAACTGTTATGAATGCAATGACTTACAAAATGAGGGCTTCATAAAATTATAACGCGCGACTCAATACGAGTATACTATATATTACACGTGGACTTAAGCAGCTCGTTCTCGCATACAGAATATAAATGTAAATAATAATATTCTTGAAGTTGCCGATTTAAATATAATTACATTTCGAAATGTTTACTTCATTAGATTCATCATTATTCATTATATTACGTAACAACCGTAAATATGTATTGAACAAATTATATTTAATATTTGGTTTTTACAGGTGAATCTTTAGGTAGTTTACTGGGTGGATATTTATTCGATGCATATGGTGGATTTTGGTCATTTCGATTTTTTGCCTTTTCTACACTGATGTGCTTTTTAAATATAATGAGTAATATTTTTGGATTCACAAAAGAAATTAAAAATGATTATTTCGTCGCAGTTCCGGTGGAAAGTAGTATTAATATGAAAGATAGTTCCATATAATCTAATAATAATTACTTTTGTATTAAATATTCTGATAAACACACTCATAAAACTTAATTATAATCTATACTCTAAGATTGTTATTCATTATTAAATCAACTCATTTATTATTATAGTATTTATTGTTAATTGTATAACATTTACTATTTCGGTTTGTTATAGAATAAATTATAGGTAGATATACAACTATTTTTTAATTATAATTTTTTAAATGCTAAGTCAATATTGTCAAAACGTTTTATTAAGTTTAAATGTTTTCTATTGTTACTATAATATCATCCTGCCAAACTACTTAATGCATAATTTAATTATGTCACATACATAATTTTGAATTAATGCATTTTATGTAATCTTTTCCAAACTGTTCTCGATTATACTGTAAACTGTTGAGACATTCATAAATTACCTTTTAGGTAGGCATCAAGTATACCAATAAGGTAAATAAGGCATGGTAAAAAGGGTGAGACTCCATGGTTGGGCTAGTTACAGGGATGGGTGAATTATATTGCTGTATTGGTATTTTAAATTTAAAACCAATATACCGTTGCTTTCGAAAACACGATTCTGAGTGAAAGAGATCTGAAGGATCATTATTTATTTATTATATTATATCATATATCATTATTTATATTTATAAAAAAGAAAAAGACAAGTTCTTAAATAGGAATCCTTATAAAAAATAATTGATTGTCATTTTATCTATTTTATCTAAATTTTAAATACCTATAAATAGGATAAAAATTGTTGAAAAATTTGAAATTGACACAATCTCTAGAAAAGATATATATAAATGTTCTGTACAAATTTCAAGTTCCTCAAATTATTATATTTTAAGTTAGGATAAAATAACTAACACATTTTATTCGATTTCATGAAAACACCCAATTTCATCAAAAATAACTTTCTAACCTTATAAAAATTTTTAACGCTTCTCCGGTATTTTATTGGGGGTTCGCTATAAAAAGCAACTTTTCTTGTACATTAAACTTAATTTTAAAGTTTTAATTATTTATATTGAAATGTTTACAGACTTAAAACTACGAAAAATTGTTGAGATTTTTCACGCGAGTAAGAACAATGTACGTAACTAACATTTTAAAATATAAAATCAACAATAATTTTTTTATTGATATTTTACAAAAAAAAAACGAAGAAAACTCTCAAATTTCAAATAGCTATAAATAGTATAAAAAAATCCTTAAACGTTTGAAATTCACAAAATCTCTAAAAAAATAAAAATTGGCATTCCGTAAATGTTGCCGTTTTTTTCAATTTTGAGTTAGTTTTCAGCCATTATTGGAAAAACAGTTGATAAATTCAAAAAATGATATGTGTGATGCATACTAATAGTTATCTGATAGTTACTAGACAAAATTTAAAATCGGAAATATATACTACTATTGAGGATAGGATAACGTTTGTAGGCAAAATCGTGATGACACACTTCCAGAAATAATTCTCACACAATAATAAAAAAAATAAAAAAACTGACATCATAGTAAATCCAGTACATTCCACATTTCACTCAGAATCTGAAAATAGCTGATATCCCACCAAAAAACACGCCACCAAACTCCGTGCAAGAAAAACATTGAGTATAAAAAAAACCTGCTCTAAAAGTTGTGATATAATTTTATAATTTATAGCTATAGGTAAATGAATTATAGATATAATTTATGTTAACGTTTTCTACTTATAATTTAACATTGCAAAGGGATATATAATGCGCTTTACTATCATAGAAATAGTGGAACAAGTGTTTGTATTTAACAATTTAATGCATAGGCGGAGACTGATGTCAACATTTTGGTATAATATAAAATCTAAGGTGCAGAGTTTTACGAAAAAACTCTAATCGGTCCATAGGTTAATGAGAAACACAATCTTATTTTTAAATATCATTCTACGTAAATACCTAATAGCCTTTTAAAATTTGAGTGACATATTATGCTCTCAGTTCTATTATAATATGTAACTAGATTAATAGCCGTTATTTTTTCATGTACAACAAATTAACAAATCGTATAACATTAGTCTTGTTTTTGTACGTTTGTACACAATAACCTACTTTTGAAGTCAAACAGTCAAACTCAACAGAACGCATCTTGAAAAGGCTTCTTAGGTCACACACATTGCACGAACGTTGTTTTATGACTAATAATCGTGAATTTGCAGTTATTGTGTCTTTTTTGTATTATATCCTTATAAATGACGAGTATAATAGCGAAGTACTCGGCGGCGACGTATAGTATCATAATATTATTTTCCAAATATTTAAACACTCAAACAATTAATATGTTAAAATGTGTAGCACATCATCATTATTTTTACCGAATAGGTTCTGATATTTTTTTGTAGCAGAAAAATGAGGAGAAATGAGGAAATTTTATTCTCTGGTAAAGATTTTTTTTAAGAATGATCACAAATTTAATTTGAAGTGTAGCGAACTTAATGAATAATGCTGTTAGTTACCTACGAGTAATAAGTCTATACAAATTTTATTTTTATCATAGTTAAAGTGGGAATAATATTAATAGGTAATTACAAACACTTTTCGGCGTGAAACGGTTTGCGCAAAACGTAGTATCGGCCATTGCACTCGGAGTCGCGATAAAAGTCATCGCTCCCTTCAGTCGTTCGTCTGTTGCCCACACGCGCGCGACAGAGTAGGGATTCCGCGTGAAATGTCTCAGTTGTTCAGCTTCTTTTCTGCCACCGATCGACCGACGAACCGCAATCGAGATCGTACGTGTTTACGTACAAGTGTACAAGTTTTTTTTTTCTCTTAAAAATGATAATTTTTGTTGAAAAAAAAAACGAATATTTACAATGTGTTGTGTTGGCAATTTATACGATAAGACGTAATGTATGTGTATGTAAATAAATGTAAGGCTTGACGGCTGGAGTGAAAGTGGGTGTAACGCTTCTTCAAGATATGATAATATTATAATAATACTCGGACAACCCTCGTGAAGGGTATAGCAAGCAAAAATCGAATTCGTCGAAAACATCGACGCTCATCGGATCAACTCAGTGAAGGAACTGGAAATTTGTTTGGGAGATGGTGGAGGGGGGCAATATATTTCTTGATTGCAAAACTTCTGCGTTATGAAATTCTCTTTCCAAATGTTTTTTGTCTAAAATCATGTAAAGCATCGTTATAGTTGTTTAAAGAAAAGTCCCAAGCTTCTGTCCACCAATATCTGCACTCTGGTTCTAAGTTACTCATAAGTTTTATGTCACAACTAAAATTGTTCTGGTTTATCAACTTTAACTTCTCGGGTATCGCGGCCAGGCAGGGGCGTATATATGGGGGGGGCAGTGCCGGATTAAACATTGGTGGGCCCCTAGGCAATTAAAATTTTGGGCCCCTAATAATACTAATATTAATAAATAATTTCTAAATCAAGTTTCATTAATTTCTCTTCTTTTTTCTTCTTTTTTCCTGCACCACTTTGATACCTTTTCATCTTGGATTCTAATATTTTAGAAAAACAAAAGTTATATTTTATAGAAGCATACCTAGATTGAATAATACATAAAAAATGTATATTGCTTTCATTCATTACCGTCAAACCGGGTTACTTGGGACACTTCACTCTCTAGGTAGGTATTTATTATTAAGATTCGAAATGGGAAAATATGTTAAAAAAGTTGGTGGAAAACCGTATCAAAATTATTCGGTAGAAACTTTAAAAAAAGCCGTAATAGAATAGAATTAAGGACAAAAAAAATAACTTTTCGGGACACAGAGAAAAAGTACGGGATTTCAAAGTCTACTCTGCACAGAAAACCACTGATAATCGACAGTTTACTGTATATTATATAAAATAATAAAGCTAGTTACACTAGAGGCGTTATGAACGCGCGTGTGTAAAAACTAAAAACTTACCTTTCAAAGCACAAAAATTTAGCAATTTGACAGAACTCGATACAATACTTCTCTCAAGTGATAGATATCAAATAAAATGATTAAAGCTATATATTATCTATAATACGAGTAGTACGTACAACGAATAATGATGTAGCCATGTGGTCCATTAAAATCTATTTTTGATATTTATACAAATAACTACAATAAAATACAGATAACGACGGTTATGTAATTATTTTCGTCACTGCCACCGTCGCCGTATATCAATATATGATAAATATTATCAAGTACTTATTTACCACGACGATAAAATCCACCAAATAATTTTATTTTTAATACTGCGTATAATACCTACAACTTAATTTTTATATTTCATATTGACTTTTGTTCCGTAATCTCGTAAATATGATACAGGTATTATTAAATAAAAAATAGTGTGGTTTTTCGTTTTCACGGGGCCCCTTAAATGAGTAAGGCCCCAAGGCGGGCGCCTACTCCGCCTAATGGGTAATCCGGCACTGGGGGGGCCGATGGGGCCCGCCCCCCCCCGTAATGAAAAATCGCTTATGCGATAAGATAATAAAAATTGTATAGCCTGTAGTCTGTGTAGTCGGATAGAAATAGATAGATAGGAATTATCGGTATTTGTAATTTTAGTTTATAATAATAGATAGTATATTCTATTAATATTTGATTTGTCCCACTCTGCACCGGGGCCATTCCATCACTTCTATACCATAACATTAATATATTCTGTGACCGTAACATTTTGTTATTTATTAATAATATAAATTATTATCGTTGATCAGACATCAGTTGTGTGCGGTATCTCCGAGACTCAAGTTCGAGGCTTTCGTGCTTTAGACACGTGTATTTTCGTGTTCCCGAGTATTTATATCGTATCACAGTTTGTCGTTTAGCCATATGCTTTAAAGTTTTGTGGGTACGACAATAATAAGATTGTGTTTCTCATTAAACTATGTGTCTTATACAATTCAGAATGATATATTTTACTTCTCTAAATAACATTATCTTATAATTACAACTAAACGATACTAATAGATAATCATTTATATTTACACATACTTTTTAATTTTTAATTTTTTAACGTTTCATACGTTGGTTCATACGTATTTTTTATTATTCATATATTGAATTGAAAAACTTACAGCTTATTAGTTCTGAACGAATTTTATCGTAATAAAAAAATCAATATATATGTACTCGCTTTTCTTAAAATATGGAATAAAAAATACAAAATATGCAAGTATCAAAAAAATATATTCGTAAAACATGTGTTAATTTTAATATAACCGCATATAGTGAGAGGACCGGCTCATTGATTACACCTCATTAATATATTATGTTCTTTTATTATATTTTATTATAAGATGCTACATTTGATTTGAGCTTAAAAATAAGTACAAATGAACGAGGTAGTTTTATTGAAATCCATAAGATTCAACTAAGTGAAATACCTCTTTCCCCCATGTGTATTTTCCCCACCAAAATATGATTATTTTTATGAAACTATTCAAATTTTATTAAATGTTTAAAATCTAGATTGTTTCTTAAATTTTCTAAATTAAAAGTATCTAATATAATTTTCGGTACACAATCACCACAATCACAGAATTGAATTGTTTGGTTATTTACACGTAATAATATGAATATTTACATGTAATATTATGAATATTTACACTCTAGACAAATAAATAATTCGGTATAAAATAGAAATGAAGAAATATGCGACTTTTCGCATTCATTATGCTACAAAATAAAAAAATAATAATAATTTTTATCACTAAATAAAAAACAATATAATTATTAATACACTAACAACGCGGACGGATTATTATAATTTGTAATGGAACCATAAACGATTGTGTCTGCACCATAGGCGCCATGTATACCCGTGGGCTAAAGCACCCTTCGAATTTATTATGGGGGGGGCACCCATTAGAATATTGGATATTTATAACGCAATAAAATTCTAGCTGTAATAAAAATAAAAATTTAAAGAAAATGTAATGGTAAGAAAATATAAGAAAGCACGATTCTGACAACGACAAACCTACATCATGGATTTAATTTATTATAAACTGAACGTGTCTTTAAATGATAATATTAATAACGAGAGTATATTTTAAAATACCGAGTGCATCATGGAAGCAACGAATTATTGCTATGCATTGACTGTAGTTTTTTTCTATGGGCTTCAATATCTTTGGATAAATATTTTAAAATATCTATCAAAATGCGCTAATATACTATTTTAGATTCTGAGTGAAACGAGTATATTATAATCTTTGGTGGAAAACAGAAACACCCATTTTCCTCAACGCTTCTAAAAAAGATGAGGTGCTCAATGCTCATAGGTTGTTGCCTGTACTTAAATAATTGATATAATAATATACCTTTACTCTATGTATAATTATAAAACTTTTTGTGTTTATTACATATTTAATCAAATATACATTTTTTATGGTAAGCGTTTTGAAAAAAATGAATGAAAATAAAATATGATAAATATATTAATATATAATAAATAATAAATAACTCAGCTACTTATTATGTAACAAAATTGTATTTAAGGCTTACTCTTCAAATTCAAAACCATACAGAAAATAATTTTAATACATAAACCACTATTTTTTAAAATTTTAAAAAATGATCACGTCTACAGTATAGGTATAATGCTAAAATATGGTTAAAAAATCGTAAAATATGCAATTAATTTCATAATAATTCTTAAGGATTTAAATTCATTAAACCATGAACGGTATTTATTAATTTATATATTGATAAATTATATTTGACTCAGTTATTTTTATAATCTTTCAAAGAAAATTTGAAAATATAGTTTGAAGTATCTTTATATAATATGGTGGATAGCCCTCCACTTCTACATTTTCTATGTGAGCATAACATAATCACCCATTCTATGCGTAGATAGCACCCCTAAGATTTGAGCTTTAGTTGCGGCACTGGAACTGCCGAATTAAAAAGGTTGGGCATCACTTGTTCAAAAGTACGTTTATTTACCATACCGACAGATAATCAAGGGGATAACTGGTATGAGACATAAGTATAAATAAATTTATATTAAAATTAAAACTAAATATTTCTACCAAAACCTTATAACAATAGACAATAGTTAGTAAGCTCCACTGTGCATTATTAGGTCTGTACTCTGTAATAACATATAAATTAAATCTTATCACTTACATGGAAATATAACAGTTGAATTGACAACTGTTACTTGGTTCTACATGTTCGTATTCAATTTTATTGGTGTCTATAGATATCTTAACTCCAGAAGTAACTTGTTTTAATAAAACATATGTGAATCCAAAATACAATTAAAAATAAATATTCATTGTATGTGAATTTATTGTACCTCGAGTTTTATCCGACACGGTGAAATTTTACTTCAACTTCATACACTATTGCGTTCATTAAATATGAAGTTTGGAATTTAATATTAAGAACAAGTTATTTTGACGTCAGGTTGAGATGTGAAACTATAGAGAACGACAATTATTAATATACAGAGCACATGTAACTGCGGTTATGTCCCTATAGGATTCGGTGAAATAATAACAACTTCCAGAAGCTTAATCCTAATACAATTTTACTCTGGACTTCTCAAATATTTGTTTACAATTTTATTTTGTGTCAGTACATAGTATTGTTCAAAAATCATAAACTGTTAGTTAGTTAGTTAGTTAATAATAATATTCTTGTTCTAAAATTGTTTCAAAAATAAATATGATAATCATCAAATTTACAATCGCCATCATGAAATATCTTCACTAAAAGTCGCCAGTTATTAACAGTCATTATTCGAAAAATCCTATTCCGAGTGTCACAGTGATTCGGTGGAGTTTACCATAAGACACTCGGAATAGGCAGTATAATCAGTTTTTTTATTTTTTTTTAACCAGGAACATATTATACATAATACTACCCAACCGGTGACTAAATTGTCGTTGTGTTTCCTTCATCGGTATCTTTAGTTTCGACTTTGCTATATAATTCGTCTTTGATATCTTAATTTTTCGACCAATGAACGATCGATTGGTTAACAATTATTTGCGTAATACACGTTGTCAACGCAATGAAACTTAAGATCTTAAACGAAGCGATGCTTCCAACCGATTTGAACATATAACCACCAATTAGACTTCCTAGGGGTGATCCTGAAAACAATATTTATTTTATTGGTACCATCATATCGAGTTGGTTAAATATTTGTTTTTTTTTTTTTTAAAAAAACAATAAATCACAAACGACGCAAACCTATTCCATTTAAAGCCGTCCCCATGACTCCTTGGATCGTTCCTTCGGCGCCGGCAGGAGTCACACGTGCCGCATACGAAATGGCTGCCGAAAACGACATTGCGAACGACATACCATTCAATACTTCGATTGGCAAAGCCCAAAGAGGATTGGTGATAAACGAATACGAGGTAAAGATTACAGTGAACGCAAAGAACATGATGGAAAACGTGTTCATGTGATCCACGTGTTTCAGCACATAACCTTTAAACAAATTATATAGATTTGTTAAAGTTCTACGCCTGGTTTAAATACGATATAATGTATAATTTTTACTTGACAAAAAATAAGACGGAACTTCACCACCAAAACATTGAACTATCAATGCTAACCCTTGGAGCGTCTTTATCCACGGTTTTGTTTCGGGGTGGTAATAATTCGATAAATCTTCCAGGTACCTGTATAAGAATGTAAATCCATTATTAACCCGTAACTTAATCAGTCGTCCGGATTAGTAATAATATATCATTATATAATTAATATTTGTGTTGCATATTTCATTATTATTGCAATTGCAATGCTCTAGTAATTTCTTCTACTCAATGTAAATTGTTGCTTACCAAAATACGAAGTTCCATATGAAAGACATAAAAAATCCAAGTAAAACAACCCAAAGAAGAAAAGCTAAGACTTTACCTTTCATGAGTAAATGTTTTACGTCTGAAACTACAGCACTTTTATTACTATCTTGTACAACCTGTAAGAGAAAAAAACATTTAGTACATCTATGATAATCTAATATCAATATTAACAGCTGTCAAAAAATAAACTGAAGCCATTCACCCGTCTAAAAAACTGTTAAAAACTAATGAAAATAAATGTATTTTAAAACGGATGACGACCTATGTTTTGGACGAATGAAAAAAAATGGTGTTCAGATTATTTGTTATTACGTTAAACAAAAATCGAGAGAAAAATATGATTGCTATAAAAATATTTCATCTGTAAAAAAACATTGATTTGATATAATAATGTGATTTGCGAGTGTTAGTTGGCGTGAACCATTGGTTACCAAGATTTCAAGATGTATATCTTAACATATGAAAGCGACGATTAAGAAGTTGAAAAAAATTATTTTTATCACCAGAAGTCTATTTTAGGTACGCCTCACGAACGATTTCTATAAACAAATACATAATATTAATATTATAGAGTGGAATATATGAGTTTTCCCCGTATGGAAGTCGTTCAAAATAGAGGCTGTATACTAATATGAAACATAATAATTTTTTGAAAAAAAATTGACTATTGAAAATTACAAGGTAAATGTTGAAACTTCAAAATGTTCAGAAGAATAAACACTACAAAACGGTCTTTAAATTTTTCGAAAATAATAAGTCAGAAATTATTTTAAATTTATTACCAAATCATAAAAATATAATTAAAATATGAATGATTGTTGTCCTTAACCCTATGAGTGATAAAAAAATATTTGTTTATCTTCATATTATCTGAGGACATATTGCAATTGGTTTATTGCAACATCTTCGGAAGACACTCTGTGAGTTGTGACTGAATAATGAATACACTATGCGGTATACAGTATACACTATACACATTATATTACAGTAAGGCGGGAAGACAAGATTGTATTATAGGCAACCAAACATTCATCACGGCTAAAACGCATCAATATTATTAATAATAATTTTTTATAATAGGTATTGTAGACTGTTGTAGCTGAGGTGTATGACGGTTGCCTATTGTACAATAACTGCTCACTTACTTATGACTTAATGAGCACTTTACGCACGTTAAGCGTATTGAATTAATTTAATTTAATATTATAAGCTAATTTAAATTAAATGTAATAAACGTACTACCGATTCTTATGCGTCCCTAAAATACGTTTTTAATTAAAAATTGTGCCAGAGGAATAAGATGCATGATTGATTGATTTGTACTTGCCTTGATTTTTGTCACCACATATATATCAATGAAAAACAATATCAAAGCAATGATGTAACCAGGAGTGTAGTTTTTGTACTCTTGCCCTTTGCTGTACCAGTCTACACATGCACCGGATATTATGGCCGTCAAGCTCCAACCAACGGATCCCCATAACCTTTGTTTTCCATATAGATGCTTATCTTCGCCTTTTAATATAGGAAATGCAAAGTCGATTAGTATCGGTAATCAGTGTACAATTATACTCGCAATAATCGACCGAAGTGCAAAATATGTTGTTCGCGCGGTTTTTTTATCTTTTGATATTTTTATAGTTAGACAACAGATAATAACATATTATAATGAACCATAAAACGATTCGTGAATCACGGATGATTGACACTATCTTATTATTGAAACAAAAAGACTCGGGACGGGCCGGCTGTATATTAAAACATTGAAAATAAATTATTGAAACAACACATCGGTTACCTGAAGCAATCAGGCGAATGTCGACGAAATCAACGACATATGAAAAAAGTTACCATTTTTGATGCTATTCATCGAGAAAAGGAAGCGTGGAATAAAGTAAGGGCGGAGATAATTTGAAATGGTTTTCGTCACGGTGGATTCAAAACAGACGACAAGACAGGTAACGAACACGAATTCAGTCTTCCTGAAAAACCAGCCGATCACTCGGAAGAAGTATATGGCGATTGGATTGATGTAAACTTACACTTCGATGTTGCAGAGGTTCAAACTGAAAAACTGTAATGCCGTTATGAATCCTCAAACGATTGAACAGGCCAATAATGATGATGAAAAAGAAAACAGCGAGGCAACCCTGGAACTCTCGACAAGCATACAAATTGTGGAAGCTCTTAGTGTCCTCGGGACAGCAGTCCAGCACCATACGGACGAAAAAGTCAAACAATTTTACATTACATATAAAATAATATACACAAGTAATACGAAATGTGTAAAAAATACCCTGATCCTTTTTTTTTATTATTATTATAGTAGGAGGATATAGGGGCTTCTACCCCGCCTCCCCCTTAAAAACTCCTCCTAGGCAACCCGCAATACACTAAACCATGATTTGCCCCTTAAATGCAACCCTCAACACAGACAAACCTAATGAAAACCACTACCTTCTCCTTACCCAACCTAACTAAAACCTTCCCCTTAAATGCAACCCACAATACACTAAACCTTGATTTGCTCCTTAAATGCAACCCTCAACACAGTCAAACCTTACGAAAACGATGACCTTCCCCTTAATAAATCCTTCTTACCCTATCTATATATACCACAATTGTTATCGTTAACTAATAAAAATGATTCATTTGTATTAGTAACTAATATTATTTCATTTATAGCAGCATGCGTTTCAGCTATATTTTTTGGTATATTGGGATGAACAGATAAACGCGTATTTCTTATATTTCTTTTTATTAAAGAAGTATCATTTAAAGTTAAAGTATGTATATCGGATTTTTTTAACTCTCTGCAAATAAGTTTCGATGGCAATACCGAAATCTCCTCTACTGCTTTTCTCTTGAGATTATTACTTAATTTTTGCCGATTAATGTCTTGTTCACTAGGTTTATCGTGTGTTTTGTGATCATTATAAATTTCAGTATCAACATCATTATGTCTCTTAAAAAAACACTTGCATGTATTTTTACAGCAGGTTCATCTCTGTACGTCATTATTCAACATTTTGTGAAACCTAAACTTATAACCATCTTTTAAAATTACAGTTTTGTTTTTTTCACTAATCATTACGTCCATCTTCCAAAATTTAAGAGAAACACAAACACGTTACTATTACTGCAAACACGATATATAGTCACTTCTCGACGTACAGTACGCTACTAAAAATATAATGAAATAGTCCAGATATCGTACATTCGTATCATTTCGTATATGATAGTAAGATACCGTCATATACGTACGATCAAGCTTATCGGTATCTTAATTGCGTTTAATCAAAGGTCAACAATGTTATCGACTTTTATTGACTGTGAATGCTTTGGTGTTGAAGAAGTATTTCAAAATCATATACATGCAGTCAATCAATGCAAAATTGGTGGAAAAAGATTCAAGCTCTTGGTTTAGTCAACACTTACAAAACTTTTTTTAATTAATTTGTACAATAATAATTTTACAATATATAAATAATATTTAGATAAATAATATTTACATACTACCATTTTTTTCCCGGGACTCAACTTACCTACTACCAATTTTTTACCGGGACTCAACTTACCTACAACCTGCTTTTTCCCGGGACTCAATTTAACGAGTTAGGGTCATTTGGGACTCAATTTACCTAACCCGTGTATTTATACACACCTAGAAGCAGACCATCGATACATTCGAGAGTGAAACCACTTCCTTTACCAATATACTCGTCTTCTTCTTGAAGAAGTCTTGTAAAATCTTTGTCAATCATATTTTTAATATCTGTATCCGTGAACTTCACCTTTGCTATGGTCTTGAATGATCTGTTCTCTGATGAATTATCTACGTATGGTCTTTTGTAAGTAGCTTCTAATTTTAGATTATATTTGATTGGATGATTAACTGATAGCGATTTAAGTAATTCTATTAATTCATCATTTGAAGATTCGAGGAATACACGATAGTTAAACAAATTTTCAATATTCTTCTTGTAATACCAAACTATTTTACGGTTATGTGATGAGTTGGTTTCGGTAAAACCTGATGTCTGTACAAGTTCCATACAAGCCTTTTTTGCTTTATATGAATTTTCGATGTGATTTGTTGGCTTGGTGGCTGGTGTAAATGATGTAGTTTCCACTAAAATAAAATAAAAATACGTTGTTTCAAAATATATAATAATAATCATAATAGTAATATTAATAACAGACTGTAAATTTGTAAACATGAAATATGTTAATATCTTAATATGCTAATATTGGCTCAATGCATAGATATCAATGAATTTGTTTTCCAAAACTGATATTTTGTATTTTAAATATTTATTTCCTTTTTTACCCCATTTTTACGATGTTTTTAATAATTTCTATCTGTCTTTAGGAATTTTAAGAATTTTCGTCTATTAAATGTTTTATACTTGAGAAGCACTTGTTTAATGTATAAATAATGAGATTTATTTGTCTTTATGGTAAATTAAATAAAACAGCTATTTCTTTTTTGTAAAAATTCTTATTTAAAAATTAGTTTTTTTGTAAAGCGAATGTTTTAGAATTTGTAGAGCATTTTTATTAAGGATTTTAGTGTATTCAATTCAGAGTCTGTCTGATAAATGAACAATAAATAAAACACACCGTCATTATCATAGAAGATTTCTGTGTTCTCTGTTGTGAAATAGTGGGACATTTCATTTCCACTGTCTTCGCACGGAATGTTTGAACGTTTTTGAGTTGTCATTGTTTGATTTAAGGCTGTAAACAAATTATAAAATAAGATCGGCTGTGTTAAATAATATAATGGAATACGGAATAAAAAAAATACTTACAATGTTTTTAATGGGTATGTCTGATGAGGTTGTCTCTACGTGTAAACACTTGAGAACAAAAACTGCATGAAAACTTGACTCCATCGTGTGATTTAGCATGTCGGTGTAAATTATGGTTCGATGCAAAGGATTTGTTGCATACAGTGCAGGCGAACATTATTAATTCGTTTAAATAAATCATACGCGCTATTGATGTGTTAAATTCTGAAGAGGTGAATAAAAAACCTGAACTAGGATAACACGTTTGTATCCTTCAATGACTTGATAGGTAATGAAATATAAAATGTAATAGATTATATTATATCAGGTATGATTGAGTCAAAATCTGGGCGTGTCCTATCGTTTGATGTGACATCAGCGCTCCAAGCGACGCCATGTGGTACTATAATAAACTCTTATTTGCTCGTGATAAAATAATACAGATATAACACGTAATTTTTAAACACTGTAAAATATCGATTGTTATTACAACCTGTCATTAAGGAAGTAGTAAGGAGACTGATGCTGAATTGCTGTCGTTATCGACTTGTTATGGAGTGGGGGGGGGGGTCATTCGGAATAATACATTAGAGCTCCGAGCTACACCGAAAGAATAATATCCCTAATATGTATAGTAGTGGGGGAGATCCATTAGACAAGACTCGACAAGTTTCAACCAAACTCGAACAGGTCTCGACCGGCACGTTATTTTTAACAATAAAAACACAAACCTTTACATATTTCTAAAGAAACCTCAGCACGACAACTCTAACCTTTGTTTTGGTATATCAATCGTTTTTATGACCAACCCTTATGGAATGTATGATGAATCCGTATGCTCGAAATTATTCAAACTGATGGTTTTATTCTTATATTTCTATGTTCTCGGAGTTATATATTTATGATTTTTCTCTGCATTGCATTGTAAAGAATTAAATGTATGACTATACGGTCACTTAACTCAGAGTGTTTGTAAGTGAAACATCAGGGGTAGGTATTCCAGTGTAATATTATATGTATACTGTTTTATAAGGATGCTAATGCGTAGCGGGGCGGGTAAGGTCAAGATGTGTTTGGGAGGCCTGTGGTGAGAGAGCATTGTTTTAAGGGGAGGTCTTGTTGAGGTTTGTCTGTGTTGAGATATGGGTGAAGATTATAGTTATGTTTGACTGGGTTGATAATTGCATTTAAAGGGTGGGTAGTGGTTTTCGTTGGGTTTGTTCTTGTTGGGTAAGGAGAAGGTAGTGGATTTCTTTAGGCTTTTCCATGTTTGAGATAGGGTAAGAAGGATTTATTAAGGGGAAGGTCATCGTTTTCGTAAGGTTTGACTGTGTTGAGGGTTGCATTTAAGGAGCAAATCAAGGTTTAGTGTATTGTGGGTTGCATTTAAGGGGAAGGTTTTAGTTTGGTTTGGTAAGGAGAAGGTAGTGGTTTTCGTTAGGTTTGTCTGTGTTGAGGGTTGCATTTAAGGGGAAAATCATGGTTTAGTGTATTGCGGGTTGCCTAGGAGGAGTTTTTAAGGGGGAGGCGGGGTAGAAGCCCCTATATCTTCCTACTTATTATATTGAATTATTTCATTATTATTATATTAATTAATTAAAATTATGTTTTTGTTATTAGTTGTATTTTTTTAATAAAATAAAACAAACTTTTTCCAAATTATTTTAATTAAAATTAGAGTAATACTCGTATATACATTTTCCCTGAATAATAATTTACAGTTTTCGCGGAATTCATGATTCGTAAACATGAAATCAACTGATATTTCAGTATAATCGAATGCCAGTGATAATTTATATGATATACGGCTGAATAACAACAAGGGGGCATGGGCAGATGGGTTATTGTGCACTACTTATTGCAGCGATAAGTAATTAGCCACTTAGGCACTGTCGTTTATTAGGGGCCCCCAAATTATTTTTCAAAAACATGTTTACGCGAAACGACACAATTACTTATTATATAGCTATTATACTTATTTTAAGACTTGCGTTTTATTTTCGATCCACTTAAAAGTGGTCTCAGCGTCAAAACCACAGATTGGAAATATTGATAGAGGACATTGTGGAGTGAATATTATGGGTGTTTTGTGAAGTGTAAAGTATCAATTCCGAAAAACAAAGGAGTCGGGTGAAATACCGAAACGGGTGACTGATGTAGTAGTGTAGATGCATTTTATTTATGTATCTGAAATCGATTAGGGTAGACCTCTGTATCTAAAGATAGTTTATACTTCTATATTATAGTATTGTACAGTACGAGTATTTGTTTGAAGAATAGTCTACTAGAATTTGCCTACTTATAATTATAGCTATAATGTTAGCTAAAAATATTGCTGTTGCTCATACTACTAAACACCGACTTGACGTATATCATTATATTGCACATTGACCACTTGATCAAATTGTTGAACGTTAAATATTTATTTACCTAATAACTCCATGCAAATCGTGTCGTCCATAACACTTTTTACTTTACCGCAAATATTGATCAATGAATTTGAAATTAAGAACAACCAAAACAGTGGCGACGTGATCACGTCCAGATCATTCATTTCTTTTGATGTCGTACCGGGTATTATCGCCAGTAAGCATACAAATACGAAGACGAGTATTGAACTTGCAATAAACACCATTCGGCGGCATTTGTATTTGTCTGTGATGGCAGCAATAATTGGAGTAGTTATCAGCACAGGAATCGGTATTAGCGTGAATATTAAACCAACCATGAATGCTGAATAACCTCGTTGTTTTGATATTGTCGTCATAAACGGAGAAAACGGTGCATAACCTGAATCATATAAATAAATAACCATCATTATTCATTATTAAACAATACATTTGATAAGTAATGATCCAATACATTCGTCCACAGTTGTTTCTGATTTACCATATTTGCCGTATTATATCTATCTAATATCTAATGCCTAAATAATTGCATTTAACCTTTGCATCTATGACATAGGCATATATCATATTATATCATGTACATATAGCTATGAACCTAATACTGCAAAAAAAAAAAAAATACAATTCTGGAACAATAATGAGTGTTGTATGAAATATTATTTTTGTATACCATTAGTAGAAATTAGTTATTAAATAAATAAATCTTTTTTTATAATTAGTTCATTTATTTTCATTATTTTTAATGAAGCACGATTATTACAATAAGTTTCAACAATTAATTAATAAACCATTCTGTCGATACAATAAATATAAATTCATGATAATCTATAATCTTAATCCGTACATATTAAAAAGGGGTATGTTTAGTTCCCATACGAATCATAGTTTTTATTCATAATTTTATCATTATGACATACATACGTGAATATGACATTATATTAAATTACGATTATACGAGTGAGCGTGTTGTTCAAATTATTTGTCTACAGTTCTACACCATAACCGTATTTTACACATCACATTACACCGATAGAAATAATTATTAATTTATAATAATATAATTGATATCAATGAAAATATCTCTACGAAAAATGGAAATGACATTTATTTACTGATAAATTATTCTAATATTTCTAAAGTGTTGATTATCTTTCTATTACAAAATCAATGGTGTTGTGATGTTAAATTATAAATAGGTGGCAAAACAATATAGAACTACAAAACACTAAGAAAATGATAAATATTGAATATTGATAAATCAATATTAATATGCCATCATATTGATTACCAATATTAATTCAATGACACCATGATTTTCAAATGTACGCAGTTTAAAACCTGGAAAATGAATTCAAGGTTACATACTTCCAGGGAACTCAACATTTTCAGTCTACAGCGTTTAAAACATTTTTGCAATATATTTGCATTTATTTATTTTTTTATATCTTTTAATGACAGTCAATTTGTTTCTTACTTATTTTAAATGAAATAATTTTTGAAAATAGTGGTTTGTTATTATAATACAACTGTTTAGTACAATACTTAAATTTATTTTCACCCGAAAATATATACCAGAAGAGTTGATAAACCATCAAATATCAATATAAATTTACCTTACACCTTAAAACGACATTAATGCTGTGATAAATCGATTTTTTGATGGAACACTCCGAGTGAAAACGTCCGATGATGACGTACAACCGACACTCAGTGCCGGGTTAACGAATATGCCGCCTGGGGGCATATTTTAAAATGACGCCCTTTATAAACCTGTACCCAGGCCCACGCCTAGGGCGGCATTTTTTAGAGGCGGCATTTAACATTTATGTATACTAGATAATTTTTAAAAAGATTCCTAGTACCTACTTATATAAAATCGTGTGTAGTGAAAAATAAAAATCAATAAAAAAATATAAATTTGGTCAGTATGATACTATGATCAGACAAACATAAATGTGTGTTTACGCTTTTGGTCGACCGTCGACCGTAGCAAGTTGCGGTGTTCTCTTGACGGTTTTTAATCGGTTCTGTGAATCAGTTTTGTCTGGCACCGATAACGTGTTTTGTTGTTTTCAATTTTAACTATACTACGCTATAATAATAATATGGTCTTTCTTTTTACTAATAATACGCTGAACGCTAATTCACGTAATAATTCTGTGGTAGGCGATTCGATATAATCTAAATATATATTACTGTTTTTATATTTTGTTATACACATTTTTCAGTGAATAATAATTCTTTCTAAAAATTAAAATACATTAGAAAAATTCAAAACTTTCGTTTTCACCGTTAATAATTTGCCGCCCCTAAAAAATTGCCGCCCGGGGCAAATGCCCCCTTTGCCCCCCCCCCCTTAACCCAGCACTGCCGACACTTATTCAAGTTGATCATTATACACCGATTTATGAATTATTGATAGAAAAAAATAATGATTTTTTATATTTACGTATATACGAGTATACATTCATTGCGTTAGCAAAAATTAAAAAATAAACGGTAACCAATAACTGTAATAATTGTACGGGTTACGTGTTATGATTTAAATATTATAATAGGCGCGATATGAACGTACGTTTTCGGTTCAACGGTTAGTTGCAGACTGATAACAGTAATATCCTTTTCGTCACGTACATCACGAATATTATTACAATTTGCAAATTGTTCAAGAATTATTTTCTTACCGCCAATTCCTATGAAGTAATGGATTTTCATGAACAGAAGCTTTCTGTTGATCTGGAACCAGGTCATTTTTTTGTTTTTCTTTTGTTGAATACACTCGTGAACACTCGTAGTAAACAGGTAAACTTAATTATACTTAAGTTATTATGAAATTATTGTTTCGTTTAATAAACGTGCTGATAAAGTAGAACGTGTTTGTGCATACCGAAGGCATACTCGTTTTACAGTGAACACATATGTATATTATTCAGTGATACACTGCTACACGAAATGTGGTCTCACCAATCGCATTATATAGTACATATATCGAATGAAATGAAAGCGTGCGTACAGCTAAGGAAAAAAAAAGAGTGAGTATAGTAATGAGAACTAAATTAACAATAGTCAATAACACAATGTACCGGGAACGAATACATTTAGCTTATTCTTACTAACCGGAGACATAGATTAAGTATACATAGATAGCGCATACCGTGTTAAAATATGGCAACCAAATATACCGGCATTTTGGACCCCGTCGGGTTAGTACAAATGGACCCCGACAGGGTCGGTAGTATTACTGAAATCTGCGCATGCGTATATTATACCTATTGGACTCCGATATTTTTATCACTCGTCACATATTATCATTTTACTAATCATTAATCTACTATATACTTGTAGTTGTCCATGATAGCGACTCGTATCGCGTTTATTTATTGATTATGATTTTATATAGTTGCCGTGTAATATTGAACGTTTATTAAAGACACGATTTAAGATTCCCAAATTATTGTTATTGGTTAATAATTAATATAGTGATTAGTGATTAGTATTAATGCCCAAAAAAATTTCCTGGTTGATGTAAAACACAAAATATCTTCAGTGTAATAATACACATTTTTCTAGAGCTTTTTTTAGTATATTCCTAAATTCTACTGGTAAAAGATTTTATGCATATTTTACGATTATAAAGTCATAGTTTTGTCTTCTCAAGGCT